>BLBF01000045.1:18651817-18698338 GCA_015471245.1 Laticauda colubrina | reverse complement strand
GAAGAAGAAGAAGAAGAAGAAGAAGAAGAAGAAGAAGAAGAAGAAGACCAACCAATTCCTAACCTTGTAGCAACTTATCCATATAGTCAATCAGGAGTGAAGATTAACTAAAATAAGAGAATTAGTTTGATACAGCGGTGAAGTCATCAGGCTAGAAAATGGGAGACTGGGAATTCTAGTTGTCAGGGCTCCAGTAGTGACCCCCGTATAAATCATGAGTCTCTAGCCTGATTTTCATCGCTCAAAGAAGATTTATTAGGAGAAGACATGCTGGTGCTGCCTGGGTGTAGCCGACTCTGAGACACATCATTTCACCCTTGACCCTGGTCTTCCTCCCACCCCCTGGATGTATATTCTCCAATAGGACACATCCATAGCCAAAAGTCATCAGTCATGCTCTCCAGTAATAATTTTGCGTGCCAGAAACTTCAGTTGCCTAAAATTATCTATGAAAGCAGGTTCAAGTCCATCTGGGTGACCTTGGGCTACTAGTCCTTCTCTCTTAGCCATAAGAAGTTGACAATGGCAAACCATTCTGAAAACCGCTGCCAAGAAAACTGCAGGGGACTAGTCTAGGCAAACACCAGAAGTCAACATTGCCTAAAATACAAAACAATAAAGATAAAAATTGAGCAGCAAAACCGTATCTTGCAGAAGCATCCATTTGGATTATTTTTAATCAGAAGGTATAATACTTGTTGGTCCCCTGATTAGCTAGGCTGATCCAACAAGATATGTTAAAGAAGTGGTCCGCAATCTGTGCACCTTGGTGGACCTGCTGGTGGTGGTGGGGAGAGGGGAACCAGACCGTGTGAGCATCCGACCAGTGTGCAGCTCAACTTGCACAAGTTGAGCTGCGTGCACATTCATGCCAGCGCGACGCTCGTTGAGTTGAGTTACGTGGCCTGGTTACAAGTAGACCAGTGGTGGGATTCAAAAAATGTTACTTCTGGCTTGGTGGGTGTGGCAGGGGAAGGATATGGTAAAATCCCCATTCTCTCCCCACCCCACTAACCTGCTTTCCAGCTCCGTTCTCCTGTGCAGGGCAACCAAAGGAGCCCCAGCCAATCAGCTGGGACCCAGGAAGCAGAGAATAGATGGAGGCAGGGCCCATCAGAGGTGGGATTTACCAGTTCGCCGAACTACTCAAAATTTCTGTTACCAGTTCTCCAGAACTGATCAGAACCTGCTGAATACCACCTCTGAAATAGACCGTGGCCCAGTAGTAGTGGGTCACGGCCCAGAGATGGGGGACACCTCTGTTAAAGGAGTTTCCTCATGTGAACAATTTCCCTTTATGAAAAATAGATCTGTTCACCTGAATGAATGAATGAATGGGTAGGCGTGATTGAGATACTGTGATGATATAAGCTGAACTGGAACTGAAAGGTTTAGCAATATTTTCAATAGATTTAACGGAGAGAAAAGCTCTCATTGAGCTACAGCATTAATCCGCTTAGCAATGCCTGGATTTATGCTATACCCAACAAATATTTTAAGAACATTCGCTATTTATTTGCACTTAGCACTGCCTAGCTCTTCTACAATTCATTTTTCTCTTATCCCTCTTTTAAATATTTTTTTAGTTAGCGTGTATACTGTTGTTTTGGGGAAATGCTCCCTGCGTCTGATTAAAAAGAACTGTAATCCACAAAAGCTTACTGTATTCCATAGTAAATTGGTTACCTTTAATCCTTGACTTATGACCATAATGAAACCCAGAATTGCTCTGATATGTAAGTCAGTGCATAAATAGGATTGCCAACGGGATCGCCAACGTCCGATGACGGATATGGCAAAACAAGAAGAAGTAAGTCAGTGCATCCATGTTACAGACCCAATTTTATGACAATTTTTTGTGGTGGTCCTAAAGTATGCTGCAGTCATTAAGCAAACCCATAGACCACAATGGGCATTTTTTGGGTGCCAGGAACTGGAAGTAAATGCTGGAAGTAAATGTTCCTAAAATCACAAAAAATAGTTATTTGGGCACAGGATGCTGCCAACAGTTGTAAAGCCAGACTGTTGCCAAGCACCCCAAATGCAGTCATGTGATGAGGAGGATAGCTGTCAAAACTTTGAATTCGAGGTGTTTTGGGGAGGTCCGTCACAACTTGGGATGGTTGCTAAGCAACCATTCATAAATTGAAGAGGACCTGCACAATGTGGTCTTCCTGCTGGGAGCTCACAGGGGCTCGGTAGAGCCCCTAGCTAAGACTCTGTGAGGCTTGGAGAGCCCCCAATAACCAGAGAAAGACAAGTAGCAAGGGAAGGCTCTTAATAGGCTTAATTGAACTTCTGGGCTTTAGGCCAAGAGCACTTCACACCTTGTAAAAGTGTTGCAAGCTAGATAAACAATCCACTCACTGCTTGTGAGGGAGAGCCATTGAGAAAATCAGATAATATAGCCACTAGCCTCTGAGGGGATTAATTCCCATATAATAAGGATCACGTAACTCACCAGAAACTCCACTGAGACTCCAAGATCCCTCTCACAGTCACGGCTATTAAGCCTGGTTACACCCAGTCTTTTATTTAAGTATTAAATGCACAAAATAATAAACAACTTTTTGGTCTAATCTTTGAGGTAATTAGAGCAAAGAAGCAACATTGAGTTGGCCATGCCCACCCAATCACATGCCCACCTAGATATGCCCACCCAATATGCCCACCTGATCACATGACCACAGAGCCACGCCCACCCCAGCCAGTCATTAGAACAGAGAGCCCCTTGCTAAAAAATTTGAAGCCCACCCCTGGATAAAATGACCACTTCTTCGGACTACGTTTACAACCTAACTTGAATCTGTGAACAGCGTATACGTGGTCACTAACTTCTTGATGCATATATTTAAACAAACCCTTGTGAAAGGTGTCATCTTGAGCTGAAATTTTTCTGGGGGAAAGAAGGCTCTCTGAGAAACCAGCTTACCCTGCACCCCACCCATGTGGTTAGAAGGGGCCTTCTGTAGACCCTGCCAATCAAGGAATTTTAACTGGTGAGGTCCAGGAGAAGAGGGTTTTCTGCTATGGCTCCTGCCCTCCAGAACAAGTTGCCTCCCCGCCCCCCCAGGCCAGATCTGTTCCCATTCTTTTGGCCTCCAAAATGCCTTGAAGACAAGGCTGTGCCAACTAGCCTGAGTTCCTAATGGGGATGTGGCAAATTGGAAATGGCTGATGGAGTAGAGAACACCCCACTTCTTCCCTGTGCTCACTTTGTCCCCTCTGTCTCCCTCCTGCTTAGTTTAGTTTTGTTTAAAATTTAAGACCTTTATTGTTTTAATGTTTTATATTGTATTTTATTCAACATCTGTAAACCAGCTAGAGTCTACCTCCCTCCCTCCCTTCCTTCCTTCATTCATTCCACCTTCTTTCTTTCCTTCCTTCCTTCCTCCTTCCTTCTTTCTTTCCTTTTCCTTCCTTCCACCTTTCTTTCTTTCCTTCCTTTCTTCCTTCTTTCCTTCCACCTTCCTTCTACCTTCCTTCTTTCCTTCCCTCCTTCCTTCCACCTTTCTTTCTTTCTTTCTTTCTTTCTTTCTTTCTTTCTTTCTTTCTTTCTTTCTTTCTCTTTCTTTCTTTCCTTCCTTCCACCTTCCTTCCTTTCTTCCTTTCTTCCTTCTTCCCATAATGAAGCAATTCTGAGTGATTTATATATTTCTCAAAGTCTAAACAAAGGCTTCACATGTATCTGGATCGACAAATCAATTTATTTCAAGTTTGGGAACTTTATAATAAAGCTGTGGATTCTACATGGCTTTTCAAGTCTTGCAGAGTCACTTATGGGTTTACTTTATTGTATATTGGTAGATTATGTCTTTTTCAAAGTTCTCTGCAGTGGGTGTTCATGTGGGTGAGAGCCTGTTATCAACTCATCCAGTTAATACCACATTTAATTTGATCCAGAAATTTGTAATGTACTTATATTACTGCTTGAATATAATTTGGCCTATAAACCAATAATGGGAATGACCTTAAAAAGCTGTTTTGGTAACCTTTGTATGCTTATTGCTGACAAGGTTGCTTGTGTTTTCAAGCCAAGGTCTCTGAGTCTCTTTCCTTTAGTCATATTTCGTGTTTTTCCTTTGTTATTTGTCTATTGTTCAGTTTCGGCCACCTGGCCTTGCTAATCTGTTTTTCTTCTGAGCTGCAGTATCTGAGCTGTTGTAGGTTTATCACGATATTCAGTTTAAAATTCTTTATTCCTGTTTGGCTTGGAAATTTCAGTCACACACTAGGACAAGAAAATAGGAAGTCTGTACTTCCATTGTGCTGAAAATGCATTTATACCTTCTGTATATTGTTTATTCACCAGTGGGGGCCATGAAGAGTCATGCATTATCATAATAAGACATGTGTATCCTTTCAAGTGTTAGCCACCATCTTTTCTTCCTTAGCAGGCAAGATGTGGAAATGGATTTAAAGTAATTTACATTGCTTTGTGTTCATTACTTTAAAAATTGCAGAGAATTCTAGATAAGCAACTTTGCAGTTTGTTTTCTTAAGTGTCACTGAATAAAAACAACTGCTGGTTGTAATTTTTTTTAAATTCAAACTTTATCCACTGTTCAAAAACAAATCAAACCCAAACAACCACAACTTGGAAAGATGGTGTGTGTGCTGAAAAATGAAGAGTGGGCATGGTTTAGTAAAATGACACTCCTTTCAATATAGCTGAGATTAAAGGTGAATTTACAGCTTTAACACTGAGCTTGTTTCCCTTTCTTTGTTCAACATCTAGTTGGATGAAGTTTTAAGAGAGATTTGAAGCCACTACTGTAAGGTGTTTTAATGAATGATTGAAGGAACTAAATAATTCTAGTCTAACACAGAGAAGTACTAGAGGTAATAGGATATCAGTCTTCCAGTACTTGAAGGGCTGTCACAGAGAAGAAGAGGTCATCCAAAGTACCCAAAGGTGAGACAAGAAGTAATGGGTGAAAGATAGTTAAAGAGAGATCCAACTTAGAACTAAGGAAAAATTTCCTGACAGTAGGAACAATTAACCAGTGGAACAGCTTGCCTCCAGAGGTTGAAGATGCCCATCACTGGAGGCTTTCAAGAAGAGATTGGACAACCATTTGCCCAGAATGGTGTAGGTTCTCCTGCTTAAGCAGGGAGTTGGATTAGAAGACCTCCAAGTTCTGTTCCAACTCTATTAGTCTGTAATATATGTTCGAAATGTATTGCCTGATTATGAATTGGGAATTTTTACCATTCATTACCATCTAGTCAGGCAAGAACAGTAATAGTTGCTCTAGTAATGGACAATTTGATCTCATTGGAGTAGCTTCAAAACTATTTCCCAAGGGATGAGACTAAATAAGAAAATAAAAGTAAACCTTGATGGCTCCATGTACTTTTGTAACAATTTTCCCCTAATATTGGCTATTTAATATATGTTTGGTCAAAAAAATTAGATTATTTCAATATAGATCTCAAATAAGGGAGTTAGCATCTGAATGAGAAAACATCTGCAATCCTAGCACTAATAGGGACATTTGAGACATGAATCTGAAATTAAGACACTGACTCTAACACTCCCTCTTCTAGATTAAAGCAAAGAGGATTTTTTTTTTTTTGCATTTCAAAAAAAGAGAGAAATGGCTTTATTTTAAATGGGTACTTAAAGAACAGGCATTTTGAATTTCTTGGAATTGCTGAGAGCATCGATGTCTTTGAGCTGAAGTTTATAGAATCAAGTTTCGATAGCAATCTGTTTTTGCTGATTGCTATGATTTAATATGGAATCTTGCTCCATTTCTGGTGGGATTACCAAATGTTTGTCAGATTCAGCAACCTTGTGAGATCATATTAGGTATTGTCCTATTATAGATATCAGAGGTTCTGTACAGTTGATGTTTTTCTTATTATGTTGTTCTAAACCAACTACTTCATTCTGTATGTTCCAAGGTTGCATTTATTTGTCTGTTTTTCCTTCCATATTCAGGATACTCAGAACATTTTCAGGACTCTTTTGAGGGGTCTTCTTGGAACCTCGGAGGGATTTCTCTTGCACTTTATTCTGCCTTGTTCTCATACTCAGGTTGGGACACTCTGAATTTTGTAACTGAAGAAATAAAAAATCCAGAAAGGTAAGAGCTTCTTGGGGCTTTTATTTTTAACAACAAATTAAAAACCCTCACAAAGTTTTAAGACCCTCGCCTAGTTTTCAACTGACAAAGGAGTTTGATCCCATAAATGAAGGAAACAGCTTGCATTAATATCAGTATCTTTGAATCCTGCAAAAATAAGATGAAAAGGACTCTAAAAGTATACATGGAAGAATGGATGGAAAGCACAGAAGGAGCTCCAACCATTGTCAGGATCTTCTCATTTTCTCTGAATAAAAGCAGGACTGTGGCATTGTGAAGGCTTGAAAGCACCAAATCCCTTGCTAATTAGCACAATCTTGATGTTTTGGACATAGATGAAGGAAACTGTTTTAGGGCTGGACCAGAGCACTCCAAACTTCCAGTCAAATAGGAGTAAAGCATGGGGAAGCACTGGGCTGAACCAATGTAGTCTGGAGGAGAAATTGGAATGTTCAAAAATTCTCAGAAGAGTTCCATTTCCTAAACAATGGGGTCTGAACCTCCCTCGTAGACTTCAGTTTGGGTTTCATGCTTTAGAACCATAGAATCATGGATTTGGAAGGGGCATTAGAGGCTATCTAATCAACTCCCTACTCAGAGCAGGATCTATTAGAACATTACTGACAGTTGACCATCCATCCTGTTGAAGATGTCTAGGGAAGGAAAGTTCACCACTGCATGTGGCACCCTGTCCAAGCAGGAGAACTTATACAATCTCAAACAAGTGGTTGGCCTCCCAATGGTGGAGCACCCATGTTTTCTGGAGGCCAGTTGTTCCACTGGTAAATTGTCTTCATTGCTAGGAAGTTTCTCCTTAATTCCAGGTTGCTTCTTTCCTTGATTGGTTTCCAACCAATGTTTCTGGTCCTGCCTTCGGGTGCTTTCGAGAATAACTTGACCCTCCTCTTCTTTGTGGCAGCCCCTCAAATACTGAAATACTGCTATCATGTCACCTCTGATTCTTCTTTTCTTTAGACTAGCCAGACCCAAATCCTGCAGCCATTCTTCATATGCTTTAGTCTCCAGGCCTTCAGTCATCTTAGTTTGCTCTTCTCTGAACTTTTTCCAAAGTCTCAACATCTTTTTTGTAGTAAGGGGACCAAAATTAGTTGAAATATTCAGATCATTGAAGCATTCTCATCAGAGGTGGCATTCAACAGGTTCTGACCAGTTCTGGAGAACCAGTAGCGGACATTTTGAGTAGTTTGGAGAACCAGCAAATCCCACCTCTAACTGGCCCTGCCCCCATCTATTCTTTGCCTCCCAAATCCCAGCTGATTGGCTGGCTCTTCTTTTGTTGCCCTGGACAGGAGAAAGGAGCTGGAAAGCAGGTTAGTGGGGTAGGGAGGGAAGCAGGTTAGAAGCAGGTTAGTGGGGTGGGGATTTTGCAGTATCCTTCCCTGCCACGCCCACCAAGCCATGCCCATAGAACCAGTAGTAAAAAAATATTGAATCCCACCACTGATTCTCATAAGGCTTGCTCTCCAGACCCTTCACCGTCTTCCTACTCTCCTCTCAACTTGCTCTAATTTATTGTGGTCTTTTTTGAATTCACATATCCCTAATACCACATTTAGATTTGACATTATGTATGACAGACTTCCATGTCTGAAATGCTGCTCCATAGAAACATATCATGTTTTGGAGGGAGACGTTTTAATCTAATTTTTTGTTGTTGATATATTGACTTTTGAGGGGTTCCTTAGTGCTCTCTGAGCTTGGTTATTTTCTAGCAAACATTTCATTACCCAAACTGGGTAACACCATCAGTACTTCTAGCTTCTAGCACGGATGATGTTACCTAGTTAGGTAATGTAACACCTGCAAGAAAGCCAGCCAGCCTCAGAGATGTTGGACTTTTCAACCCCGTGAAATATTCTCCTTTTTCGCAATGTTGACTTTTCATGTACGGTGACTGGGAAGGAATACAGACTGTGAGTTCCTGATTTGATCCTCCCATCATGTGAATCTCTGCTGTGCTATAATCAGTACACATTTACAACCTCTGGAACAGATGGGGTGCCAGGATAATGTAAATAAAGCACTTTTTGAAAAACCTCATGTGCTTTAATGCCTTTCTTAAACTTTCACATGGTTCTATAAACACTGCAAATATGAACAGACATTATTCCAGGTTTCAAGCAGGGGTTTATCAGAGAGGAGGGGAAAAAGGGTTCCTAGTGATTCATACTGAAGTGTTTTCTTTCTGTTTTATTTGACCAGGAATTTGCCTCTTGCTATTGCTATTTCTATGCCAATTGTGACAATTATCTACATCTTGACCAACATAGCTTACTATACAGTGCTGGATATTAATGCTATACTTTCTAGCGATGCCGTTGCAGTGGTAAGTCTGGCTGTATGATTTTATTTTATTTATTTTGTTAGATTCGGCTCTTGAGTCTCTGTTTCCGCCTGAAAAATTTGATATTGGAATTATGGTTGCAATGACCTCATTTCTATTTTTTTCCCCCAGTTGTTAATAGCTCGATAACTGTTTAACTTTTCCACTTGAAAGAAAAGGGAAGGCCGAGTTATGCCTTTTATCCTGAGTGATTTGGCAGTCATTCAAGCAAAAGACCCTCCACAATTTCTGACATACAGGCCATTCATTCTACCAATGGACGATCATTTTCCTGTTCTTATTTTAACTTCTGAATTCCTTCTGTTTTTAAGGATAAAACTCTTTAGAGGCTGGCTTGTTTTTCTCTGTTCAAAGCCTGTAAATATTTTTTTTCATGCACTATTAAATTACATGCTGAAACTGGAAATGAGATGAGCAAGATTTCACTTGCTTGCGTTGTGTTTATTTGATTGAGAAACCTTGGCCAAGCTTAGAGCAGAAATAAATAAGCCAAACAATCTCAGTGTATAAGTTACAATCTGATAAACAAGCAATTGCTTTGCTTAATCATGTAACTTTGCTTCACTGGGCAAGTCTGTTAGTTGTGATATATTAATACATTTGTGGTTCTGCGATAATGGTTCTGTTTAATCTGTTTCTTAATGTTGCAGCTTCCTCTGAGCTACACCTTTAAAATTCAGTTGAGGTAGTAATATATTCAGACATATTCATTTCTATTTTGAGTGTCCCATTTCTTCTTCTGGACAAGGGCAGAGATGCTTCGGTAACTGTCAAAAATTAGAATGTTTATATTACGGTATGAAATCCATCTCATGCAGAATAAAATCAGTCAACTTTTGTCAGAATAAAATCAGTCAAAATCAGTCAGACAATGCTCAAAGGCATAGGGTGAACAAAAGTTTTCTGAAAATGATACAACCCCCTGCTCAGACAAAAGACCCTCTAACTTTCCCGTCTCTTCTTAAAAAATCTCCGATGATGAAGCACCCACAACTTCTGAAGGCAACTCATTCCATCAGTTAATTGTTCTCACTGTCAGGACATTTTTGAGGAGTATTTCTGTCTTCGTGTTAAAGGGATGCAGTGGCTCAGTGGCTAAGATGCTGGGCTTGTGGATCAGAAAGGTCAACAGTTTGGTGGTTTGAATCCCCAGCCCCGTGTCACGGAGTGCGCTCCCATTCCTTGTCCCAGCTTCTGCCAACCTAGCAGTTCGAAAGCATGTTAAAAAAATGCAAGTAGGAAAATTGGGAACCACTTTGGTGGGAAGGTAACAGTGTTCCATGCTCCTTTGGTGTGTAGTCATGTTGGGTACATGACGTCTTCGGACTGTGCTTTGTAGCAGAGATGAGCACCGCTGTCTAGAGCCAGAAACGACTAGCACATATGTGCGAGGGGAACCTTTCCCTTTAGCTCTGCCTTCGTGTTAGCGAAGTTGGAAGTAGTATGAAGAATCATAGGACTATTAGGGACCTCAAAGGTCTTTGCTCAAGGCATGAACCTTAGATCATCCCAGTCAAATGATTACCCAATCTTTTCTTGAAAACCTCCAGCAATGGAGCATCCACAACTTGAGGCATGCTATTCTACTAGTTAATTGTTCTCATTGTCAGGAAATTCCTCCTTATTTCCAGGTTGGCTTTCTCTTTGATGTCCTTCAATCCATTACTTCTTATCCTGCCCTCAGTTGCCCTGGAGATCAAATTGACTCCCTCCTTTCTGGGCCAGCCCTTCAAATACTGGAAGATCACCATCATGTGACGCCTTAGTCCTTCTCTTCATTAGGCTGGGCAATTCCCAGTTGCTGCAATTGTTCATCCTACAGTCACCACCGTGAAAATGTGAATAGCAATAGCACTTAGACTCATATGCCACTTCGCAGTGTTTTAACAGCCGTCTCTAAGCAGTTTACAAAGTCAGCCTCTTGCCCCCAACAATCTGGGTCCTCATTTTACCCACCTCAGAAGGATGGAAAGCTGAGTCAACCTTGAGCCTGGTGAGATTCAAACTGCCAAATTTCAGGCTGGCAGCCAGTAGTCAGCAGAAGTAGCCTGCAGTACTGCACGCTAATCACAGATCCTACCAATATGTCTTACTGCCAATGGATAAGCCTGTGATTAGCACCAACGTTTTATTTACCGCACCTAGCAATTCTTCATCGGTTATCAGTGATTCACCTATCTGCAGGGGGAAAAAATAAAGACTGTGTGGGTGGAACATCTGTGAGAGAGATGGCCAGGTGCTGATCATGAGCTCAGAAAGGTTTAGATCATGGACTGATAGCATGAATCTCCACCTTGTGGCCACTCCTAACCCTGAACTTTATTCAGTGAATGTAATGCCTTACATTATCTTCTGCTGTGAAAAGCAGGTTTATTCGCCGTTGTTCTTTGCCAGGTTTGTTGGTGTACTAAAGTTACACTTGGTCCCATTTATCGTTTGTGCACTATTCTTTTTTAAAGAGTGAGCAGGTTTACGCAAGGGTAGGCAAGTCACTTTGGCAAACTTCCCCATACTGTAAGCATCTGTACTTTTTCAGCCTCTTCCCCCGCCCCTCGTTGATAACTGCCAGCTAAATTAAGTGAAATTAATCATTCTGCAAGGGTTGAAAAATTTGAAGGGTGGTTGAACTATTCCTTTTTTTCAAAGTTCAGGAGACCACATTTTTCATCTGTGCAACATTGTTTTCAGGAACATGAGCCCCTTAGCATTCTTTCTTGATGTACCTTCTTTGTCACGTGGCAATCATCAGATGTATGTTTGCAATTGTCTTTTTTTTTTTTTTGGCATACCTTCTTTCTGAGAGTTTTGCCCAGTGAACCCCAAATCCTACTCTCAAATGCCTAAAAATACAAAATTCCTAAGTGAAAATACTTGGTAGTTCTCATTCTGGGGTGTTTCGGAGATTGCAGAAAACCAAGTTATTGGGAACTATTTATGGCAGGAAAGTGGTTTGTGGTAGTTTGCTAGTTGTTGCGTTATGGATAAGGTGTATACGTTGGATGGCAGTCACATATATTTGCGTAAATTGGGATTTAAAGTCTGTTAGGTCTAGGGGTGACAGGAAAAAACCCAGATCTCCGGATGTAAATACCAAATGCTGCTACTGTGGCAAATACATGCATTTGTGAGAGACTGGGAACAATCTACTTTTCAGCTGATCATAATGTGAAAATCCTTCAAGATATGTCTCTAATAGGGTTCAGAAAGGTAGAACAAAATAAGAAAGTAGATTTGGAAAGCATAAACAATGAAATATCTGCCTGCCTGCTCTTCCCTCCCTTCTTCCCTCCCTCTCTCTCTTTCTCTCTTTCTCTCTCTCTCTCAATACCACTCATGCATCATCACAAAACCTCCAGAATTGTAAAGCCTATACTGCAGGGGGGGGGGGGGAATAAAGACTGTGTGGGTGGAACACAGAAACTGAAATTTGGCACATATGTTCCTCTTGGCTTCTAGGTGCTCACTAAGAAAGGATTTTTCGAATCACCATCAGAGCATTGGGATTTCCTATATTATTATTAACACGCTCTGATGCTAAGGAGTTCTACTCCCCCTCCCCACCTGAAAAGAAGTCCAAATACAAAACACTAGCTAGCAGAGGAGAGGAGTTTCAGTTTCAGTTTCACAGCACCAAGCAGCTTTAGTCCAGAACAGTTGAACTAAGCCACGCCAAGGCTCTTTGCTGTCTCCTTGCTCACACAGCAAATACTGTTTCAGTTTCCAAACAGTCTCAATTCTCTCACACACTGACAGGACACTAGCCAGATGAATACCGATGGATGCTGGTAGGCAGATTCCCCACCCCCCTTATTTTCCTCCCCAAGTGCTTGTACCAGGCTGTTTGGCAGCACAGACAAGAGAAGCACTACAGATTTGTTTACTTGCTGAGATTGGCTGTGAACTTCCTGAACTTTTTAACATTTTGAAATCACCGTTCCAGTGCATATTAAATGCATTCTAATTTTTCCTTCCTTTTCTCTTCTATCATGTTAGACATTTGCTGACCAAGTGTTTGGGATTTTCAGCTGGACCATTCCAATAGCTGTCGCTTTGTCCTGTTTTGGGGGACTGAATGCCTCTATTTTAGCCTCATCCAGGTAAAAGAACAGCAATTTAATTTTGCTTTATTGTACTTGCTGTGTAACCCCTAACCACAAGAATATTCTATATCTAAGCTTATTGAAGATATGATTTGGTTTAAAATTTGATTTCTGTTTATATGAAAACATCATTTCTGTTTATATGAAAGAGGAAATAAGATTAAGATAAGTTACAAGATAACCTTTATTGTCACTTTTTTTTGCAAACATACTGGCACACATTTTTTAAAAAAATGAAATTCTGGTGCCTGCTCTCAAAAGAAAATAGATAGCATGCACATATATGCATATGCACACACATGTATATACATATATGTATATTAATCACAGTCCATTTTGAATATGTAGCAGGGGAAAAAACAGTTTTGAGAGTTAACAAGTACTCTCTAAGCAGTTGCTCCCAACAATCTGGGTCTTCATTTTATCCACCTTGGAAAGATAGAAGACTGACTCAACTTTGAACTGGTGAAAATCGAACTGTCTAACCGCTGGCAGCCAGAAGTCAGCAGAAGTAGCCTGCATTACCGCATTCTAACCACTGTACCACGACAGCTCCTGAATATCCAATAATCTTTTCTGCTGTCCTTACCATTCTCTGCACAGCCTTCCTGTCTGAAATAGTAATTCTTCCAAACCACACGGTGACATGACAGGATGCTTTCGATCATCATATCATTTGCATTTGTTTATTTATTTACTTAGTTTATATCCCATTCTCAGTAATTCTGATTCCGAACATCTGAGATACCAGTCATATGTAACCAGGGTCAAAACCATAAGAATTAGCAATAAAATAAGCAAAGAAACAAACAAATGGTTTTAATTATCTCCTCCTGCAGTGGGATTGCCCTCTTAATCCCATTGCAGAAGGAGATAATCGAAAACAAAATAATCCCTAAAGCCTGCTAGAATAGCCATTTGTGATTGCCTATTATTTCTCTCTATAAAATGCCTCTTGTGCTGAGAACCACAAAGTGTTTTGGGGCACAACCTGTGTTTTGTATTTATTCCATATTCTCAATATCATTTCCCTCACTTTTAGTTCTTCCCCTTCCCCATCCTGCCATCATCCAGTTTAAATTCGTTGTTTCAAATCAGGGTAGCTAGGGAATTCTGGGAGTTGAAGTCTACACATCTTTTAAGCTGCCAAGGTTGAGAAACAGTGATCTAAATGGAGTTTTCTGACTGTTGTTACAGATAATTTTCACTTCATTTAATAGAAACCATGGAGAGGGAGGTTGTGAACTGTCCTTCAATTTATATTGCATAGGATATTAAGCATGCTGTCTCTTTTATTTAGGCTCTTCTTTGTAGGATCTCGGGAAGGTCATCTGCCTGACCTCTTATCCATGATCCATATTGGAAGGTTTACACCTGTCCCAGCTCTTCTCTTCAATGTAAGCCAATTTACTGTGATTGTTCAGGTAGAGCTCTGACTTCACAATCAGGAGGCTATGAGTTCGATCCTAGGCAGCGGCAGATATTTCTCAGTGCAATGAGTTATTGTCTGCTGTGAACTCCACTTAGGCTTCAGGAAGGGCATCCGGCCAATAAACGCTGATGGCTCTGATCGATCACACTGACTCCATTCCCGGTGCAAGGGATTACCAAGTTGTTAAAAGAATAAAAATTTCAATCCGTTATGCTCATCCTGCACTACAGATCTATGGACTGAGAAAACAAATAGACTTTTTGATCCCAGAAAACTGCTCAAGCTTATTTTCTCTGCAGTCATCATACCTCTTTAATGTGGATCATTAATGTGGACAGAGGTGATGGGGATTTTCTAAACCTTGGGAGAGCATTGCAGAGGCCATTGCAAAATTTGGCAAACTAACCAGTGGTGGGTTTCAATTTTTTTTACTACCGGTTCTATGGGCGTGGCTTGGTGGGCTTGGCAGGGGAAGGATTCTTCAAAATACCCATTCCCACCCCACTCCAGGGGAAGGATACTGCAAAATGCCCATTCTTTCCCCACCCCACTAACCTGCTTTCCAGCTCTGTTCTCCTATGCAAGGCAACCAAAGAAGACCCAGCTGATCAGCTGAGACTCAATGGGAGGCAGAGAATAGATGGGGTTGGCGGGGCCAGTCAGACGTGGGATTTGCTGCTTCTCTGAACTACTCAAATTTTTTGCTACCGGTTCTATAGAACTGGTCAGAACCGGCTGAATAGCACCTCTGAACCTAACCCTTCTGAAACATGACGGGGAGGTCAGATTCTGGATTCCAATTCTCATTGGCCTTTAAGCCTTTTTGGGGTGGGGGAAGGGTGAGAAATCTCAGAAAGTATCCAGCAAAGGTGAGGAATAGTGAGGGCAGGATAAAATTGTCTTCCAACTCTGGCTTTCTGCGTTGCCTCAAAACACTAAAGATATTTAGAACCCTGGAAATAAAGGAATCTAAATTTGCTCCTGTTTGCTTCCTGCTTCTATTTTCTCCATTGCAGGTAGTCCTTGACTTGCAACAGTTCCTTTAGTGACCAAAGTTACAACAGCATTGGAAAAAAGGGAATTATAACCCTTATACACACTGACGACCCTTGTAGCATCCCTATAATCATGTGATCAAAACTCAAATGCTTGGCAATTGGTTCATACTTAACGACTGTTGCTGTGTCTTAAGATCTCGCGATCATGTGATCATGTGATAAAAAATCATGTGATCAAAACTCAAATACTTGGCAATTGGTTCATACTTACGACCGTTGCTGTGTCTTAAGATCTTGCGATCCCCTTTGCAACCTTTTGACAAGCAAAACCAACTGCAATTATTCACTTAACCATTGTGGCAAGAAAGGGCGTAAAATGGGGCAAAAGCTCACTTAAAACAAATGTCTCACTGAACAAGAGAAATTTTGTGGTCATAAGTTGAGGACTACCTGTATGAATGATGTTTCAGCCTCAAAGTGACCCTACTCGCCAAAAGAGTAAGTCGGTCAAAGTGTTGCTGCTTATAGAGAAATCAGAAAATGCTGTGCTTGGAATATTTCATGCCTTTCTCTTATCTTCTCTTAACAGTGTACCATGAGCCTCATCTACTTGACCGTCGAAGATGTCTTTCTGCTTATTAACTATTTCAGTTTCAGCTATTGGTTCTTTGTCGGGTTGTCCATTGCTGGACAGCTCTACCTCCGCTGGAAACAACCAGATCGGCATCGACCACTCAAGGTAGGAAATGAACACAAGATTAAACCTGTCGTTTATAGAAAAGCAGTCACTCATATTTTTTTTGCAAAGAGATTGTGGTACAGTGGTACCTTAATAGGTAAAGGTAAAGGTTCCCCTCGCACATATGTGCTCGTCATTTCCGGTTGTAGGGCTCATCTCCGTTACAAAGCTGAAGAGCCAGCATTGTACAAAGACATCTCTGTGGTCATGTGGCCAGCAGGACTAAACACCTTCAAAGGCACATGGAATGCTGTTACCTTCCCACCAAAGGGGTCCCTATTTTTCTACTTGCATTTTTTATATGCTTTCGAACTGCTAGGTTGGCAGAAGCTGGGACAAGGAACGGGAGCTCACTCCATTATGTGGTGCTCGGGATTCGAATTGCCAAACTGCCGACCTTTCTGATCAATAAGCTTAGAGTCTTAGCCACTGAGCCATCGCATCCCTCTGGGTACCTCGACACTCGTCACTGGGAGGTGCAACAAGTACCAAAACAATGAGTATGAAACAAACTGGAAAGGGCTAGCAAACTACAAAGCAGCCAACACTGACAACTTCTAGCTCAGGCGTTGAGTATCAAACAAACAATGAGTACCGGCACGAAATTTTCCACATTAAAATGTGCTGAGTTACCAAATTCAGTGATTTTCGAAGAGGAATACCATACTTTTGTTGTATTGGGGGTAGTCCTGATATTTTCTGTGGGCTTATTAGTAATTTCTGGATGGGTGAAAGGTAGTCTTTGAGTTATAACCACAATTGTAATCAGAATTTCTATGACGGAGCAAAATCAGGCCTAATTTTATTACCTTTTTGGTGCATTGTTAAGGGGTTCACTGCAGTTGAGGTCAGATGGCCATGGAGATGCTATGATGGTTGTAAGTGCAAGGACCAATTGTAAATAATTTTTTTCAGTGCTGTTGTACTTTAAGGGGTTGCTATACAAATGATTGTGAGTTGAGGACTACCTCTAATGACTATGGGAAAAATTGTACATTGGAACATGACTTCTTCCTCTTCCTCCTTATTCAGTGCTGTATTTTCTGTTTTCCAGCTGAGCCTGTTTTTCCCAATCGTCTTCTGTATGTGCTCAGTTTTTTTAGTGGTTGTGCCACTGTATAGTGACACTGTTAATTCTCTGATTGGCATTGGAATTGCACTCTCTGGAATTCCAGTCTACTTCATGGGGGTCTACTTGCCTGTATCCAAAAGGCCACCTTTGGTCAGCAAAGTCTTAGGTAAGGATTGTTTTCATAGAGCATAGAATAATTGGCTCCGAGGTCTTCTATTTCAACCCCCTGCTGAATATCTTTTATTAAGGTCTTAGTCAACTGCACTGAATGATGGGATATTCCACATGCCACCCTTTCCATACCACTCCAAGCCTTACAGCTGTTCACTCTTGCTTCAGTAGTAAATGTGAATAAGGGTATGTTAGCTTTTCCCCATCTTCTTAGGCAACTGTAACAAAAGAAAAACTCTGGAGAAGTAGATATGGGTTGGGTTTAAGAAAATTTACACTTATTCATAAAGGTCTTCAGTTTAAATTTGCCATTTATATCAGGTGCAGGCAGTCAGAGCCAGTCATGAACAGCTAATCTAAGCAACTTTATTGCTTTGTACTTTTGTTATAAGAATCTTCCCCATGCTACTTACCTACCCCTGCGAATAACCAGATCCCTTCATGGAACTTAGGTGGGGGGGGGGGGGGGTCAAGCTTGTTATACTTATTTATTTATCAAACATGTACAAAATAGGTATAAACATAAACATAAATTGTTACTGTGTAACAATTCCAAGCTAGTTCCTAGCTTGACCCTCTCATTCCAGTGTAACTGACAGTTTCCCAAATTTTAATCTGGCTAAAAAGATGGGATGCTCTGCATTTAAATTGTACTGCAAATGCTGAATTGGAAGTTTAGACCTTGACTTTCAGCAAAGAGGAAAGTCCAAGACAAAGAGAAGTAAGCAAGAAACAGTATGGTTGGGTCCATTTTTGTACAGATGGAAACCTCATGTCCACTGTTAAATTTAGTCTCAGCAGAGGAAGGAATAATGTTCATCTCAGGAGAACTTGTGTTGGTGGTAGATTATAGAGAAACTCTGGCCTTTTTCGAAGCAGTTAATGTTTGGCTTGTGTAATATCTGCTCAACAGATAAGCAGACATTGTTTTTACTAAAGGAAATATGACAGCCTCCACAATTTATGGGAAAATTAAACTGGATGATTAGATTTGCAGTGGATGCATAAAAACAGAAACATCCTCTGTTTTAAGACGTCCCAGGTCAATCTTGATTTAGCAAGCTACTCGATTTTGAAGTAATCATTCATAATTACACAGTTCACTCTCAAATCTTCTCCTTCTCCAGGTGCTGTCACTCGATCCACTCAGTTAGTTTGTTACTGTGTTCTGACAGAAATGGATGCTGTCGAAGAAAAAGAAGAAAACAAATCTAATTAAAGACTGAAAAATGGAGATCAAGCAGCTGCTCGGATGAAGATCTGCATGTGCCAGCGCAGTCCAGATTTTCTCTCTGGATTTGGAGATTCTATCCGGTTGACATATTTTGGTTGCCTTTTTGTTTGTTAAGTTTTTTGTAAAAATGAGAAAACTCACCACCAGGATTCTCAGGCATAACATTCACCATGGTTTTTAATCCGATGTTTTTCAAAGGTCTTTAATGAAAGTGCCCGAAGATGAGTATGTGGACGAGACAATTAGTGTGTCAAAGGAAATATCTTGTGCAACTTACTAGAGTTGGAAAACTTCATCAGGTCTACCAAGCAATCAGTTGTTTAATCCTGCACTGATGATTGTGACCAGCTATTCCACCCAAGTGATTGAATATGCTAGGGAGATTGTTTGCTTTCTGATCTTTAGAAGTAGTTTATCTCCATCCTTCATCCACAGCACATATCCTCAAGATGTACAGAAGCTACTGGTCATCTCTTCTCAACTTCAATTGCTTTGTTCAAAGTAGAGGTTTAGATGGAAGTGTATTTTGAATAAGTCAAATTGGAATCAACTCAACAATGTAGGGTACTAAGCCTAGGGCTCTGAAGTCAACATTTGAGCAGAATAAGCACAATTCTTCATTTGGCTTTCTCTCAACGCTGGGCATTGGACACATCA
This sequence comes from Laticauda colubrina, assembly GCA_015471245.1. Classification (NCBI taxonomy): domain Eukaryota; kingdom Metazoa; phylum Chordata; class Lepidosauria; order Squamata; family Elapidae; genus Laticauda; species Laticauda colubrina. The sequence continues at coordinate 18,679,478 of BLBF01000045.1, read as the reverse complement.
AATTCATGCTGCTTTAGCCCTCTGATACTTTAAGGATTTTATACAGAACTGTTTTTAGTTTAATAGTTGGACTGATGATCTTTCAAAACTTTTATTACTGAGTTCATTGGGTTAAAAATGCACATTTTTAAGGCACTTTCTTTAATGCAAGTAGAAAAAAGTTTCTGTAAAGCGGTATAGGAAGAAACTGAAGCTATTTTCTGGGGCAAATAGTTTCTCAGTTGATTATGATCGTTGTTAGTATAAACAAGGGAAAGCTTAAGAACAGGGATTCAGGCCCAATGTAATCTGACAGTCCATTTGACTTTATCAATGTCTTGATTGTCCATTTATATCTTCTCACTGTGGAACCACATTTCCACCATTAGCTGCAAATCAATATCAATATTTTTTTTTATTAGAAAAGGTTGCTTGGGCCTTATTTGGAAAAACACCCTCAATTCTGAATGCACATCTTGTTTACACCCCAAGTAGACTATCTCTTCAAAAGTTTGTCATGTTATATCTTTTTGTGGCTCTTGGTTGTGTCTAGAGGCATAGGTCTTTCAGAGGCAAAATGATAGAAATGTCTCTCCATTCCTTTGCTGCTTCTTTCTTTGTATACAATTTGTTAAACTGATGGGTGCTAAAAAATAAAAATGTAAGTACTCTCACAATGGATTACATCTGAGAAGAGGCTCAGTTGTGAGCTTTGCTCACTTTTGATCACCTAGTCTATGTGTATGTGAAAATTTCCAGAGCATAATTGTCAAAATCATTGGTACTGTGTTCTTAAGCCCATCATGTTATAAATGGAAAGTAGTTCGTTAAAAAAATACAGAGTTGTACATGTAATTATTCGGGTTTGTTTTTTTTATTCAAACAAAAAATGGGATTTGCTTTCAGATTTGAATCCAGTTATAATCAAGTCTGACTATCTGTCTAGAAAGAGGTGTGCTATTTATTGTATTGGTGAATAACCCAGAAAGCAAAAGTTTGAAGCTTTGTTTCTCAGTCTTTATGAAAACCAAATGATTTGAATCAACCAGATTAGATCAAAACTGTCTTAAAAATGTACTACATCTTTTTATTGGTGCTTTTTAATTAGGTTTCAGTCACAGTGCAATAGAAATGTGGCCAATAAATGTTTTATTTAGTTTAACAGGATGGCGTTAAAATTTTAAACTATACCCTGGATTATTTTTATACTCCATTCTGCTGTTAAAATGCATTTTGTTTTATAGGAGGACTGAACTGTTTATCTCCTGATCCAACCAGTTAGTTGCCACAACAGCAAATTTTGTAGTTCCTGTATGTACAAGAACTTTAAAGGAGGAAAATTAAAATTCCACCATGTGGAAATTAAAAAAAAAAAATGAGAACATGAGTCAGTTTGTGAAGGAAAACTTATGTTTCATTAATGCTAACTATTTTCTGTGTGAGACTCTGACCTTATTTGGAAGCTAAGCCAGACACTCCATTTAAGCAGTCTTGTAAGAAAATTGCACAGATGTAACCAGGTCACCCAAGGCAAACTTGAAAGAGAGTAGAGTATCTCAACTGCTTTACCTACAGCCAAGAATTGCAAAGATTGCAAGTACCATTCTATTACAGATATTGTAAAGTTTGGACCCATCATGCTAAACCATCATTTTCAGTTTCCAGGGGTTGGTACAGGTCAGCTTCTCTAGTTTGCTTCTGTCAAAATGCCAGTTAAACTGTTGAAGCAAAGATGGTAAATTATAGCTAATCCTTGGGTTACAAGGTGATGTGATTGCTTAGCACAGTGGTCCCCAGCCTTTTTTGTACCAGGGACCAGTTTCATGCAGAAACACTTTTTCAAGGACCGGCAAAATCAATTCTTCCCCAACAGTAAAGGGCTTCTTTACTATTTCTTTACTAAAAACATATTTTTATATATATTTTAATCACGATTATTCATTCTTTGCGGCCCAGGACAAAATGATCCACGGACCGATACCGGTCCAGGGCCCGGTGGTTGGGGACCCCTGGCTTAGCAAACTGACAACAATCTTAGCAGACCCAGTTCTGATTCTTTAAGACATGGGTTAAGTGAGAAATGGCAAGAGTTAAGGAGCACAGGAGTGCTGCAGGGGAATGGGGTAGGCCCTAAGTCCAGATCATTAAAATTAGGTAAACAACAATCCAATGAAGGAACTACCAAGATTGCGGCTGCCCACACTGACAGGGCAATGAGAGCAAACCCCACTTCCTACTAGCATTGATGATGTTACCTAGTTGGGTAATGAAAGGTCTGCAAGAAAATAACCAAGTTCAAGGAATACCAAAGATCCCACAACTAGGTTTTGCAAATCAAAGGGATGGAGATAATCAACATACTAGGCTTAATAGTTTATATTTAAAAAATCCTTATGTAATTGAAGGTACTTATTTTGTTGGCATTGTCCTTTTCTGTATAATGAAACAAAAGCTATAGTTTTCCATTTTCTCCATATGTAGGACTAGTGGTACAAGGGGATGGACTAGAGATGTTTATTTATAAACTACAAGCACTTCACGCGGAATTAATCAGCTAATTTGATAACCTCATAGAACATAGAATAGGGTTGGAGGGGACCTTGGAGGTCTTCTAGTCCAACCCCCTGCTCAAGCAGGAAACACTATATCATTCCAGATAAACGCTTGTCTAGTTTCTTCCTGAAAACCTCCGATGATGGAGCACTGCAATAAACACCTAAGGAATACAAAAAAGCATCAGCTAAATAATAATGGCTAGTAAAAAAAATATTTTCCTTCACAGAACTTCCACTGGGAAAACAAGGTCAGGCAAACTTCAAATTCTGTATATTTTAACTACTATATTTGTAAACGATGCAAAGAAAAACAAGTGAGAATTATCATATCACTAACTCCTAAAGGGATATGTCAAGGCTGATATCTTAATGAAGAAATGCTACAAAAAAGGGATGTTTTTAATATGTAAAGTTTATCAACTATATGTACGGGGCAACTAGGAATATTAAAGTGCAGAAATTTCCAATATGAATGATCATTTTCAAGTACAGACCTATCTACAGACAGTGATCCCACAATGCTTGCAAAAGAACAAAGTATTTGCTTCAGTAAGGTTAACAACATTTCCAATTTTGTAGTAACGATGATCTTTTTAGGAAACTTTTTTCTGGAAACTTCTGCCTTGAATGTCAAAAGGAGTTGTCAGGCATCCCAAAATGGCCAAATCTATCTTGTCAATTTTAGGCTTTTCTTACACAACACCATAGTTGAGATCCAAAAATTGCAAATGTCACTTGGATCAAGGCAATCTGCTTTCTCTTGATTTGAAGATGCTCTGGTCAAAAAAGAGCATGACACTGAGGGTTGTGGTGCCACGATTTGCTAAAGGCACATCACACACGGGGGGAGGGGGAATCTCAGGAATACAAAAGATCCTGCAAGCTACTCGGAATCCAGTTCCTTGACTCCATCATATTCAAACTCCTGCAGGACTTCAGATTCATACTTCTCCCATGATCGCCTGATATATCCACAATCATCATCACTGGTGTCCCCACTGTTTTTTTCTGATTCTGGAAGAAAACCGAAAACCAAATTGATGGCAAGCAGGAGTGATTTTGAAAGTCTTTTTTTTTTCCTGGTTATTGACATTTTTTAACACAGTATCTCAAATTCTTTCTTCTACTTGCTCCAAAACAACTTAAAGATTAACTTTATCACTGTTTCATAATTTTAAGAATCCCTTTTATCTTCCTATAGAATGAGAGACTGATGGAAGAAACTAAAACTGGGAAAGGACAAATAAAGGATAAATATCTTGGGCCCTTAACAGATTTTATTGGATTGATTCAAGTTTTTCCTACTTCGGTGGGCTGGCCTAGAAGTGGAGCTCTCGCCTCACAATCAGTAGGATCCTAGGTAAAGGCAGGTATTTCTGTCTGGGCACACTGAGAATATATCTGCTGAAAGAAACTGCATTGGTGACGGGCATCCAGGAAGGATGCATCCAGGAAGGGCATCCAGCCAGTAAACACTCAGATCCATCTGGTTGCCCATCCTCCATGGAATTATGGGAACATTAAAAGAGGATGATGATAATTCAAGTTTTTCCTACTGATTGTCCCCCAGGTAAACACCACTGAGATAAAACTGGGCCATACATTATCACTTCCGGCATATTACAAAGGAGCTTCATGCATTCAAATTTCCTTACTGGAAGCTGGAGATCATGTGACCAGGATGCTGCAACCTTTGTTGGTTGGCAAGCACACAAATTTTGATAACATGACTGGAGATGATGCAGTAGTTTTAAGAGTGAGGAGGACTGGTTTTAAGTAATTTTTTTCAGTGCAGTTGTAACTTTGAGTTGTCACTAAACAGAACCATTTGTTAGTCAAGGACTACCTGTGTGCAAATATGATTATCAACAAATACCACCTTCATCTTCAAGAAATTCATCTTCATCTGGATAGTCATTACGCCAGTTGTTCTCATTATTCTCATCATCTTCATCTTCATAGGTTTCTTCAGGGAGGTGCTCCTCATCCATCTGCATGTCAACACATAATATGACTGTCATGGAGGAAAAATGTGCTACAAGCACGTAACATGGGTCAGTCTGACTGAATAAAAAACAAGATATATGAGGGGAAAGCAATTAGCATCAGTAATCTTTAAGGTGGAGGTGTAAGAGTGACAAAAACATACAATTTAAGCTTTGAAGGCAATGAGATACAGGTACTGCTTGTATTTTATTGAATCACTTCTAAATTACAAATTGCAGTACGTTTTACAAAGAGGAAAGAAACAAGCCTTGCTAAATTTTATATTTCCTTAGAAGATCCTATTTTTGATTTACTTACCAAGTCAAAGTCTTGGGAGTAAGGTTGTACAGAGAGAATGTTCTCGATCCACCCAGGAGTAGCTGTTTCCGTACAGTAAATATCATAGACGTATTCGTCTTTATTTAAGCAATCCTCTGCTTCTTTACTATTGTCAGTTACGGTTAAACGTTCACGAATCATCTCTACAGAATTGCAGAGAATCACATCTGGATCTGATTTCTGTTAAGATTTACATGGTTTTTTTAGCCAATAGACAACTTAAAAAACAAAAAGTGAGAGCTTACTTATTAAAATGTTATCCTGCCTTTATTTTTGGTCAATTCACAATGGCATACATACCTTAACCAATATCTCATCCTGTTAACTCCCTCTCCCTTTCCTCATCCATCCATCTATCCATCCATTTATACACACACATACAGAGTATATGGAATCAGATACACAACATCAACCCTGTTAAGGTTTCTAAACTTAAATCCTTTCCTCCAAATTAGCCTTTTCATACTTAATTGAAGAAAAAAGTTGGACTTATTTAAGTGTTTAATGTTTAAAGTACACTATTTCTTGACCTAAGACTAAGTTGGAAAAAGGCAACTTATTAAAAATAAACTATTTGTTTCTTTCCCTACCTCTGAGCAAATCTTTAACGGAACACTGTTTAATTGGGCAACACAGTATCTTTCTTACATAGTTAAATGTTCTTGTGAATTCTCAAGAATTAACTCACTTGTTACTATTTTGTGTTAAGTGAAGCCAATTTTGATAAAAGGATCCAAGAGAACACAATGTTTCATTTTTAATGTTAGATTCAATGCCAATGTAGGTACAGTTTGTAATTCACAAAGAACTGGGGGAACAGAGGACTTGTGGTACCAAAAGCTGCAATCCTTGTATTACTTGATCTTTTGATCTCATATTTATTATATTTTTGTCATCTCCAAATATGAACTTGCCAAGAAGGAACCTTTTTATAAAATGTCTTCACTTTATTTGACTGCTATTATTTAGTTACGTATAAGGCTAGAAATACATAATTTTAAGGAACAACAATCAGCTGTCCGCAAACTACAGTATTTGATCTTTTAATAACACCAGAAGCTTGGTAAAATGTACTTTTAAAAAACAGAACTCAAAAATATTATTTTGAGTAACTGATCAATGAAAAGTTACCATATCTTGTCCAAATTACCAGGCACCAGGCATATTAAGGTCCCAATAAGTTTAAATACCAGGGTTTGTAGACGACATCTAATGTCACAATTATAACAGCCTCTTTCTCCTTGAGGTCATTGTACCAACATAAATGAGTCTACAGGCACTGTAGAATTTTAGCTGGGTTTTCCTTGTGTGGATGTTCTCTAAATAACCTGGACCTCTCTCTTGCTTGCTTTCCAAGTTGCTGAAGAGGCTATTGTGGCTGGCAGAGTGCCATATGTCATAAAGGTGGTATAATGTCAAAGGATATTTTAGCCCAGGGCTATCTGAAGTCAAAGGGCAGTAGACTGTTGCAACACAGTGCCTGGTTCATGCACTGCACTTTGCTCTGGGTTACTTTGCTCTCTTGCTGTTTTTAGAACTTGCTTCTAAACCATAAAGTTTGATCTTGTTATGACTGGAAATGTGGACAACGTATGGCAACTTCTGTCACTGATCAGTTACTGGAAATATTACCTCTGAGTTTTGTAATAGCTGGATTCACAATGAAACCCAAACCAAACAAACCATATTATGCATTGATATTTGTATACCATTCCCTTAACAGCTCAGGACAGCTATTTAAATGCAGTTCAAACAGAATTAAATGCAGTTGAAATAGAATACAATTAAAGCAACTCTTAAAATATTATTAATACATTAAATATTTTTAATTAATGGAATAAAAAGAAACCTTATAAGCAAACAGGAAGTAAAACAAAGTAATATAATGCATACACGCATGCATATATAAAACCATGGAATCCCTAACACAATTTTGTTATTTATAATTAATATTATTGTGATCACAAAGATTTTACACAGAGGTTAGGGTTGAAGTAAAACAAAAAAATTAAGATGATATTTTATTTAGTGATAGAAATAAAAGACAAAATAAAACAAAAAGTTTTAAAAAACCAAATATCCATTTTTTCTTCCTTTTCTTCCCAACTGCTATTGAAATATTTTATATTATACTTTAAATTTCTGCATTTATTCTTCATTTATGTTTAAATCATTTTTAATGTTTTGGAAAAAAAATCATCTTCAAAATACAATTAAAACGTTGATGCAATGAAAACCATTAAAAGGAGTGTTGGAAGAATGTTTTGAGCCCCATCTTCCACAGTCATGAGGAAATTGGGTTTAACAGCAAATATTCCAGAATAGGAGTCCTGCTATAAAAACGGGTATAACCACATAAGGTCCAATGCTTTTACAAAAGGACTCACAAATTCCTTAAACAATCTAAGATTATGAGATAGACTGGACAGGAGTTAAGAGGCTCTACTGAAAAGCATTATTCTAAACCTAAGATACATTATGAGCCAGCTTGTAGTTGGGATCGTTTTTACCGTGTTTACATCAGTGGCTCTTAAAGCAACAGCACATAGATGTATATACTGCTTCACAGTGCTTTTACAGATCCCTCGAAGCAGTTTAGAGTCAGCATATTTTGCCCCCAACAATTTGGGTCCTCATTTTACTCACCTTGGAATGATAGAAGGCTGAGCCAACCTTGAGCCTGGTGAGATTTGAACTGCCAAATTAAAGGCAGCCAGCAGTTGGCAGAAGTAGCCTGTAATAATACATTCTAACCACTGCGCTACCGTGACTCTTATCCCATTTTAATACAGGCTTCAGATGGTCCGTGACTTAGTACTAACCTGTAAATGGGAGGAAGGTGTATCATTTTCCACATCCTCCTCCTGTATAATATCAAAGAACTGAAAGTCTCTGCAGCAACCTGAGGTGCTGCCATTTTTGTCTTTCTCAGACATAGAAGACTGTTTCTTTTCATCAGATTCTTTCTCATTCGCTCTGAGAGCAGCATTTTCTCCATCACTGAGATTTGGACGGAGGCTGGTGACCAGGCGGTAACGGCTTTCCTGCCTTTTGGCTTGCTTTGAAGAATGAAGATCCTGAATTATTCTTTGAGCACTCCCTAGAGCAGGTCTCAGGATCCGGCCTCCTTTCTGTTGGGTAAAAGCTTCTTGTATGTATTTGTCAACAGGTTCAGCCTAAAAGACATTTTAAAGAAGTTCAGTTAACACCCAGGATCAGAGCAGTGTTCCTCAATCTTGACAACTTTTAGGTACATGGACTTCAACTCCCAGAATTCTCTACTCAGCACAATGTCTATGGAGATTCTCAGTCCTCCAGGTCATGGCTGTCCCAAAGGTGATTTTTCAAAAGATAACTGGGCTTTCTATTTTTTTTTTCTTTGAAGACATTTTCTTTGAAGACAATATATTAAATATTGACACATAATTCTGGGATGTGCAAAATAAGTATATTTGGACTAGGGCAGGTGTCCTGGGGCAAGATCCCTGCTGGTTGTTGAGAACATTTTGAGTCTGAATGTTCTAATCTACTACATACTTGCTACACCCAACCTACTTTCTATTTCTGCCCTAAAACAAAGCAGGATGTTTAAATGCAGTCCAAGATGCTCTAATAACCTCTACCCCACCAGGGGCAGAATGCAGGCCAATTCAGTCCAGCCTTGTGCAAAACCAATATAGAATAATAGGGTTAGAAGGGACCTTGGAGGTCTTCTCGTCCAACCCTCTGCCCAAGCAGGAAAGTGTAACATTTCAGACAAATGGTTGTCTAATCTCTGTTTGTAAACATCCAGTGATGGAGCACCCACCACTTCTATAGACAAGATGTTCTACTGATTAATTGTCCTCATTTGTCAGGAAGTTTCTCCTTAGTTCTAGGCTGGATCTCTCTTTGATAATCTTCTACCTGTTACTTCTTAATCTGCCCTCGGATAAAGAAATATATTCAATGATATTTCCCTATGGCCTTTAACGATGACTGGGTTTTTTTAAAAATAAATATTTTATTGAACAAAACAATTAAAATCATTGAACATAGTGAAGTTGGTTTGACATAACTTTGGGTCAGTATTGCATGGATATGTATATTCCTAGATACAATTATTCAAATATATACATATATACATTTGTTCGCTTATACATTATAATTTCTAACATCATTGATCCTATTTTCATCTCATACATTCATTTTCCCTCTCAGCAACTCTCCTTTCCCAACTTAAGACTTTCCTTTCTGCTCCCACCAATGATAGAATCTATCCCAAATTGCATAATATGCTGACTCGTCTTTACTTTTCATCTCTAAAGTTAGCTTGTCCATTTCAGCGCATAACAATGGCCGACCTTTTGATATCCTGTCCTTCATTGGAAAAGTTGAGATACCCCATGTTGAACTCTATATTGCAGTCAAACAACAGCACAGGAGATCTTTTATGCATTTTGTATTATGTCACATCCTGCTTTATAGTAACGTTTATGTCATGCACTGTTTTATACTAGGTAGAGGCAGGTATTTCTCTCTCTAGGCACCTCGAGAATATATCTGCTGGGGGGAAAACTCCGCACTGGTGACAGGGAGGGCATCTGGCCAGTAAACACTTTGCTCCATTCACTCCACCCTACAAGGGATTATGGGGTCATTGAAAGAAGATGACACACTGTTTTATACAATTTGCAAAATGTCAATTCCACTGTAATCATAGGTCCCAGATTTTGGACACCTGTAAGTTAACCCATTTTGAGGTCCCTTGGTTCAAAAATTGTTACCCTATAATGCTCCATTTTGCCCAGGGAAAGATTACAAGAATAAAAATCACTCATATAAGTCCTCTGGACTTATGACCACAACTGGGCCCAAAATTTATGAGAAATTTGTGAAGCGAGCTTTGCCCCATTTAACAACCTTTCCTACCATGTTTGTTCAGGGAACCAATACAAGTTGTTGAATTAGTACCAGCGTCGTTAAGCGGATCTGGCTTTCCCCCTTGACTTTGCTTGTCAGAAGGACGCAAAAGGGAAAATCACACAACCCTGGGCGCTGCGGCCGTCATAAATATGAGAATTTTGATCACGTGACCATGGGAAACTGCAAAGGCGCCAGTGGTCTCTTTTTTCAATGCTTCGAATGGTCACTAAACGAACTGCTGTAAATCGAGGACTGCCGATATTTAGAACAGTGGAAGACTTGGGAACCTCAATTCCCAGAATCCCCCAGCCAGCCGCGTTGAAACACATCGCAGTATTAACTGAAAAGATAATTAAAAACAGACATTTAATCTCCTCGCTGACGATCCCAGCCAAAACCCGCGAAGCCTCACCTCCGAGTTTACGGTGGCTACCAACTTGAAGAGAGTCTTCTCCACCTCGCCCTCTCCGGGCGAAGAGGAGGAGGAGGAAGCGGCGGCCTCGGCGGCAACCCCAGCCTCGCTGCGGAAACGCTTGCAGGCAAGGACCAGCGCCTCGGCCGGCAAAGACCCATCACGCTTTCTCTTTACGCGCAGCACGGCGGCTGTCTCCATGGCAACCGGACCAGGCCGTTCTAACGCGCAAGGGATTATGGGAACTTCTCTCGCCTGTCCTGCCGTCCTTTGCGTAATTTGTAATTGATGTCGGCTCCGCGTCCCCATTTGATGATGCCATCGTCATTTCCTTGAGGGGCTGAAGTCTAAATGATCCTCACGCGACGTCCGGTTCTTCCAGGCAACAATAGTTTTTAAATTATTATTAATTTCAGTGGTGCTTTGCCCTGCCTTCTGAAGGACTTTGATGCAGTTAGCAAGAAAATAAAAAATGTACAATCTTTAAAAACATTGAACGTGGTGGATTTCTTTGACATACATTGTTGTTTTTAAAAAGAGCATCAGAAACAGGAAGGCAATTGTGCCACAATTTCCGCCCCGCTTGGAAAGAGATCCTCTTCTAACCGGAAGTGTTATAAACAATGACGTTATACCTCTTTGTCCCCACAAGCCCCTGGCTCTGGCAAGATTCGTTTCCCAAACAGAAAGGAAACTCCGCGCGTTGCATGCTGGGAAGATGGCGGCGCCCGGTGAGTGAAACGCGGACGGTTGAGCTCGTGGGTCGGCCGAGTGGCGTGGGGTGCCTCCCGTGGGAAATGTTACTCTCCCATTTTCCCCCCCTCGCTCTGAGCAGGGTGTTTCGGTTCACTAGGGGATGAGAAGGCGGCTTGCTACGCCTGCCCCCTATTTGCCACCCCTTATGCCTCTGAGCATGTGTGGAGTTCGTTCCTCGGGTTCCCTGATCCAGAAAAGCAGGGTGCCTGGGCATGGGCAGATTTCCTGATCGTCAAAGATTATGAATGAATGACACTACGAATCAGTTTAGTTTAGTTTATCTTTCTTAACAAATAACAGATTAACAAAGTTGGAAAGGACCTTATAGGTCATCTAGTCCAACCCCCCACCCAAGCGGGAGACCCTACACCATTTCTGACAAATGGCAGTCCAGTCTCTTCTTGAAAGCCTTCAGTGAAAGTCCCAAGTCTCTCTCTTTCTCCCTTTCTTTCCCTCCCTCCCTGTGTGTGTGTGTGTGTGTATTTTTGTCTGATGATCAAATCGACCCAAGTTTTCTTTTCTTTTTTATTCATTTAATCTAATTGATACAGCTGCCCATTTCATAGCCTTAAGTCGCATCAATCTGGATCACGTAATCATGAGGATGTTGCAGTGGTTGTTTGAAAACTGTCATATGTCACTTTTAAGTGTGAAAAATGGTCATATATCACTTTATCCAGTGCTGTTGTAACTTTAAACAGTCACTAACAAACTGTTGTAAGGACTACCTATAAAAGGCAGCCTCACTATACATGTGCATAAACGTGACTGCCGAGTCATTTTTTTCACTTCTTGGGTTAAATCTCATCCCAGAAGACCACAAGGCTCTGTTTTGACAGTGGCATTACCATTGTACGCATCATTTCCTAAACTGCAATTTCTTTTCTGTTGCTATGGGTTTTAGTTTATGTATCCCAAGACAGGATTTGTGTTAAAAAGAACCTTTCTTACAAATAATAAAACAAGACAGCCGGTGATGAAGGTTTTCTGTGGAAGAGCCAATCCAACAACTGGAGCCATGGAGTGGTTAGAGGAAGATGAGAATTATGATTACCACCAGGAAATAGCAAGGTCTGTTGGGATAGATATATATTAAAATATAATGTTATTAGTGTATGAAATCAATATAGCATAGTGGCAGCTTTGTTTCAGGCCAAGATATAGCATAAAAACTGTTGGTTGAACTTCTTGACAGCTTTTGGAGAGAAAATTGGCAGTATATAATCTTACTGGTTCTCCTTGGTTTCTCAGCAACTTCTGATACCTTCATTCATGATATTCTTCTCAATCAGGGATGTCCAGCCTTGGCAAGTTAAAGACTTGTGGACTTCAACTGCCAGAATTCCCCAGCCAGTGTGACTGGAGAATCTTCAAGTTGTCAAGATTTTTGCACAAATTGCAACCATTCCTGAACAAACAAGTCTTAATCCTGGTCATTGAAGACTTGACTTATCTCTCATCTGGACTTCTTTAATACAGTCTACATGCACTGTTCTTGAAAAGCATTCATAAATTGCACCTCATGCAAATAGGGGTGATATAGACAATGATGTGTACATCTGGATAATAGTGGGTGAGCCCCTGTTTGGGAACCATATGAATCACTGGTTTTCTTATTGGTGCAATTCAGGATGCTTGTTGAGGCCTCATAGAGCTCTGAACCAGGTTATCTAAGGATATATCCATTCCCACTCTTGATTTTGATCCAATTTTTCTTCCTTTTTGAGCATGAGTCCCATTTCCTGTGTGCTACTACACAGGGTACTCTGCATAAATGTGATATTTCCCCCTGTCATTGTATAAGTAATGCAATCATTGTGCATTTATATTCGATAAAATGCTATAATAGGAATTGTTCATCCTGTCATTTATTTAGCTCTTTTCTGATGATGTTAGCAGCTTTCTGATTTTGTACTGTGTTTGACCTGAAAACTGAATTTTATTTACAGGTCCTGCTATGCAGACATGTTGAATGACAAAGACCGAGTAAGTTATTTATCTGTTTTAACCATGTTTTATTAGGGTTGAAATTCCTTATGTAGCTCCATGAACTCCCACTCTGTAGTGCCTTAAACTGTGAGGCAAAAAACAAATTGTCTAAATGACACTGATAATTTCTAATGAAAAAGTATTGAGTATCTGTTTTTTTGCCTTCTTATTTTCAGATGTCTGTGTGCAATTATTGGAAATTCTGAATTTCAGGTGTTTGGGGTAGTTTTTGTACTGTGGGCCCGGTACAGCCACATCTGAAATTATATAGAACATCGTTCAGAAAGTTTACCTTTTAATCCATTGTTTTGCAAATGCTCACAGATCTCAAAACTATCGTGGTAAGGCACATTTGTCCAGGCCTAAGAAATAGGAATACACTGGTCCTTCTTTCTTTTTACAGAACACCAAGTATTTTCAAGGTATTCGTGCTGCAGTTAGCAGAGTGAAAGAGAGAGGGGAAAAAGCCATTGTCCTGGACATTGGGACTGGCACTGGACTCCTGTCCATGATGGCGGTGACAGCAGGGGCTGACTTCTGCTATGGCATTGAGGTGAGCATCTTTCTCCCTTGTCTGTGAGTAATGCACACGGATCAATTGAGGAGACAGTTCTTGACTCTGTGAATGGAAAAAAAAAGCTCTGTCATTGTTCCATATGAAGCTCAGAAAGGTTCTTTTCTCTGGTTAGTCAGTATTCTTGAATGTTTCTTGAAGTATGATTGTTAACAGGGTTTACATCCCTGCTATCTCGTTGCTAGTATAGTGCTTGAGAATCCTTTGCCATGTTTCTAGGGATATCTATTGACAAAAACCCCTGCAAATTCTGAATGTGTTGAACTCTTAATTCTAATTCAAAGGAAGCCATTAGCTTTCTCTCTTTTTTTTTCTTTTTTGCCATTCAATCCTCAGATTTTAGCCTTCCTGTTAGTTGATAGTCATAAATACCTGTATAGGAGCATCATCTTCTGAATCTGAACAGGCCCTCTTCGATTTATGACAATTTAATGACATTTTTCTAGTCCCAATGGTAATATGCATGTGTGTATGAATATATGTAAATCATGTAGCAGGAAAGGATTAAGCTAAAAGCATCTACTGTTGCTGCCAGCCTTCTAAAAGCCCCAGCTGATTCCAACAGATGCTGAAATACCTTTTTTATTGGGAGACCATCCAATCGATAACTTCCTCTAGTGAGCTCTCCAAGGTCCTAAAGATGCTTTATTAATGCTCTCTTTTTTTTCAGAGCATTCCTTGTGACTCCCAGCATTTAATTTCTTTTCTTGAGGTTCTAGACTAGGGCACTTTGGATGTGAATTGATTTTCAAACTTGAAAGGCAGAATGTTGTGCCGTGCATGTATACCAACTTTTGAAGAAAGATGATAACATTACAGTCTGAAATGTGATTCATCAGAAATGTGATTCATCAGATGTGTTATTCTTGCAGACAGTAAAGAGAAGAATGTTGGAGAGTGTCTGTAGTAGATGTAATCGACCTGTTCAGGAGCTGTTGCATTCAAAATATAAAAGAAATATGTGGGATAGTGAAAGATGCTTCTAGTTTCCAGTTTCTTTGGTATACTGCCGTTGTAGTCTTTCTCAACCAGTAAATGCAATTAATATTTTAATATATGGATGCACACTTTTTTTCCTTGGGACCAAGGCCACAACTGAACTGTATGTTAGGGATTATGCTGAAAAGCAGTGAGCGGGACCAAGTTAAAAACTCAACTTGTTTTGATTTGGTTTACAATTAAATGTTGTTAAAATTAAATACATTAGTATGATTACTTTCTAGTCATGCAATAATAATTCCTTATTCTTTAAAAATAATAATCTGATGGTTACATTGGATGTCTGAGCCCCAAGTTTTCACAGATCTTATTCTGCTTTGCTTACTGCTCCTATTTTAAAATAACAATAGCAATAATACTTAGACTTATATACTGCCTCATAGTGCTTTACAGCCCTTGCTAAGAGGTTTACAAATGTCAGCATATCATCCCCCAACAATCTAGGTCCTCATTTTAACAACGTCAGAAGAATGGAAGGCTGAGTCAATCTTGAGCCAGCCAGGATCGAATTCCTGGCAGTGGGCAGAGTCAGCCTGCAGTACTACATTCTAACCATTATGCCATCAATAGCTTCGATGATTTTATTTTTGAGGATTTGATTTAAGCACATCATCTAACTTGCATCCCTTACTGATGTCCAGAGGGAAGATATCACATAAGGACCCATTTTTAAGCAGGAGATCGACTACTTAAGGAGATAAACTCCTTAACTAAGGAAATAGAGGGGTTAAAAATAGAAAGCACTTCTTCCCAATATTTTCTCGAGCAATTTTTATCCAAAGGTATACACATTTTTTTTACAAAATCCATGCCAGGGATTTTATGCCAAAGTTTGTACAATGGGATCAGAGAATATCTAAATTAAGTCTTCTTGTTTGTGAACTTCAGTATCTCAAAGATCCTCTGTTTTTAACAGCTGATAAGTGTATTACCTGAATCTCCTATGTAGAACTCGCTTTGTCTTGTAATTAACAAAGACACATTTGTATGTGTAAGAAATCTGTATTTGCATCCAACAAAATGGACGATAGCGTTTTTGGGACACCATTTCTTCCTCCTTTATGTAAAAAAAATCTCTTAAAAGAGTTTCAAAAAGTGGATTTGTCCGCAGATGCCTGAAACTACAATTTGTTTTCCCACAAGAGAGTCTGCTTATTAGCATGCAGACACTTAGTTTCTGCTTGGGTAGCTTCCAAGAAAACCTCTTTTTTTATGACTCTGAAATAATAATAAGGGTCTGATTATGTAGGAATTTTTGTATTTTGAGGAGATAGGGACAAAGTCAGATTGGTTTAGTCTTTATATTAAAGCATTGTAATGAAAGATTTTTTTGGGGCCAGCAGTGGCCTGTAGCCATCTGTGCATTTCCACAACTTTTATTTCACATTTACATTTTGGCAGGAAAGAAAGTATTTTTGACAGCTTGGAATGTGGCAGGCATTCTATTTTTTGTCAGGAATCATTAATTAGAGGCATGTTTTCATATAAACAGAAGCTTTGTGGCCTTGAGAATACAAAGTCAGAACACTTTGCTAAGTTGCTAAAATTTGCCTTGTTTCAACTGCCCAAGTCCATGCAAAAATTTAACCCAGCATTTGCCAGTTGGCAAAGGAGAATAAGTGGTCAACCCTTTCCAATATAAAAAAGAATAAGTAGAATGGTTTGTTTTTAAGGTGGCATGAAGCTACTTTGGAAAAGCTGGGTGTTTGTTGGAAGTTGTAGACTGTTTGTGCCTAGCTATGTTGCTTTGCAATAACTGATGTTCAAAACTGGCTGTAGTAATTTTCTGATAGTATTTTGAACCCGGAAAGTAGATCCTATTGAAATGTTTTTTTGGGAGAGAGTTTGGAATAGTCTCCAAACTTGGCAACTATAAGACCTGTGGTCCTCAACTCCCAGAATTCCCCAGCCAGGATGGCTGGCTGAGGAATTCTGGGAGTTGAAATCTATAAGTCTTAAAGTTGCTAAATTTGGAGATCCTGGTATAATGATAATGGGAATTGTATCAAAGAAGATTCTGGTTCCATTCTGAGCAGTGAGTTTGTATGCGGTTCTTAAAAGCAGAAACTCACTCACTTTTCTTAGCCAACCTAGATCTGCTCAATGAAGGTTCTTCTGTCAGAAGGAACGTAAAAAAAATATCACAGAAGTTCTACTTGGATCAAAACTTTATGGTCTCAGACCAATCAAATGCAGTTTCCCCAGTGTCTCCTTCCTCTTTGCATACCCCAAGAATGAAAGTAATGAAAATATTGTAAGACATCTAAGTTTTGGGGCTGGATAGGCAACTTCCTGGTCATCTAGCTCAGTCTTTTCCAACCGGATGCACTCCAGATATATATTGGACCTTTTCTAACCACTCTCAAATCCTCATCTAGCTTGGTCTTTCGTCGCCTGGGGGAATCTGGGGGTTGTAGTCTGAGCCAGGAATGAGAAAGGCTGATGTGAAGCTCAGAAGTTAAAAATGAAAAGCAGTTGCATTAGAGCAAAGAGCTGTAGACTTCAACTCCCAGAATTCTTGAAGTCCACCAGTCTTAAAGTTGACAAATTTGGAGACCCCATGCATTAGAGCAATGAACTTAGAAATTAGAGCAGCAAAATCCCATCCTGGTCTCAAAACCCAGGAACTTACATGATTAAAAACTACTCCCTCCTACCCTCAATTTTTGTCACAGACAACTCAACTTCAAATGACAATTCTACACTGGAGAGCTTTTAAAAATTAATGAGGTAATATAGATGGCATATTTAAATGTATTACAGAGGATCTACTGGGGTGGGCGGCCTTGTCAGATTTAAAGAAATAGTGTTTTGAACCGTTGAATATACCGTATAAATACCAAGGATGTTTACATTGCAGGTCTTTAAGCCAATGGCCAACACAGCTGTGAAGATAGTGGAAAAAAATGGCTTTGGGGGCAAAATAAAGATAATTAACAAGCATTCTACCGAAGTTACCGTGGGATCAGGTAAGGTTACTGGGGACTCCATGACTTGATTTACAGAGAACAGAATATTTTTAATACACAGGTAGCCCTCAACAAACAACTGCAATTCAGCCCAAGATTTTCCTTGCTTAGCAAGTGAGTTTTGGCTCCATGTTTACAAGCTTTCTCGCTACAAATGTTAAGTGAGTTGTTGCAGTTGTTAAGATTGTAATATGGTTGTTGAGTGAATCTGGCTTCTCCATTTATTTGGCTTGTCAGAAGGTTGCAAAACGGGGATCCGTTGACCCCAGGACACTGCAACAGTCGTAATTATGAATCAGTTGTCAAACATCTTGAATTTTGATCATGTGCACATGGAGATGCTGCAACGGTCATAAGAATGAAAAATGGTCATAAGTCACCTTTTTTCAGTGTTGTAACTGCAAATGGTACCTATTTGGATGGCTATCCATATAGTCAAGCACTATTCTCTTTAGAAAAAAAAAAGAGGATGCGTATAAAGCATAATGTAATTATACAAATGTCAAACTACAATCCAAGAAAATATTTTTTAAAAAAATGCAACTAAATTAGAGGACTCCTTCATCAAAATGTTCAGGGAGAAGATAAATTTCTCATCCTAAGCACTAGTAAGATTGCTGTGTTGGCACTGTGTACCTCAGTGGAGTGCCATACCTAAGAAATAATTTACTTTTCTCTCTCCCTCTGATTGCCGGTTGTTGATCGATAGAATTGTATCTTTTTTTTTCCTGGGCCTTCTGCTACAAAAACATTATGGTTTATCTGCATTTTTAGCTCATAATCTGATCACTATGAAAGAAAGTTTGTCCAAAGGAAATTAAGGATTTTAGTTTAGCATTTCATAGCCTTTTTTCCAGGAAAAGCATTTTCTGCTTAGGAAACTTCTCAACAAAGTTAATTAAGTTGCGGTTTCTTCATTGCTCTGTGCTTCAAAACCTGTGTGCTTCCCCTCCCTCCCTTTCTTTCTCTATATGGATGGATGGATGGATGGATGGATGGATGGACAGATGGATGGATGGACGGACGGACGGACGGACGGACGGACAGATAGACAGATAGCTTTGATGCTGATGTTTTCAAATTCCCCATATAAAAACTATTTTACTACACCATGGTTTACTTGGGGTATGGAATTTTGTTGTGGGTGAATATTCAGAGCTCTGCTTAGTTTTATCTTTATTCTTGCTCATTTGTGAAGAACTTTAGCTGTTTTTTAGCTCTTCACCAGTATTCTCGTTTAAGATATGCTGAAAACTAGCAGTTAGTGAGATGCATAGAATAGCTTTTTCCCTTTTGAAACATATCTTAGTGTATTTTGGGGATAGGAATATTATTTTCTCCTGCCAGTCTACTTTTTCCCCTGAGCCTTCCTAGTAACAAACAGGAACAAGAAAACAACCACTTGTAAAATTGCAAATTCTGTAAAAAATGAGTTGGAAAATGTTATTCTACAGCCCTTCTCTATCAACAGGGAGAATTGTCACCATGCTTATATTACAGCTGCCCTGTGTTGTAACATTTAGGCTAGGCTCATATACCGTGGCTTGTTTCACTATGATCTGTTGAAGATGCTAAAATTGGACAGATTCAATCAGTGAGGCTAAGTAAAAAAACAGACTAACCACATCACAGTTTAATACCTAGCGCAGGTCCAGACTCTGTTTACTCTTTGGAGAGACTGCACAATATGTTGGGAAAACTAGATCTTTCTTTCTCCCAAATCCAATATTGAGTTTTTGTGGTGTGTTGTATATGCAGTGAGAACATCATGAGAGCCTTGTGGCTTAGCCATACAATAACAGATTTGGAAGGGAGTTTGGAAGTCCTCTAGCCCAGGGGTCGTCAACCTTTTGGACCTCAGGGACCACCAAACTCATAATTTTAAATCCCGTGGACCAGAGACCCTGAGAAAATCCCCCAAAAAGTCTGCAGGAAAATTCCCCACCCTGGTTTCCTACCGATCGATCATTCTTTATTTGGGATCATAGGATACCAGCTCCATTCTCGGGGGGTGGGGGAGAGACTTTTGGCTTCATGCAAGGAAAACAGCAGAAGCAGCAGATGTCTTTCTTTCTCTCCCCCAAACTCTGTCAGAAATGAGTCTTTGCCAGAAATGAGTCTTAGTCGGCACAGCCTCTTGGAGCAGGAGGCCTTGCAGGGTCTCAAAGACTCATTTCTGGTGGAGTTTGGGGGAGAGAAAGAAATACTTTTGCTGCTTTCCTTGCATGCAGCCAAAAGAAAGAAGTGGAAAGAAGCAGCCCAGTTCCCAGGCCAGGCACGTGGGATGAGTGGGGCAAGTTCCCCCCCTCCGCCCTTTCCCGCCACCCCTTACTACCTCAAGTTATTTTCAATGCAAGTGATGCAAGCCTTGTGTTCCCACGCAGCCTGGATTAATTGCTTTGGGGGTGACATTTCTCTGCAGACCACCAAAATTTTCTTGCAGACCACCAGTGGTCCCTGGCCCACTGGTTGGCAACCACTGCTCAAAACAGGGAACTTTATAACACTTCAGGAAAAGGATTGAAAGCCTCCAGTGATGGTGCACACACAACCCTTGAAGGCAAGTTGTTCCATTGGTTGATTGTTCTCACCGTCAGGACATTTCTCCTTAGTTCTAAATTCTTAGTACTTAGTTCTTCTTACTAGATAACCAATGCCCCCTTGAAAGATATTTTTCTTTACCAGGTTTCTCAAGGCCTTCAACAATGTTGGAGGTTCTGTTGTACTGCCTTTATTTGGAAAGTTGGGATACATTCAGAGATGTTTCTGCCTTGAAAAGGGCCCATACTGAACTGTATTGCCCAGTCAACCAACAGCACAGGAGATGTTCTGCGACATTTTGTATTGTTAGGCCTCGGTTGCTTCTCTCCTTGATTAGTTTCCATCCATTGTTTCTTGTCTTGCCTTCTGGTGTTTTGAAGAAGAGATTGACCCCCTCCCTTCTCTTTGTGGCAGCCCCTCAAATATTGGAAGACTGCCATCATCTCTCCCCTAGTTCTTCTTTTCGCTAGACTAGACACACCAGGGGTAGGATGCTACAGGTTCGAACCGGTTGTTAACATTCTCAGCAGTCGAGATAACCGGTTGTTAGAAGAAATTACTGGCCTAATCCTGTAAGGAAAAGGCAGGAAGGAAACATTCTGGTGCTGCTTACAGAAACTGCCTCTCCGTTAACCCTTATTCCATTCAGGACTAGACTTCCTGTCTCAGGAACTTCTCTGGAGTTTTTTCCCCTCCTCTGCTGGTACTTTTCTTGTGTGGAGTGACCATTCAAAATTACAGTGGCACTGAAAAAAGTGACTTATGACCGTTTTTCACACTTACGACTGTTGCAGCATCCCACAGTCATGAGAGGCCAGGTGAGGAGATGCATGCCTCGATGTGAATGATATTGAGTTGGCCACACCCAGCCAATAACATGACCACCAAGCCATGTCCACCCAGTCACATGACCACCAAGCCACACCCACCACCTAAGCCACACCCACAGAACCAATTGTTAAAAATTTTGAATCCCATCCCTGAGACACACCCAATTTTCTGCAACCATTTGTTCTTCTCTTGGGTCAGCCACAGAAGCTAGTGGCCAGAGTCAGACATAGGAGGGGCATGGAAAAGAAACAGGAGACAATTTCATGAAAAAGAGAATAAATAAATCTCATTGCATCTCCTTCTAACCCTGTTTCTTATGATTTAGTGGCAGGGGGACAGTTGGTTATATATCTTAAAAAGAAGATACCCATACTTGTAGTCCTCAACTTACAACTGTAATAGTAAGCCCACAATTTTGGGTGTAAGTTGTGACAGTCATAAAACAGGTCAGCCTGTGACTGTGCCTGATTTTACAATCCACACAAACCACACTGCAGCAATTAACTTGACAGGGCAGGATAAGGAATTGCAGGCTTGAAAGGCCGTCAAAACACACACAGTTGGGAAGACACCAGGAACCCAGATAAGCCTCGACAATAACAGATAACTCAGGATTTGCTTCCAACAAGTTGGTGTGCGCAGCTTTTCTTTTTAAACACTCTTTTCCCAGCTGCAGCTAATGAAGGGAATCAGGGCCCTTTCCTCCCCTGTAAGCCACGCAACTCCTGTTGCTCCCTTCTCTGTTCCTCCCTGCGTACCCTAGATTGAAGAGGGGGTGAGCCTGGATCTTCCTCTGAATTCCCTCTCCCTTGCTTTGCCTCTCCCCTGTTCTGCCCAGCTGGACTTTGCCCATCCCCAGTTTCTTCCGTAGCCACCAGAGCCTCACTCCCACTCCCTGTCAGCTGCTCAGCATCCCCCTCGGAATCAAATTCCGACAGGGGCATGACACAGATATTGTCCAATCCCCTTGTGTCACATGTTATGTTAGCCAATCAAGCAGACTATGAACTTCTCATCACTTCTTCTGCCATTGCTAGGGCGCGTTCAGCTGACCTTAGTTCTCAAGAGCCTCATCACTGTTATGCCTGACACTGTAGAGGAAAACATTCTACAATCTTCACATCCCCCTCCTCCCTATATGCATGGCAACTTAGAAACAAAGCAAAGTTTATTTGAGAACATTCCAAGCTGAATTCCAGGTGTATGATGCTTTACAGATGGAGACATGGAATCGCGTGCAAACATCCTGATCACAGAACTGTTCGACACTGAACTGATTGGGGAAGGGGCCTTGCCATCTTACGAACATGCTCACAAGCATCTTGTACAGGTAAGGAGTGAACTAGGCCACAGCAGATAAATTCACCTGTGTTCTGTGGTGGGTAGAAAGACAGTCAACTTCCAAATTTCTCAGGGTGAAACATTTCCTGATTGTGAGCTGCTCAGTTTTGTTCACTAGCTTATAGCTCTCAATATAATGAAACAGATATTTGGCCTGTCATTACTCTGATCTGTGCCTTAAATTAAATGAGCTTTTGAGAAGATGATCGCGCTTTTAGAGACCAACACTGGGATATGATGAGTATTTATAAAAAAGATACACAGAGACGTTTTCTGAGAACGTCCAATTTCATGGGATAAAATAGCTTTAAAATATTTCCAAGAGATCTGTCAGGAATGTTTGAGGTTCTAGAAGATTCCGAACGGAAGGGGACACCTTGTTGCCATCTCAATTCAATAAATATTATCTGCCATTGTTCCTTTGACATTATTTCCATTGACAAAAGTGCAACTAATGTTGAAGAAACACTGGCAGATAATATTGATTGCATTGAGTTATCCCACATGGATAACTGTGGCAACTTCCTGTGGCAAGTTGGCTGCGGCAAGATGGCCTTGGCAAAACGCCTATGCTGTGTTGGCCGTGGCAAGATGGTCGGGGTGAGTTGGCCTCAGTGAGATGACCGTGGGGAAGTATCCCTGGCGAGTTGTCCTAGACCCAATTTTCAAATCCCTGAAAGTAAGTTTTTTTGCCTAGCTGTTATTTTTAAGATAGAGCTGTGGTGGCGCAGTGGTTAGAGTGCAGTACTGCAAGCTACTTTTGCTGCCTGCAATTTGGCAGTTTGAATCTCACCAGGCTCAAAGTTGACTCAGCCTTCCTTCCTTTCCAAGGTGGGTAAAATGAGGACCCAAATTGTTGGGGGCAATAATGCTGACTCTGTAAAACTGTTTAGAGAGGGCTGTAAAGCGGTATATAAATCTTAAGTGCGATTGCTGTTGCATGTCATTGTTTCTTTTTCTCCCAAAGCACATGAGCCGTGTTTGATTTCTTTCCTCTTCATCCTTCAATGAGCAGGAGGCATGTGAGGCAGTGCCTCACAGAGCTACCATTTATGCCCAGTTGGTGGAGTCCAAACGCATGTGGTCGTGGAACAAGCTGTCTCCCATTCATATCCAAGCAGAAGGTGTCCAGAAGGCCATTGTCTTCCCGCCGGAAATGGACGTTTGCCCTGGGGCACCTTCGGTCTGTGACATCCAACTGAATCAGGTGCCCACACGTGACTTTGTGCCACTCAGTGAAGTTGTCTCTATGTTCAGGTGAGTCCTATCCTGTAGTGGTTTTGTTCATGGGGGGGAATGTGTGTATTTTTCCTGATACAGATAATCCTTGATTTACAACCACAATTGTGCTGAAACTTTATGTTGCTAAGTGAGAGATTTGTTAAGCGAGCTTTGGCCCATTGTATGACTTTCCTTGCCACGTGTCAGCTTTTGAAGCCATATTAGATCAGACATCCAGCTCTTGCTTATCAATGGAGACTGAGTAGAGCAAGTGGCCAGTTTTAAGTTTCTGGGTGTTACCATAAAAGAGAACCTGACCTAGGGTGCCCACATTGCAGCCCTGGTCAAAAGGGCCCAGCAAAGATTATACTATCTGAGACTTCTCAGGAAACAACAACTGAATGAAAAACTGCTGGTGATCTTTTACCGCTGCACCAGAGAGAGTATTTTAACTTCCCATACATATATATGGTTTGCCAATTGCATAGGGGCAGATAGGACAGCGCACCAGAGGGTTAACGCCCAGAGGAGCATGAGTTGCCCTCTCCCCTCTTTGGAAGAACTTTATAGCTCCCACTGCCTGAAGAAAGTTCAGGACATTCTCAAAGATCCAACTCATCCTGGGAATCCTTTTTTTTTGAAGTATTACTATCTGGTAATATTACCATCAGGATAATAAAAACAAGGACAAATAGGCTGAAAAACAGCTTTTATATCAGGGCAGTAGCTTTTTTTTGAATTCTGCTGTATAGTGCAGTGTTGGTGCGGTGTCAGGAGTTTTCAGTTCAATGTGGAGGGTGAAGGATGTGTGTTTATGTTTTATTTTCAATGTGCACTGAAGATGGTGTTTGATTTTGTTGTATGAGGTGCAACGACAATAAATTAAACTAAACTAAAGTATTAGCACCAGAAGCTTCCACGCTGCCACATTCTTGAATGTGGGATGATGGGAGGGTGGAATTTCTTGGAGTGTATGTGGTTAGACATAATAGCATTCTTTTTCTAAGTCAAGGTCATGTTATTGATGCACCTGGCTGAGGAGTGGTTGAGGGGAATGTCTCAAGTTGGGCAGATGGTGATTGGGGCATGTGATGGAATGATGGGAACAGAGGGTGGACTTGCAATATTTTACTTATTGGAGGGAAAGCTGGAATTTTCAGATTTGGGATTTCCCAGATGTGCCAGTATATCTACTCTAATAAAAGGGAACTTTGAGAACATGTCTGGTTCAGAGTTATCCGTTGGAGTCGAGTTTTTCTGGGATGCTGACACCATGTTTGTTAAGCGAATGGCTGCAGTTGTTAAGTTAATAACACGGGTTGTTAAGTGAATCTGTCTTCCCCATTGGCTTTGCTTGTTAGGCATTCTCAGAAGGGGATCATATGACCCCTGCAATGGTCCTAAATATGAACCAGTTGTCCAGCATCCAAATGTAAATCACACAAGCATGGGGATGCTGCAATGGTCATAAGTGTGAAGAAGGGTCATTTTTTTTTTCCAATGCTGTTGTAACTTTGAACGGTCAGTAAAATGAACAGTAGCAAGTCGAGGACTGCCTGGTTACCTTGTAAGTTTATTTTGTGTGTCTGTATTCATAAAGGCTGCTTAACCCTTTAACTGCCCAGGGGAAAAGCTGCCATTTAAAAGGAGCTGATTTCACTTTGCTGTTTTCCACAGTATAGATTTCAGTAAGCCGGTCAGCAGAGCTTCTGCATCCTACACAGTGAAGCTGAACCCTGTCAAGGTTGGCAAAGCCCAGGTGGTCCTTTCCTGGTGGGAGATTGACATGGACCCTTCTGGGTCCATCAAATGCTCATTGGCCCCCTATTGGGTACAGAACACTTTTGAAGAGAGCCCGCCGGTAAGCCTTCCAACACTTCATTGTCGTCTTACCAAGAATTTCATGCCATAAAGATGGTATAATATATGAAACCAGTGAGTGAGGCCAATTGCTTGTTTGGGTTTTGATATCATCAATGTGCTGATGGAACCCAATTATGTCTTTCAACTCTGGGCCAGCCAGGTGAGGTTTCTGAGCTTCTGCCCCAGTGCCTGGAGGTTATACTATGGGTTTGGATGGGGGGAGCAACCAGCTTTCACTCAGTCTTACTAACACGGAGTGGCTGGGGTTGTTTGTACTGCGCTGATCTGGAGATAATCTATCTTTGACCTTGGATGGGATTGCACTTTGGAGAATTTCACAGCTCCTGCTTGAAGAGAAAATAGCAGCTGGTTATTATGGTTAGGAAGGCCTTTGCACAGCTTCCCCTGGTGTGCCAGTTGCACTCTTTCCTAGAATGGGAGGCCTTCAAGAATTCATTCATGCCCTGGTCATCTCACAGTGTGTGTATTGCACTCTACATGGTGCTGCCTTGAAGGCTACCCAGAAGCTTCAACTGGTTCAGAATGCAGTCGGGTGAGAAATGATGAGCATGCCTCAAAATGGCCACCTATGCTTTCCAAGATCCACTAGTTGCCAATTTGCTTTTGGGTGCAATTCAAGGTGCTGGTTGCTACCTATAAATCCCTATGTGACTTAGGGCCCAGTTCCTTGCAGGGCTACTTGTCTCCCATAATACCTGCCTGACCAATCTGATCCAGCAAGGTTGGCATGCTTTGGATTGCTTCAATTAAACAGTAGCATTATCAGGATCCTGGAAACACACCTCTGTAGCAGCACCTGACCCCTGGCGTGAAGCTTTCCCTAAGATGGTGTTTCAAAAGGCCCTGCAAACTTATCTCTTCACCAAGGAGCAATGGACAAACATTTCACGGGGCCTTAATAGCTCTTCTAACATACATGTATCTGCTTATATGTGATATCTACCGTAATGGCACCTCTATAGCAAATGCAAACGGCAACTGGAAAATGAATGCTTAGGCAGTGGTCTTGCCAGCAAAGCATAATCTTGCTGTTTGCTGCTGGAGTCCATGTTTTTTTGCTTGATTCCCCAATGAAAGCTGCCTGCAACATCACTGAAGAAATTGGCAATTAGTTCGCTCTGCTTTTTCAAATTACTCTCTTATCCCATTGTTTTCAGTGGAGAGACCATTGGATGCAGTGTGTTTATTTCCTTCCAAATGAAGAACCTGTGACTCAAGGCCAGAGCATGGACTTGACGGCTTTTCATGATGATTACTCTGTGTGGTTTAAGCTTCAAAAAAGCAGGTAACTCCATTCACCAATGGAAAGAAGAGCCACTCATCAAATGAAGTGTGTTAGACTGGTAAATCTTACATTCCTTGATCTCTGAAAGCTGGGCAATCATTAGGGAACATCAGACAACGATCAAGAAATTCTGAGCATCCTGTAAAACATCCCTTTGTTCCACAATTTTGGCTCAAGTGAGCTGATTTGAAATGTAGAGGTCATTTTGCTAATAATAATCAATCCTGTGGTTTTAGAAATGAAGAATCAAAGGCTTCTGAAGACACCGATAGGCCAGTGTGTGTGTGTCAGGCCCACCTGTTATGGAACAGGCCACGGTTTGGAGAACTCAATGACTGGGATCGCACATTGTGCTATTTTCAAGCTCTGAAGAAGGTAAGATTTACAGATTCACCTGTGATGACTTCCTGCCATACCCGTGCATCGCTATGAAACTATATGATTGGACTTAGTTTTTGAGGTGGAAAATAAGGAAAATTCTGCCTCTGCCTACCAGCATCCATCAGTATTCATCTGGTTAGCGTCCTGCCAGTGTGTGAAAGAGTTGAGAGCTGTTTGGAAACTGAAACATGGAAACTGAAAAAGTGCTATGTGAGCAAGAAGGAGACAGCAAGGAGCCTGGGTGTGGCTTAGCTCAACTGTTCTGTGCTAAAGCTGCCTGGTGCTCTGAAACTGAAACTGAAACTCCTCTGCTTGTGTTTTGCATTTGGAACAGACTTCTTTTCAGGTGGGAAGGGGGAGTAGAACTCCTTAGCATCAGAGCGTGTTAATAACAATAATGTAGGAAATACTAATGCTCTGATGGTCATTTCAAAAAATCCTTTCTTAGTGAGCACCTAGAAGCTGGTTCTGGAGATGTGATGATGTGTGACTGGTATTTCGTGTGTGTGTATATATCTATATGTATATGTATATGTGTATATATATGTATATGTGTGTGTGTGTGTGTGTATATATATGTATATGTATATGTATATGTATATGTATAGGTATGTATGTATATGTATGTGTGTGTGTGTGTGTGTGTGTATATATATATATATATATATATATATATATATATATATATATATATATATATATATATATATATAT
>BLBF01000045.1:18562087-18636422 GCA_015471245.1 Laticauda colubrina | reverse complement strand
CATATCCATACAGAAGCCTGATGATGGCAGATGAGATTCTGCTGAAACATATATATTCTTCTATTGCAAACAATACCAGTAATTTTTTTTTGGAGGTTTCTGCAAAGCATTGCTTCCTTCCTAGG
This sequence comes from Laticauda colubrina, assembly GCA_015471245.1. Taxonomy (NCBI): domain Eukaryota; kingdom Metazoa; phylum Chordata; class Lepidosauria; order Squamata; family Elapidae; genus Laticauda; species Laticauda colubrina. The sequence continues at coordinate 18,636,297 of BLBF01000045.1, read as the reverse complement.
GCTGAGAGAGAGTGACTGGCCCAAGATCACCCTGTTAGCTTTGTGCCTAAGGCTGGACTAGAACTCACAGTCTCCCAGTATCTAGCTTGATGCTAAACTGACTCTGCTTCAAAGAAATCTACCTGCTTATTTACTTAGGAGGGGCAGTTGTTTAAATGGCCATATTGTCAATCCATCTTGTTTTGCAAAAAAGTAATTAGTTTCTGAAATTGGCTCCCAAGATACTGTATATGGATTTTGCTTGCTGGTAGTTGCCTGCTTACTGTAAGTAATGCATCAGTTTGTTTCCTTGAATTATCCTAAGTGCTGCTTGATTGATGGGAATTTAGGACAGCCTTCAGATAAGAGTCACCTGTAGTCTTACAAATCAATGCTGCCATCTTTTCCTTGCATTTGATAATGAAACTAATGAGATGATACTATTTTCTTAATAGGTTCTTAAGCCAAATGGTGTCTGCTTGAGTATCAGTGACGGTAGCCTTCTCCCTGTTCTAGCTCATCACCTGGGAGCAGAAAAGGTACAGAGTTGTCCCATTTACAATATCAGTGTCAGTGTTCCAAGTAACACACTAATGGCAAACAAAACTCTGAGACAGGCAAATTCCTCAAAGAATAGGTTTATTGGATATGTCGTATTGGTACAGGCTGGTGAAAACCGACTCTGAATATTCCTGTGGTTTTCACCTAATTAAAGTTTGTCGCTTTCTCAAAACAGTCCCATGGTCCAATCAGGATATTGTCCAGTTGTTAGGTGACTCCAGTCCCCTCCTTCCGAGCAATTGCAGGAATGTCCTTGGTTTCCATGAGAAAGCGGGTTTTTTTTGGCTACAACACCCCAGCTATCTCGATTTCCCCCCTCCCCCGCCCTCTTCTCCAGTGTGTCAGCACTGAAGTCCCAAATGAAGCTGGCTACAGTCAGGCCAGCTTCAGGGCTGACAATCAGTATAGTATACAGGTAGATCTCAAGTTACAACAGTTCATTTAGTGGCTGTTCGATGTTACAATGGCACGGAAAAAAGTGAGTTATGAATGTTTTTCACACTTATAGGTAGATGGATATAGAGATAGACGGAGAGACAGACCGATATAGAGATAGATAGAGATAGACAGGTAGGTAGGTAGGTAGGTAGGTAGGTAGGTAGGTAGATAGATAGATAGATAGATAGATAGATAGATAGATAGATAGATAGATCAGATGTCTCCAAACTATACTGGCTGGAGAATTCTTGGAGTTTAAGTCCACAAGTCTTAAAGTTGCCAAGTTTGGGGACTCTTGGATATGAGAGAGGGAGGGAGGGAGGGAGGGAGGGAGGGAGGGAGAGAGATTGATTAGATATAGATACATATCTTAGATATATAATAGATACAGAGATATATATCTTAGACAGACAGGCAGGCAGGTAGGTAAAGATGAGATAGATATAGATATCTTAGAGATATATAGATAGAAATAGAGATAAAAATATGGATATATATCTAGATAGATAGATATAGATACACACATCTTCATATTCTTTACATGTGTGTGTGCACACACATGCCAACCATGAAAGAAAGTCACTTTTATCCAGAGAGCATCTTTCAGTACATTCTGAGTCTGAATGCAGTGACACAGTCTTATTGATTTAATTAATCAGCTCCTGTGAAGCAGATGCTTGTGCCTGAACGGGCTGAGCTCTCACAGCTGGTGTTATTTCTGAGGTTTCTCAGAGGACATGGCAATCTTGGAAAATGTGTCCCAACCCACAAACAGCCATTTGCTCTTCACAAAACTCAGAATGTCCTGTTCTCTGGAGAGCTGTGACTTTGTATCATGGTTGTTTCCCAACCTGAGAACAGTTGAGGGTACTATAATATGCACAGCCAGCTGGAAGCTTCTTTGCAAACCAGTAAAAAGACTGGTGGAACAGAGGAAACCACTAGGAAGAATATCAGAATGGCTCCACCATAATGTTGAAGGGGATAAATCATTTCTGTTCGGTTCATTTGTGGTAACCCGATGCTTTTCAAACTTGGCAACTTTAAGATGTGTGGATTTCAACTCCCAGAATTCCCTCTCCAGCATATTGGGCAAAACACTGCTGTAATCACATCCCAGGTCTTCTGAAGTGGTTTAGAATCAAGAATCTAACCTCACAATCTTCTTCTTTTAGGTATTTACGCTGGAGTGTTCTTCGCTTTCTTGCTCACTCATGCAGAAAGTAAGTAATAGGTTTTTCGTCAAGACTTTGCAAACATAGAGCATTGCTTTTTAAAGTCACTGTGTCTTCAGTACACTGTTTTCTCATAGGTGAACTCCCATTGATCTATTATTTTCCCACCATGGCTTGGTCACGAAACATTAGCAGCCTATACTTATCTTACATGCTGGGCTTAATTTCTTGCTATTCTTAGTAGCAAGCAGTGTCCATTGTCTAGTTGGCGAATCCAGAAAAAGAAACTCTTGGGACTAAGAATAATGGACTGTGGGTGGCCCGTGGCAAAAGAGGAAATGAACTATGTGTGAATTTGCACGGGAAGCTCAGAGCTGGTTTAATGTCAACTGTGTAGTTGACGAATCCAGAAAAAGAAACTCCAGGGACATTATTTTTACAAAGAGTATAAACTTTACTGAATAAAACCACATTGGCACAGAAGAAGCAAAACCAGCTCTGAGGTTCCCACGCAAACACATGCATAGTTCATTTCTCCTTTTCTCCACGGGCCACGCACAGTCCATGACATCCACCAAATCACTTCTGCTCATTTTGTTTTGGGAACTGATCAACTGATCACATTTTGGCATTTGCTCTGGGTGTCCTGGAGTTGGGAGGAGCAATCTCATATGAGAACCAACGATGCTGGGAGGCCAGTCGCTTCATCCTTGCATTCTAACACACATGCACGCACACCATTCTTTGTCAAGCTGCGAGCAAAGCGGAATATAGGTGAACGTTCAAGTCGGTCTGGACAGTCAGATCCCGAAATAATCAATACAGGTGGTCCTTGACTTTTGATCTCAACTGAGATCAGAATTTCCATTGCTGAGCAAGGTGATTGTTAAGAGAGCTACAGCTATAGCTACAGCTGGTTTTACAACCTTTTTGGACCCAGTTGTTAAGCAGATCACTGTAGTAATTAAGTGAATCACGCTGTTGTTTAAGATGATTAAAGGCCTGAAGACTAAAATGTATGAAGCATGGTTGGAGGATTTGGCCAGCCTAGAGAAAAGAAGAACTAGGGAGGACATGATAGCAGGATTCCAGTATTTGAGGGGCTGCCACAAAGAAGAGGGGGTCAATTTATTTTCCAAAGCCCCAGAAGGCAAGATAAGAAATTAATCAAGGAGAGAAGCAACCTGGAATTAAGGAGAAACTTCCTAAATGTGAGGAAAATTAACCAGTGGAACAGCTTTGCCTTCAGAAGCTATGGGCACTCCATCACTGGAGTTTTTAAAGAAGAGACTGGACAGCCACTTGTCTGAAATGGTGCAGGGATTGGACTACAAAACCTCCAAGATCCCTACCAGCTCTATTCTGATTCCCCATTGACTGTGAGAATCTGATTAGGAAGGTCACCAATGACGATCCTTTGACCTCAGGACATTGCAGCTCTCATAAATAGATGCTGGATGCCAAACGCCTGAAATTTGATCCTGTGATTGTAGTGTTAGGACAGCTATAAATTTGAGCATCGGTGCCTTTGTAACTTCAAATGGCTGCTAAACAAATGTTTCTCTAAGTCGAGACTACCTGTAATATTCCAAGAATAAAACCTCACCTGAAAATTGCAACACTTTTCTTTATTTTTTTAATATATTTTTTATTTTTTTATCTTTTAAAAAACATCTCATTAGGTGAACAATGTGTTTCCAGGTTTTACATTTCCATACAAACGTGACCATAATTACATATCAACTTCTATATCCAAATTAAAATCATATTATTACTTACTTTTTTTCTTTAATCTCATACATTATTTAAGAATATTTTCTATATTCAATTTCTGTATTCATTGCTCTTATTTTATACAATCTCATTTCATATTGTAGCTTAATTTATTTTTCTTTAAATATTATCCTGTTATGTTAACTAATATTATCTATATTCTTATTCAGTTTCTATAATAATTATACACATGTTCATACATCTGTCACATTTGCAAAAATTGCAACACTTTTCATTGGAAATTGCATTCCAGGCAATAGTCTCCCATTGCCAGGGGAAATTACTTGTTGCTTCTTCTGATTTGCAAGAACAAAGGATGTTCAATCTTCCTGTTTTGTCTTTATGTTTTATCTAAAAATTAAATCTGTATATATTTTATATTAGATATATATATTTTATAAAAATCAAAACTCAATGACATGGGCGGTATCAAAATTTGATAAGCATCAATATTTATTGTAAGAGTCTTTCTTTTCCTGACCCAATGATTTCTTTTAAGTATTCACAAAAGCATTAACAGTTTTTCTTTTGTTTTTTCTTCCCCTCCCCCTAAAGATTTTTATGGCCAACTGTTTGGAAGATAAAATTACAATTCTAGAGAAACCTCCAGAATTGTTAACCCCCTCTGATTTTGAAGAGAGAAAGGTAAGATATCTGAGCAGGCAATTCCAGTTAGGAAATGGAGGTGCTCTTGACGTGATTTCCCTCCACCGAAACCCAGGGTTGTGAAGAGGGAGGGGAAAACATGAGCCAAAAAGGCTTTTCTGGGAGAATTAGTTAAAATTTCTCTAATTCCATTTCCTTTCCCTGAAGTTAATTTCTGAGTTCTCTAAGGGGCCATAATTCAATTCAAGACGATGGATGGATGGATGGATGGATGGATGGATGGATGGATGGATGGATGAGACTGCAGTCACAATGCTCCTTTTAGCCACAAGGAGAATATTTTAAATTGTGCTGCTTTGCAGGGTAAGAAGAGATTGACCAAGTAATGGTTGACGTGCACATTGAAAAATCGCTGGAGTTGATGATGAAAATTGAGTTTCTCTGGGTATTTCTATCCATAAAGGCCTGGTTCAAATATTCATGTCTTTTTTCTTTTTCTCTCTTTCTCTTCCCCGTAGATATCTCTTTTAATTGCCGAGCCCTTTTTCTCTACGAGCTTGTTGCCGTGGCACAATCTATTTTTCTGGTATGCCCGGACAGCATTGGAGAGTCATCTCACCAGTGATATCACTGTCCTTCCCCAATCGGCTTCTCTCCACCTGATGACTGTGGAATTCAAGGTGAGGACATGTTGTCTTTTTGGTTTCCAGTAATAATTTGTTTTGGTTTCAAACTTCTTTTATCTGAGGAATGCATTGTATACCTCCATCTGAACTTTTTGCTGGGTCTCTTGATTATCTTATGGGGTAGGAAAGCAGAGAGTTGTTGGTCAAATTAATATCTATGAACTTCTGTGTTTATATCTATCTATCTATCTATCTATCTATCTATCTATCTATCTATCTATCTATCTATCTATCTATCTATCTATCTATCTATCTATCTATGAAGTTATAGGTAATTTTTGACTTATGACTACAATTGAACCCAAAATTTCCATTGCTAAGGAGGAATGAATGATTATTTTTGAGACTCTTCCCTTAACAGTTGAGTCATCCGTTCCACATGTCCAAGGCTACATCTGCGTTCATACAATTCACTTTTGTATTTTGTCAAAATGATGTTTTTCTTTCCTTCCTCCCTGTCTCCCTCCCTCCCTCCTTCCTTTCCTTTTTCTTTTCTTTTTCCTTTTCCTTTTCCTTTTCCTTTTCCTTTTCCTTTTCCTTTTCCTTTTCCTTTTCCTTTTCCTTTTCCTTTTCCTTTTCCTTTCCTTTCCTTTCCTTTCCTTTCCCTTTCCCTTTCCCTTTCCCTTTCCCTTTCCCTTTCCCTTTCCCTTCTCTTTTCTTTCTTTTCCTTTTCCTTTTCCCTTTTCTTTTCCTTTTCCCTTTCTTTCATTTCCATTCCTTCTTTCCTTTTCTCCAGCTTACCAGAGGTTCCCCCTGAATAAATTGCCTCTTCTTTAGTATCCGAAGTCATTTAATCACAGATCTTTTCACTCTATTTACATGTGTTGCATAATCATAGAAATCTTTCACTGTATTTTTGCAAACCTATTCTTCTCCTCAGTTATATAACTTGTCACGCTATGGCCAAGAACTTCTGCCAAATATAAAGTTTCTAGTGTGTGATTTGACACTGCAGACTTCTTATACTGCAAACCAAGGATGGACTCACACAATTAGAAGTCTGCAGTGTCAAGTCATATACTGGACTTTACAATGCTGAGAAAGACCACTTATTCCTTCCTTTGTAGGATTTGTGGCGTATCCGAAGCCCTTGCGGTACCTGTGAAGGTTTTGATATGCGCATTATGGATGATATGATAAAGGTGAGTTATCAGCTGGTGAAAGGCCAAATGAATTATCATGTGGTGAGATTAGCCCTTTACATGGTAGTAACTAAACTGCGCATGAAACATTAAATCCATGATATAAAACTTTTAGGGTGATTTTTGATTACAATAATAAAATCTAATTATAAACTAAACTTTAAAAAGAGAAGAGATTAAAAAGTGCAAACAAAAGGAAAAAGAGAAAAATAAGAATAACATATGGAAAGAGAAATGTGTAAAGTGACTTCCAACCTTTATCATAACGAGCATGAACAAGCTTAGTAACTCTCCATCTCCCCTACAAAGTGTCCATAAAGGTTTTCTTTTAAAAAGGTCATCATATAAACCAACTTTACATGCTTTCATTTTACTTTTAACAGTCTTAATCTTTAGTTCATTCAAGAATTGTCATATAATTTGATTTATCTTCGTCTCGGTCTCATTCTCACTTCAGAGTCTTCCTGTGGCTGTCAACTCATAAAATATTTCTATGGTCTTTTTAAAGTTGTCTTTTGAATCCTTTTGAAGTTTTGGAGGTTTGGCTTGAGACTCATGATTTAATGGGGGTAATTAATTGACCTATTTTTTAAAAATCCAATAAGAAAGAATTATCTAGGGTACTTTCTTGGTTTATCACTTGTATTATTTTCTTTGTTGGTTTTTAAAACGTCAGCCATTTCCTATGGTATTGTCCAGTGAGATATTCTTTTCCAAGTCAATCCAATCCCACCACTATCTCTTTGTCAGAGGTCCAATAAATCCACCCTCATTCAAATCAAAAGTCTCTAGCTGCATCTCAGAGAAAAGTAAATTGGTTTATTAGAAGTTGCCATGTTGATGTGTGGCAAGTACTGAATTGCATCATACATTTCCCCCTTGACCCTGGTTTTCCCCCCACCCCCTGGATGTATATTCTCCAAAGGGACATATCCATAACCAAGAGTCATCATGTTCCCCAATAACCTTCTTTTAAAGTTGCTCCAACAACTTTGGGCTGTCTGGGTGATTATCTAGGCATTTCAAGAATGCCTTGTTTTCCCCCACTCCCTTTTTCTGGCAGCTAAAAAGACCAAAGGAATATCTTTTTAGTTGATACTCTTCAGAAAAAAGTTGCTCCACATCTCTCATTTCTTCAGTCCAGGTAGTCTTTGATTTACAACAGTTCATTTAGTGATTGTTTGAAGTTACGATGATGCTGAAAAAAGTGACGACCATTTTTCACAGTTATTACCATTGCAGCATCACACGATTGAAATTTTCAAATGCTTGGCGACTGATTCATATTTACAATGGTTTCAGTTCTCAGGGTGATATAATCCCCCTTTGTGGCCTGACAAACAAAGTCATTGGGGAAGCCAGATTCCCTTAATAACAGTGTCACTAACTTAACAACTGGAGTGATTCACTTAACAAGTGTGGCAAAAAAAAACCACAATGTAACATGGAGCAAAATTCACTACATAATTGTCTCAATTAGCAGCAGAAATTTTGGACTCCATTGTGATTGTTAGTCTAGGGCTACCTGTAAGATCTTTTGGGTGTAATCTATCCATAGAAACAGAGATTGTGATTGACACTGTTCATATTGCGGCTGTTAATTGAAACAGAAAATTCATATTGAGAAAATACTCAATTTTCCTGAGAACTTGGTTGATGTGGACTTAAGATGTTGAACTAACAGAGAAGACACAACTTTGTTTCTCTGGGAAGGTCTCTGTGGTAAAATAGAGAGTAAAGCATCCTGCCTTACAGGGTTAACTTTTGCAAAGGTATACCATGTGTATACAAATAATCCTCTACTTACTATGTGTTTACAGGTAATTCCCAATTTACAGCTGTGGCCAGAATTGCTAAATAAGGCAGTTGTTATGTGAGTTGTGTCTGATTTTATGAACTATTTTGCCATGGATTGTAAGCAAATCAGGGCAGATGTTAAAATGTACCACATTGCCCTATTCACACACAATTCTCAACCTACGTGGTCAATGGAGAGCAAAGTTGAGCAATGCCAAAGTTGAGCAATGAGGCAGGGAAGAGAGCTTAGCTGGGTAATGGTTATATCTTCTGAGATATCAGATGCACTGATAATATTACCTAGTTTGGTAATGAAATGTCTGCAAGAAAACCATCAATCTCAGCACCAAGGACCCCATCAATGTCGGATCTGGCTTTGGTGTATAATTGGAATAGATGAGAATAACATAGTTGGAAGGGACCTTGGAGGTCTTCTAGTCCAACACCCTGCTTAGGCAGGAAACCCTGTACCATTTCAGACAAATGGTTATCAAATCTCTTCTTAAAAACTTCCAGTGTTAGAGCATTTGCAACTTCTGGAGGTAAGTTGTTCCACGGATTAATTGTTCTGTCAGGAAATTTCTCCACGAAGTTGCTTCTCTCCTTGGTTAGTTTCTACCCATTGCTTCTTGTCCTGCTCTCAGGTGCATTGGAAAAGAGCTTGACTCCCTCTTCTTTGTGGTAGCCCCTAAGAATTTGGAACACTGCTATCATGTCAACCCAAGTCCTTCTTTTCATCAGACTAGACATAACCGAGTTCCGTTCTTATTTTGTTTTAGCCTCCAGAACCTAATCTTTTTTGTTGCTCTTCTCTGTATTCTATCTAGAGTCTCAACAACAACAAAAAATACTAAAAGTCTAATAACGTAAGAACAGCAACACTTCCATGCCTTTAAAAATAGTACTAATCTATTAAAAAATAGTTACAAAACTCTGCAATGGGGCAATTGTATAACAAACCCAAGCAAACAATATAAAGCAGACGCAGTAATCAAAATCTTTGCCGCAGCCAAAACTAAGCCAAGAAATGAAAGTTCAGCAGTGTTGCTTAAAATACTGAGTTACTCCCACAAGGACCTTTGTGCCACATCCTTTCCGTGGTAATAAGGGGTTTGCAAGTGCTCAACCCTCATTGTTGGAGAGCATAGGGCCAATTAACTTAATTGCAAAAATGTGTAGTTATTGTAAAGTACTACTTAGAAATGTCTGGGATGAAGGCTTTAATGAGTCACATTAGCAGCTGTGAGGTTGTAGCAAAACCTGCTGTTCAAAGGGCACAAACACAGAGCCCTTCCCCAATTAATGAAGACAATTTTTTCCTGGGTTCTTGTAAAGCCCTCTGCTTTGGACCTGTGCCTTTACCACATGTTCACTTGGGTTGTGTATTAGGTCAAACCTGGGTTGTACATTTTTGTTAAGGTTGCATTCAGCCAAAACTAAACCAATCACATGATCCCTGAGGTCTGAAGCAATGTGTGAAACCAGCCATGATGAATTAGTTTTTTCCTCCTGGCTTTAGAGGAAAAGCAGGTAATGTCAGCCGTCCCGTTGACATGCATGGCAATAAAATACAAATAGAAGAACCATAGAATAGAATTAGAATGGAATAGAATAGAATAGGAAAAGATTAGAGTAGAAATAGAATAGAATAGAATGGAATAGAATAGAATACAGAAGGAATAGAATACAGAAAGAATAGGATAGGATATATAGGATAGTTGGAAGGGACTTTGGAGGTCTCCTAGTTCAACCCCCTGCTTAGGCTGTACCATTTCATACAAGTGGTTATCCAATTTCTTCTTAAAAACTTCCAGTGTTTGGAGCATTTACAATTTCTGGAAGCAAGTTGTCCTAACTGTCAGGAAATTGCTCCTTAGTTCTAAGTTGCTTCTCTCCTTGATTAGTTTCCACCCTTTCCTGCCCTCAGGACAAGAAACTGCTGGAACATTTTTATTATCAAGAGAGAAAACTTTACTGACAGATCCATACAGGCAAAGAAGAAGCAAAGACAGTTTTGAGGTTTTAGCGTGAAGTGCAGTACAACGAAACCCCTTTTTCCTTTCCTGGGGCCACCCAGTATCCATTGTCCACCAATGCAGGTTAAGCATTTTATTTTGGGAAAACAGTCTGTACAATTTGAAAGTCTTCAGTTCTTGGCCTTGGGGTTGCAAGATTTTCTCAAGCTGCAAACGGCTCATGCAAATGCCTTCTCTCCCTCCAGAGGTGGAATTCAGCAGGTTCTGACCAGTTCTGGAGAACCGGTAGTGGAAATTTTGAGTAGCTTGGAGAACCGGCCAATACCACCTCTGACTGGCCCGCCAACCCCATCTCTTCTCTGCCTCCCACTGAGTCCCAGCTGGGCCAGGGCCAGGGAAACTTGGCTCTTTTATCACTTATGGACTTCAACTCCCAGAATTCCTGAGTGAGCCATAAAAGGTTCCTCATCCCTGGCCTGCTGGTTTTTCAGTTGTGGGGGAAATCAATTTTTGACCTGAATGAGACTTTTTTTTTTTTTTAACTTTATTGATTACAAAACCAAAACATCAAACAAACACAACACACAGAAGAAGAAAGAAAAGAAATTAAAAAAAGAAAATGATTTTTTTAAAAAACCAAACAATTCTAATATTGACAGTCTATGGTTCCTTGTTTGTTATCAATATTGGTGATACATTTACAAATACATCTTATTGTGAATATATAATTATGATTTACAGTAACGTTATTTACTAATATATTTTCTATTTTTGTTCTATCCAATCATACCAGCATTCTGAGCTTCTATAATATTCTGATGTTTCTTTTTCCTTAAGTGCTAAGGTTAACTTGTCCATCTCTGCACAGGCTGTTATCTTCTGCATAACCATCTCCTCTGTTGGAATATCTGCTTGTTTCCAACACTGTGCAAAGGTTATTCTGGCTGCAGTAAGAATATGCAGTATAATATATTTAATATTTTTAGGGATTTGTCTATTAAATATCCCCAATAGGAAGAATTCTGGTTTTGATTCAATTTGCTCCACCGTTATTTCCTCTAACCATTTTTAAATTCTATGCCAGTATCTTTGGGCTTCAGTGCAGGACCACCACATATGAAAAAATGTTCCCTGTTTCTTTTTACATTTCCAGCAATTCAGATTCACGTTAGGAGACATTTTCGCTTTTCTCAAGGGTGAGAGATGCCATCTATAAAACATTTTATAGGCATTTTCTTTATATGCGGGCTGATCTTGTTATTTTATTATTCCTTGTCCAAACCTTTTCCCATTCTAATAAAGTAATGCTACGTCCTATGTTTCTGCTCCAAGCTATCATGTTGCCTTTGACTACTTCTTCTTCTAATTCCGTCTCTAGTAAATAATTATAAAATTTAGTTATTTTTTTTTTATCTGGACCTAATAAAATATCTATTTGTTGTGCCTTAGTATAAATTCCAAAAAGTTTTTTGTCCTGGCTATATCCATTTTGAATTTGCAAGTAAGCCCACCGGTCTACTTGTAGCCCCTGCTCTTGGAGATCTTGCCATGATTTTAAAGTTCCTTGCGCATCAAGAAGTTCTTTGTATTTTATCATTTTATTAAGATATAGATTGCTTGGATGCATCATCACCTCCATCATTGAGATCCAAATTGGGATTTTTAAGTAATGTTTTTTTTTATTTTGTTCCAATTAGCCAATAAGGAATCTCTAATTATATGTCTGTGGAAATACTTCTGCTTAATTTTCCCAATGTCCCATAAAAATGCATGCCATCTCCTCTGTAAATCATAGCCTTCTAAAAATAAGATCCTTTTATTCGACAGATTTACCCACTCTTTCAACCAGAGTAAGGAGGCTGCACTATAATATAATTCCCAATTTGGGTGTGCCATACCTCCCCTGCTCTTCATATCTTGCATTGCCTTTAGGTTTATCCTCGGTTTTTTCCCTTGCCAAATAAATTTGGTGATAATCTTGTTAAGTTCCATGAAGTAATTTTTATGTATTTTTATTGATATTGTTTGGAATAAATAAATAAATTTGGGCAGAATATACATTTTTATAGTGGCAATCCTCCCTAATAAGGAGATTTGCAATTTAACCCATATCTCTAAATCTTTTTTAACTTGCTGTAATAATTTATTATAATTATTTTCCATTAGAGTTTTGCATTGAGCCGTCAACCAAATTCCTAGGTATTTAACTTTTTTTACTATTTGTAATCCCATTATCCTTTCCAATTTTAGTTTTTGTTTTTCTGTTAAATTTTTAGTTATTAATTTCATTTTTTCCCTATTAATTTTAAGTCCTACAACTTCTCCAAATTGATCTGGCTCTTTCAGTAATTCTTGACCTGTTTCAATTGGTTCCTCTATGAAAAATACCATATCGTCCGCAAATGACTGGAATTTATATTCTTCCTTTTAAATTTTTAATCCTTTTATTCCTTCGTTCTGTCTAATTCGTGTAAGCAATGTTTCCAAAGATAATATGAAGAGCAGGGGCACAATGGACATTCCTGCCTGACTCCTTTCTCTATTTTTATTGAGCGCATGTATTCTCCATTAATTATAATATTCGCCTTTTGTGAATCATAGATTGTAGTCACAATGTTTTCAAACTTAGTGCTTAAATTCATATTGTAAATTTGTTGAATTAGGAATTGCCAATTTAAATTGTCAAAGGCCTTCTGTGCATCCAAGAATACAAGGGCTATTTGTTTTTCCGGATGAGCTTCGTAGTATTCCAAAACATTTAATACTATCCTTAAATTATTCCTGATTTGTCTATTAGGAAGAAATCCATTTTGATCTTTATGTATATATTCATTCAATATTTTTTTCAATCTATTTGCTATAATTGTAGTAAATATTTTCTAATCAGTATTTAACAGGGAAATTGGTCTATAGTTTTGCATATATTGTAAATCTGAATCTTCTTTTGGAATCAACAATATCAATGTCTCCTTCCATGAATCCGGCATTCTTGCTGCTAGTAGGACCTTATTATGTACTTCCACCATGAGAGGTTTTATTTGTTCTCCTATTTTTCTATAAAGTTCCCCTCGTATCCCATTGGGTCCTGGGGTTTTATTGTTCTTTTGGTTTTCTATTGCTACTTTTAACTCGGGCCATGTGATATCTCCTCCTTAATTATTTTATCTTTAGTAATACCCAAATAGTTTCTTATCATATCCTCATTTACCTCCTTTTTATAAAGAACTTCAAAAAATTTACATGCAATTTCTTTTTTCTGTTCTGTCTCTTGTTGGGCATCCCCGTTCTCATCTGTTAATTGGTAAATCATTTTTTTTTCTTTTTCTTTTTTAAGTTTATAGGCCAACCACCTTCCTGGTTTATTGGCCTGTTCAAAAAATATCTGTCTGACTATATTTAACTTTGAGACCATTCCTTCTTGTTCAATTAAATTTAATTTATGTTTAGTTATTATCATCTATTTTTTTCAATTTGCAATCTTTTGGGGTGTTTTGCAGCTGAATTTCTAATTCTTTGATTCTTTGTCCTAATTTATTTTGTTGGGCATATTTTTCCTTATTTCTTTTAGCGGTGTATGATATCGTTATGCCTCTTATTACTGCCTTCATTGTATCCCAAATATTCTGTTTCGTAGTTGCCTCATTATTATTTTCTTTTAAAAAATAGTCTAATTCCTCATCAAGTTTATTCATAAATTCTTTCTCTTTAATTAACTGTGTATTTAAGGTCCACCTTTTCCTTGGTTTCTTCCTGCCTTTCCACACTATCTGGATCGGGTTATGATCTGCCCATTCATTTGGTAAGATTTCAATCTCTTTTAATTCATTTACTAATTCACCATTCATCCACACCATATTAATTCGTGTCCATGATTGGTGAGGGTTGGAGTAAAATGTAAATTGCTTTTTCGCAGGGTTTAATTTCCTCCACATGTCTATCAAATTTAGTTCAATCATCATTTCTTCACATGTTTTGGGTAGTTCTCTTTTTTTCTTCTCCCCCCCCCCCCCCCCAATATGATCTTTCTGGTGGTCCACAATAGCATTGAAATCTCCCAAGATACAAATATCCCTTTTCTCTAATTCCACTAATTTCTCATGTAATTGTTTAAAAAATTCCTTTTGATTATCGTTAGGGGCATAGATTACCACTAGTAGAATTACAATTGATTTAATCCAACTTTGTAACATCAGAATTCTTCCATTGGGGTCTATCCAAATTGGCTCTGCTTTCATATTGTCTTTCACATATACTGCTATCCCTTTCTTTTTCCTAAAATATGCTGGTGACGTGTACAAATTCCCCAGCTTGGGGCATTCTAAATATTTTTCTTCTTCTTTCCTTATATGAGTTTCCTGTAAACATATTATATCTGCATTTTGTTTAATTAATTTGGTTAACATTCTTTTCCTTTTTATCCTAGAGTTTAGGCCATTTATGTTAATTGATAGTATTTTTTTTTCTTCATCCATCAACTAATTGACTCTTGCTCTTTGTCTTATAGTTACTCCTGTCTCTCTTTGTGGCTGATTGTGCGTCTTCGGTTATTCTCTCTCTTGATATTGTTTATTTTTTGAATTCCTACAATTTGCATCTCTATATTGTTGGTAATCTTGGTCTTCTTGTGAATTCATTTCTAACTCGTCTCTACTAATTGATTCTTCATGGCCTATCAATCGTTCATAGAAATCTTGGGCTTTTTCCACGGAGTCTACTTTAATTTTTCTTTCTTCCCAAGTGATTAACATTCCCTCTGGGATTAGCCATCTAAATATGATATCTTTTTGGTTTAATTGATTCACCAAGAATTTATAATCTCACCTGTGCTCTCTCATTCTTCTTGGGATTTGTTTAAGCACCAAGATTTCTTTCCCTTTGTATGTAATTGCTTTTTCTCTAGAAATTTTATATATAATATCTCAAACTTTCCTTCTGGCAAATCTCACATGGAACCTCTTTTGGATGTTTATGTCATCTTGCATAATTTGTGCTCAGTCCGTATACTTCATCTTACTCTTTGAGAATATCATCCTTATCTTTTTCCAATAGGTCTGCTAATATTTCTGCCATCACTTGTTCTAAGTCCTCTTCTTTAGATTCCATTATATTTTGGAATCTTAGATATGCTGCGGCCTTATCCATTTCCAAATATACCAAGGAGTCGTCCATTTCTTTGCTCACATTTCTTAATTGCTGACCAATCATTTCCAGCTTCTTTTCTGTTTTTTCCATTCTTTTTTCAACCTCCTTTATTGTTGATTCATTCTTTTCTAGTGCTTGCTGTATTGTTTCAATTTTTTGATCCAGCTTTAGAATGTCTGGTTTCATTTCTGCCTTTAACTTTCCCATCTCATCTTTTAGTTTATTTGTGTCAGCTCTTGATTCGATATGATTTTTTACCACTATTTCCTGAAGCTTCAGCATGGACTCTTGTAAAGTGAGAAGGGTCGATTGAATATTGGCATTTGTGACGGTAGGTTGTTTTTCTTCAGATAAAGTTTCTTCAATTGTCTTTTGTGCCATCACTGAGGTTGATGGTATTGAAGTTGTTTGTACTGTAGAAGTCTTTTTTCCAGTTTTAAGCATTGTGTTCGTAACGGAAGTCATTTCTTGTAAAATTTGTTTTTGTATGATATTAAATATGTTGTCCCAAATTAACATTCACTGTTAAGAAATATCAACTATAAATGGTCACTACGTTAAATAATATGATATGTTACAGGATTAACCTCTCTTATATATATTTTCCAGAACAGCTAATTTTAAAACAAATATCTGGATTTGTAATTCTTAATAATATATCAAATTCCTCTGTTTAAATTTAAATAATATTAACCTGTATATCTAAAAATACTATAAAATCCCAAATCTCAAAATAGTATTATAAAATAATATTTCAAATATTTACAAATCTAAATATAGACATATCAACCTTACTATACAATAATTAATTAATCTATAATAATCACAATTAATCACAGTTAATTATTTAATTCAATCTACTCAACACCTATAATCAAATATCTATACTTAAATAATTATCACCTCCCTTTTTTATGTGTGTTATAACCAAATATAAAGTACAATATTACTAATGTATCAATTAAATATATATAAATTACATTTACCACATTCAAAAATCAGTTAAGTTGGTGTCAAGAAATAATTGTTGCAATCCGCAAATTTAAATGCCTAAAGTGTCTTAATATAATTGTTCAGTTCTTCAAGATTCCTTCACTGAGCGCACCAGAGGTACAGAGTTGCTATGTAATGTCTCTGATTTCACTATCTCACCACGCTTTCCGCTGTAGTCATTTCTCCTTTCATTTGAAAGTTTAACAAGTCAATTTTTAGATTCAAATAGTCTCTTTCTTTAATAAATCTTCTCTGCTTACTGCAGCTCCAGTCCAATAATCCAAAAGGAGACCAGTAAATTATTCAATTTCGTTTGTGGAATATTTAAAGTTGTAATTTAATTCCTTACTTCAAGTCTCCCCCCATCTCAAGTTCGTTCTTCCAATTTTCCCCAAAGTCCACAATTCAAGTCCTTCAAAGTTCCCTTAAATTAAATTATTGTTCTTTCTTTTTTTCTCCCCCCCCCCATTTATTATCAGTCTCTCAGATCCCTCTGATTCTCTTACCTTCTCTGTCCGATTGCTCACGTCCTTACCCTCTTCTGTCTCACGAGCCCTTTCGCTTTTGCCGCCGCTCATATCTGCTTTGGCTGCTGTTTTCGGGCTTCGCTCTGACTAAGATACTCCAATATTCAATGCTCAATCAGGATCGCAAATTCTTTCACTCGCACTCTTCGTTCACCACAGTCTGTCACTCACTCGCTTCCTCTTGTTTGCAACGATCAAGGCTTTAGGACCACCATTGCTGACAGTCTCTTGTTGTCGGTCTCCACAGGGTTTCTCTACATCGCGATGAGAATCGCCTTTTCCACACCATGACTTGAGTCTCCCCACACTGGCACACTTCTCTGCAAGATGCGTGCACCTCACTCCAACAGCAAGAAGAGATAGCATGAAACCCAGAGCAAGTTTCAGCACCTCCGTTCGCCCATATCTCGTCACCGGAAGTCTGAGTGGGACTTTAATTATGTCCTACATTTGTGTATTAAACAGTCCCATTCAGGTCAAAAATTGATTTCCCCCACAACTGAAAAACCAGCAGGCCAGGGATGGGGAACCTTTTATGGCTCACTCAGGAATTCTGGGAATTGAAGTCCATAAGTGATAAAAGAGCCAAGTTTCCCTACCCCTGGGCTGGGCCTTCTTTAGTTGCCCTGCACAGGAGAACAGAGCTGGAAAGCAAGTTAGTGGGATGGGGTGGAAATGGGATTTTGTAGTAACCTTCCCCTTCCACACCCACCAAGCCATGTCTACAGAACCGGTAGTAAAAAATATTGAATCCCACCACCGTCTCCGTCCCAGCTTCCCACCCATTCCAGTCATATCCCTCCTCCCGCCCTTGTTTCATTGTCAAGCCATGAGCAGAAAGAAGTCTTTTGCAAGTCAACCTCGACTGGTTGTTGAATGCTAATTGTTATGAAACAACACTAATATAAGACAAATCTCATTTGAATTAAGGTCAGATCCCCCTGACTTTCACAAAGCCAATGCACTTTTCTTGCCATATCCATTTTCTGATATGTTCTTTGACTTTCCTGTCTAGCCTAGAGCTGTGAGATCTCTTAGTGGTCTCCTGTCTGTGTAGTAACCCCCCCAAAAAACTGCTTAGCCTTTTTATATCAATCCAGGAAGAGGCTCTTGTTTTCCTGTTGTGACAAGCATCTGACGGATTATTATAGTACTGGGTTTCTCAACCTTGAAAATTTCAAAACTTGTGGATTTCAACTCCCAGAATTCCCTGGCCAGCATGGCTGATTGGGCAATTCTGGGTTGAAATCCACATACTTTGAAGTTGCCATGGTTAAGAAGCTCTGATCCTGGATCAGGGCTGATGCAAGAGAGATGGAAACTACATTTATAAATCATTGGATAATACATTGGCTTCAACAAGGACAAAGTTCAGAGGACTCTCTATGCTTTTGAGCAGGGCTGATATTTTTCATATATATTTTATAAGTTGGGGATGACCATTTTTAATTGCTATATCTACATTTTAAGTGTTATGTATCTGTTGTTTTATGTGCTGTCATTTCAAAATGGTTGCAAACTAGCAGAACATTCAACAGTGATGGTCAGGCCACCTGAAGTCTCATATTGTCCAATCTGAATCTGGAATAGTTCTCTTCGTGAATCGGGGTTTACAGCAACCAATCCGTAAATTCAGAATCCAAAACTAACAAGCAAACAAAAACATCCATTCTTGCATTTAAACAATTCTCATTCTTCCTGTTTTATGAAAAAAGTTTCACAGTTTTGGGTCATTAATCGTTCTTCTTAGCAAGTCACCTAGTTGTCTACTCCCTCAATATTCTGGAATTTCAAAGAAGTGTGTCAGCATTCCAGCAACCCTCCATTCCAACCAATAACTCTGAGACAGACATTTCTCAAAGGTTCCTTTATTTGGATAGCAACTGGCACATCTGTGGATTCCCAAATCTGAAAGTTTCGGGCTTCCTTGCAAAAGTCAAAACTACAAATCCATCCCCCCCTTAGCCATCATCACGTCACATGGTCCAATCACCATCCATCCTAAAGTAAGATTCCCATTTCATTATGTGCCACACTCTGTGACCTTGAACCAGCAAAAGAATTTTATTTTGTCTAACTAGATATGCTCAAATGAATTCCTCTCTCCCACTTTCTCAGGCTCAACTGTGGCAGCGTGAGAGCGTCAAATCTCAATATGGCTTCCAGAGCTGACAAAGTGCTTCTTTCTAAATTCTGCAGCGCTGACCTGATTTTTCTTGCCACCTCCTTTAGAATTCCTTAGACTTCCGAGAATCCAGGGAAGCCGAGCCTCATCCACTTTGGGAATACCCATGCAGATCCACCTCTGACCCCCTCACGGTTCTGACATTTGACTTCCAGCAAGCTATACCAGAACATCCTCTCACAGAAGAAGGCATCATAAGCATGTCACGGTCAGTATCTTGGGAGAAAAACTAAACTTGCAATATTTTAATGTTTTACAGGATGCTCCAAGACACTGTTTCCAAACTGGGGTGACTTCCGATGATGTGGACTTTGACTTGTAGAGTGTCTCACTCAGGGTGGCCTTTGCTGAGAGTTCTGGGAGTTGAAGTCTAGCCAGTTGAGATTTTCACAGTTCGGAAAACCCTGCTCTAAGTTGTATTCCAAGTTGTAGCCCTGTCTTTCATTAGCAGTCCATTCCTTGTATCTGTCGTTGTAGTAACAGGAATGTAACATAGAATAACTGGTTTGGAAGGGACCTGGAAGATCTTCTGATCTTCCTGCTCAAGCAGGAAACCTTATACCATTCCAGACAAATGGTTGTCCAGTCTATTCTTGAAAACCTCCAGTGATGCAGCATGCACAACTTCCAGAGGTAGTTACACAAGGTTAATTGTTCTCACTGTCAGGAAGCTTCTCCTTAAGCCCATGTCACACTGCCCAATGGATGCAAAAAGGACACAACGGACGAGCAAAATGTTCCATCCATTGTTATCTGCTCTCAAAAGGGGCAAAAATTTGCATAAGCAGAGCGGATAACACGGAAAGGAACGGACGTGGGGAGGATGCAGAGCGGATGTATAGAGGATGCAGAGCGGATGTATAGAGGATGCAGAGCGGATGCGTAGAGGATGCAGAGCGGATGCAGGGCGGATGCGTAGAGGATGCAGAGCGGATGCGTAGAGGATGCTTAGAGGATGCAGAGCGGATGCAGAGCAGATGAGCTGCATCCGCTTTCATCCTTTCTCCATCCGTGCTACTAACGCTGCGCGTCCGTTCTGCTTCCTCCCTGCGTCCGTTTACCGCTGGAACGGATTTTAGTTGTGCGGATGCAAAGCGGATGCCTAGCGGATATAGCAGATGCGTAATGGATGCAGAACGGATGTCCCCCGTATGCCTAGAGGATGCAGAACGGATGCATTGGATACACTTTCTGCGCAAAAGTTTTAGGCAGCCCAAAACTTTCTGAGCGGATGAAACGTCCATGAACGGATGCTGGACAGATAGAGAGGAAGCAAAACGGAGGCAGTGAGTACATTGCGTTAACCAACGGATGGCAAGCTTTTTTGTCCGTTTTACATCCTCTTTGCATCCGTTGGTTCAGTGTGACATGGGCTTTAGCTCTAGGTTGGATCTCTCTTTGATAATCCTCCATCTATTACTTCTTGTCCTGCCCTCAGGTGCCTTGGATAATAGATTGACTCCCTCTTCTCTGTGACAGCCCCTCAAATACTGGAAGGTAGTATATCGTGTCCCCCCAATCCTTCTCTTCAATAGGCTAGACATACCTAGTTCTCTCAACTGTTCACTGTACAGTTCATTGTACAGTTTAGTCTCCAGTTAATCAATCAAATCTTGATTGACATGGGATCTTTTAAGGCTGAGGGCTATTGGGGGGAAGGCGTGTGTGATAAAATAGCACATCAACATAAAAACATAAACAAATCAGCATGTGTCTCATTTGGTCCTCTTGGAGTGATATGGAATGAAAACCTGCCTTGGACTTAGCTACTTTCTGGTTTCAATACACTTAGGATGACTTATAATTTTTTCTAAAAAGATTGCACTCTTTCCTTGTTTGCTCTTTGTTTTAAAACAGATTTTTATGTACATTTTTGAATTACAAGTAGCCCTTGACTTAAAACAGTTCATTTAGTGATTGTTTGATGTTAACAACGATACTGGGGGGAAAAGTGACTTACGACCATTTGTCACATCCACGACCGTTGGTCACGTGATCAAAATTCAGATGCTTGGCCGCTGACTCATATTTATGAGCCCCGGTGGTACAGTGGTTAGAGTTCAGTACTGCAGGCTACTTCTGCTGACTGTCGGTTGCCTGCAATTTGGCAGATCGAATCTCACCAGGCTCAAAGTTAGACTCAGCCTTCCATCCTTCCAAGGTGGGTAAAATGAGGACCCAGATTGTTGGGGACCAGAGGATGACTCTGTTAATCACATAGAGAGGGCTGGAAAGCACTGTGAACCAGTATATAAGTCTAAGTGCTATTGCCCTTCCATCCATCCATCCATGCATGATGATTAGAATGCAGTATTGCAGGCTGACTCTGCCCACTGCCAGGAGTTTGATCCTGACTGGCTCAGGGTTGACTCAGCCTTCTGTCCTTCTGAGGCCGGTAAAATGAGGACCCAGATTGTTGGGGGCAAGAGGCTGATTCTGTAAAACGCTTAGTGCTGTAAAATGCACTGTGAAGTGGTATATAAGACTAAGTGTTATTGCCTTTCCATGCATGCATGCATGCATGCATCCATCCATGCATGATGGTTAGAATGCAGTATTGCAGGCTAATTCTGCCAACTGCCCGCTGTTCAAATCTCATCAGGCTCAAGGTTGACTCAGCCTTCCATCCTTCCGAGGCTGGTAAAATGAGGACCCAGATTGTTGGGAGCACTAGGCTGACTCTGTAAACTGCTTAGAGGGGGCTGTAGAGCACTGTGAAGCGGTATATAAGTCTAAGGGCTATTTCTATCACTATGACCGTTGCAATGTCCAGGGTCATGGGATCCCCTTTTGCAGTCTTCTGACGACTTCCCCTTCAATGAGGAAGCCAGATTTGCTTCACAACCATGTTACTAACTTAACAGCTGCAGTGATTCACTTAACAATTGTGGCAAGAAAGGTCGTAAAATGGGACAGAACTCCCTTAACAACTCTCTTCATTAATAACAGAAAGCTAGGGGTCAATTGTGATTGGAAAACTACCTGTAATAATCTTATTCTATATCCTGCTAAGTACGGTACCTACTAGGCAGAGGACAAAATGTTTGGGAACTGAAATAAAAGAGACTTTGAACCTTCAGAGGAACTATTCCTTAAAAATAGGCTAATTTTGCAGTGTCATAGCTGAATGAAAATAATCTCCCACATATGGGAGATATATGGTATTATATATAAATAACGTATAATAAATACATTATTTGGTACCATATGAATGATTTGATTTATAACGATGTTTATTTCTCCTTTCCAAATACAACCATCTGTTGCCTGGCTGAACATTTCTTTCTGAAACATATACAACAGAGTTTGTGGAGTTATCATTGCACCCAATTATGGTGTTATTGTTGTGCCAGCTGTAAAATGCTGGAATACGTTGTAAAAATCAATATTTGCCTGCAAAGTGATCCTTATTTAAACATCAAATGTACTCTTTTGAGAAAATATCCCGTAATTCATTGTAGCAAAAATTTGGGCTTTTAAGATTCTTTTTGAGATTCTTTTTCCTGAAATCAAATAAGGAATAATTTCCTTTTGGTAGTCAAACCACTTTATTTAGAAACAACCAAGCATTTAGTGCAAAGAAAAAGGAGTGTAAATGTCTATGGAGTTTCTTAGTCATCCAGGACCTGGTTTTCCCAAAAGTGCCTTTCCCAAATGCAACTGGACTTTCTTGGTTTTTTTTTTTAAATGTTTCGCTTCTCATCTAAGAACCTAATTCAGTTCTGAACTGAAGTTCAGTTCTTCAGAACTGAAGAAGCTTCTTGGATGAGAAGCGAAATGTTTTCAAAGGAAAAAAATGAGAAAGTCCAATTGCCTTTTGGAAAAGCTCCTTTGCAACAGGGAGTGCTCATGTTTTAAAAAATCCTAACTCATTTGAACAATATTAAAACCAGAAAGTACCCAGCAAAATGTCTTTTGGAGATTCTCTGAATCTTGTCCCAAAGGTGCTCTTTTTCAAGAGGCAACTGGACTTTCTTTGTTTTTCCTTAAAGTTGTTTCATTCTCATCCAAGAAGCTTCTTCAGTTCTGACTGAATGAACCATTCAATCAGAACTGAAGAAGCTTCTTGGATGAGAAGTGAAATGTCTTCAAGGAAAAATAAAGTCCATTTGTCTTTTAGTAAAAAATAAATAAACAAGCACCTTCTGGAAAGTACTTTTGATTTCTTTCACAAAACCAAAAGGAAGAAGGAGGCACCACCACTTCCTTTTGAAGATTATTCCAGTCCTCATATTTTGGGAGAGAATGTGCCAGGTAGCATATAGCAAACATATAATTTGAACATTGCCAATGCAAAGATCCTGATTTTCTTTTCCCCTGGATCTCATCCTCAGATTCCTGGATTCCTAGTCTGCTGAAATTCTTCCTGGTTATTTTGCATCATGCAATAATCCTGAAACTTTTCAGTCTCTAGATGGTGTTTTGTTTTGTTTTTTAAATCATCACATTGTAGTATGATTGCAATATCTTCCAAATATTAGAGAAGGAGGCTCCAGTTGGTGCAAAATGCAGTGTTCCTGCATGGTTTTGTGCAGACCCTGGTGTGCACTTGTTTCACCTCTCCTGCAGGAAGAGCAAATCTCCTGATTTACTTCCGGGTGCAATTCAAGGTGCTAGTTGCCCCTTTTAAAGCCCTTCATGGCTTGGGACCAGGTGATCTGAGGGAACCGTCTGTTGCTGGTCACATCTATCTGGCCCATTAGAGCAGGGAGACAGGGAATGCTGCAGGTCCCATGCCTGAGGGAGATACACCTGGTGGGACCCAGAAGAAGGGCCTTCTTCGGAGTGGCTCCCTCTCTGGAACATCATCCCTTTGGAAATTAGACTGGCCTGGCTCTAATACTCTTCCGGAAGGCACTGGAGACCTGGTTCTGCCAGTGGGCCTGGGGAACCCAGAGCGGAATGGAGGCCATTAAATAGCTTGTGTGATCTGCTCTCATTGGGGTGGGGTGGATGGGTGGGATTGGGGAGGGGAAGTGATTCTGTTATATTGTACTTTATTAATTTATTTGATTCTTTTTGTTAGTTTTTATTGTTTTAAATGTGATTTTATATTCTGTAAGCTGCCTTGAGTCGCCAAGGGTGAATAGGCAGTAGTATACGTTCAATAAATAAATAAGTAAGTAAGTAAATAGACAAGTAAATAAATAAATCAACCAAGCCTTTGGACACTGTTTTAGGATGCAGTGAGTGACTTGCTATGGACAAGTATCACTTTGCTAATTTGATAGCTTTTGCTGGGAATTTGATAGCTTTTGCTGTTGAAGAGTCTGTAATGAAAAATGTGTGCTTGTGTATATATATTTGGACAAATAGAAGATGTCTTGAAAACTTTGAATTCCAAGAACTGGCAAAAAACCTACTTTTAAGCAAGGAAAGTATGGACTTACAATCAGTCTTCTTGGTAACATCTCCTGAAGGCGTCGTGAATTCAAACTTTGAAGCAATTGTTTGAATCAATCAATCTCAATCTCTCTCTCTCTCTCTCTCTCTTTCTCTGAAAATATCAAAGAGACATATGAAAGCTCTGGTACCCTTGCTATTTTTAAGAAAAGTAACAAAAAAAGAAGGAATATTTATTAATTTTTGGGACTGGCTGATAGATTATTTTATGTTCTTTGGTCCTGTTTGGTCCTGTTCTTGTCTTCCAGCAATACTTCATTTTCCAAAGAGCTATTATTTAGATAAGAATGCCCTGATATGTTAACCAGAAACAGCATTGTTTTGAGAATGACTACTAACTATACCATCCTGGAGAATACAACTTTCAAATGTTCATTATTTCTTAATTATCCTTGCTTTCTTCCTTTCTATGCTGTTTTTTCTATCTGATTATTTAAAATTCTTCCCCCACCCACTTTATCAGGATTTTATCTGGAACTTTCTCTGCAGCTCTGAAAATTAGACAGTTTGTTTTCCTGGCAGAGTGCATACTTGATCTTGATTAAGCCTTAGCTTTTAACATGACCAGTTATAGCACATTTTCTGTTTTCCCGTTTATGCCTTGCATTAGGTTTTTTTATCTCTCTGTGCTTCTTTAACATAGTACCCCTAATGCTTTGAAAGATCAATGCCATTTCTCCTGAAATCTCATTCATTTCCCCCTGATGGAGCATCTTGTCTTATTTTAATAAGTCCTGTTCTTATTCAAGTCCAAAAACAATATATTCAATGTTGCTTCTCAGAAAGTTCAGTCATCGTAGTTCTTTACATCTCATGATTATTAATCAGTTCTATTTAGGTAGTCCAGGCAGCTTCCAAAAATCAAAAGTCACTTTACTTAAGAGTCTTCTTTATTCTCACAATCAAGTCTCCAGTAATCATAAGATAGGTAGTTATAGAACAGTAAATGTCACCACAAACCCCCAGATAACATAATGGGAAAGTAAGTCATTTTAAATGGTTCTTTCAGCATGTGTTTCCTCCCAAAGTAGGCTGATCTCTGGCCTTTTATCCAGACTTCTGACGAAGGAAAATCCTGTTCATATTTCAAAATGGGTTCATACACTACATAATGCATGTGTTGGTCTATCAGTATTCTTCAGAGTTTGCAGGAAATCGATATTTAAGGATTTTATTTTATTTTTTGCAGGTGTGCGAAAAGTCACGGAGCCGTTCTGTGGATGGAATACCATCTGGCACCTAACATTTCCATCAGCACAGGACTTGTGCAGGATTCCAATGAAAAGGTTGGTTATATTCTGTTTCAACTCTGCTGCATAAGGAGTTGGTGAACCATCATATTGCATTGTCCTATAGGGAAAAAAAAAAAAAAAGACCATCAATTCTACTCAGTTCCAGTGCCGAATTTTTGAGCACATTTGGAACGAATTCAATTGTAGTAGTTACCAGAAATAACGCAGGAGACAGATTTAATAATTAATGGTGGTGAATCTGCCATTATAATTAAATGGAATGCATGTGATTGGAAGCTTCTGCAGAGCGGAATTGTGAAGTGCACAATAGGATGGGCAGACTTACTAAGGACCTACAACAGAGAACAGGATTTACTACAGATGTAGATTGGAGTTGATGGAACGTAAAGTTGAATTGTGTTTGATTTCGATCAAACTGCTTGGAGGCTTCCCGAGCAGTTCTGCGATTTAAAGTGAACCAAAACTAGCTTTATGCGGTAAAACATAGTTGCAATATAATCATGGCATTTAAATTAAAATGCAAAGAAAGAGGGAAAGAAAAAAAGCTGAATTAATACTACCGTAGATCAAGAAACCCAATAATACGAGTCAACTTTTAATTACAAATGCAACTGAGCCCAGAATTTTGGTTGTCAGTTGTTGCAGTCAACAAGTCAAGTCATGACGTCTTCAACCTACAACCACTCACTGTTCACTAAATGACAGCACTGAACAAACTGACTTTAACAGATTAATATAGTTGGAAGGGATCTTTTAGGTCATCTAGTCCAACCCCCGTCCAAGCAGGAGACCTTGCACCATTTCTGCAGATGGCAACCCAGTCTCTTCTTGAAAGCTTTCAGGGATGAAGCTCCCACAACTTCCAAAGGTAACTTCTATTCCATCGATTGATTGTTCTCCCTGCCAGAAAATTTATCCTTATTTCTAGGTTGAATCTCCCCTTGTTCAGTTTCCATCCATTATTCCTTGTCTGGCCTTCGGGTGCTTTAGAAAACAGCTTGATCTTGAGGTGGTGTTCAGCAGGTTCTGACCGGTTCTGGAGAACCAGTCACGGAAATTTTGAGTAGTTCAGAGAACAAGCAAATACCACCTCTGACTGGAGATTTTACAGTATCCTTCCCCTGCCACACCCACCAAGCCACACCCACAGAACCTGTAGTAAAAAAATTTGAATCCCACCACTGGCCTGCCCCATTCCTCTCTGTGGCAGCCCAGTATTCAAATATTGGAAGACTGCTATCCTGTCTTCCCTGGTCCTTCTCTTCACTAGGCTAGCCATGCCCAGTTCCTGCAACTGTTCATCATAAGTTTTAACTTTCAGTCCCCTAATCATCCTGCTTGGTCTTCTCTGCACACTTTCTAGAGTCTCAACACCTTTTTTTATAGTGTGGTGACCAAAACTGGATGCAGTACTATAGATGTGGTCTTACTAAGGCTTTATAGAGGGGTATTAGTACCTCACTTGATCTTGACTGTATCCCTCTATTAATACAACTTAGGATTGTATTGGCTTTTTTGGCTACTGCTGCACACAACAGGCTCATATTTAGCTGGCTGTCCACTAAGACTCCAAGATCCCTCTCCCAGTTACTTACTTACGACTAGTCCTCACACTTAACAACAGTCACATGATCAAAATTCAAGTGCTTGGCAACCAGGCCTGTAATCTACAAGGGCCACATGACGGCCATCTGCAACCTCCCCAGCTGGCTCCCAACAATCCCAAGTCAACCAGGAGAGCCAGATTCACTAAACAGCAGTGATCCACTGAACAGTCATGACAACCCCCTCATAATCGTTGGATACAAGACAGGGTGGCGGCAAATGAATTTAATTTCATAAATAAATAAAGGCTGTAAAATTGGGTACAACTCTCCCTAACAACTGCCTCGCTTAGCAACTTCTGACCCACGCCCTTTTCCAACAAATCAAGCACAATTCAAAAGGAACAGAAACCTTGTAATGCTTTTACACAATAATTAGCTGTGATAAGCACAACCCTTGCCAAACAGCGAGACTTGCCAAAAGATAACAGACAGGAAATAATTTGCAAAATGAGAATCTTCAAATACAAACTCAGGATACTGGTATGTCCACGAGGCTGGAGCTTCAAAACGTCTTTGCCTTCTGCAAAGTATGTCCGATTCACAGCTGGCTTTTATCTTCTTGAAGGAGAGGCCTTGCAGCCTCACTCCTGAGTCGCCCATGCTGTTGTAACTACTCTTTCCTCCGAGCAGCCCTGCACGCACACGCACTTGGCACAGGCTCCTCGGGAACCTCCTCATCGCTGCTGCCAGCCCCCACAATCTCTGAAGGCAGCAGCCCACTCCCTGATGGTCCTGGCCTCTCATCTGAGTCCTCGCTCTCCTCAGCTGTCCGCACCTGCTGCCAGCTAACCACAACAGCAACAGAAGTTCTGGTCCCGATTAGGATCATACATTGACTAAGTCGAACTATATTCGTCCCAAACCACATCTTGTGCAGGTAATCCTCGAATTACAATAGTCTGCTTAGTGACCATTCAAAAGTGCAACAACACTGAAAATAGTGGCTTACGACCTTTTTTCGCACTTACGGCTGTTGGCGTGATCAACATCCAGATGTTTGGCAAATGACTCGTGCTGATGATGGTTGCAGTAACCAAGGGGGGGAATCACCTGATCCCCTTTTGCAACCTCCTGACCAGCAAAGTCAATGGGGAAGCCAGCTTCAGTTAACAACTCTGCGAGCAGCTTAACCACGATGGCAAGAGAGGTCGTAAAATGGAGCAAAACTCACTTCACAAATGTCTCCCTTAGCAACATAGGTTTTGGGCTCAATTGTGGTCAGAAGTCAAAGTCTACCTGTACTTTTAATTATATTCGCTTGTCCTCCAGAAGTAAATTCTGCTGGTTATGCCCATCATGGTTGGATTTTCCACTTTGAGTAAAGTAATTTTTTTAAAAAAACTGCATAACATTCTCTCCCAGCTCTTTGTTTGCTTAGAGAAGAGGCAACATTTGTGCATCAGTTGGGATTCAATCCCGGATGATTAGAGATAAATTCCTTCTGCTTTATATGCATGTGCTGGTTTGGCTGCTTCATAATTGAGACAAGAGCATCGAGTAGATAATCAAATAAGTGAGAATCACACCTTAAAATTTCTATAGACAGTGGTGTGGATCAGAGGTGAAGGTGATTAGATGATTAGGGGACTGGAGGCTTAAAACAGATGAAGAAGGGTTGCTGGAATTGGATATGTCTAGTTTGATGAAAAGAGGGACTAGGGGAGACCTGATAGCAGTGTTCCAGTATCTTAGGGGCTTTCCCAAAGAAGAGGGAGTCAAGCTCTTCTCCAAAGCGTCTGAGGGCAGGACAAGGAGCAATGGGTGGAAACTAATCAAGGAGAGAAGCAACCTAGAACTAAGGAGAAATTTCCTGACAGAACAATTAACCAGTGGAACAACTTGCCTCCAGAGGTTGTGAATGTTGTGGCTGCTTCATCACTGGAAATTTTTAAGACAAGATCAGACAACCATTTCTCTGAAATGGTGTATGGTTTCCTGTCTAAGCAGGGGGTTGGACTGGAAGACCTCCAAGGTCCCTTCCAACCATCAGGTTCTGACTAGTTCTGGAGAACTGGTAGCGGAAATTTTGAGCAGTTCAGAGAACCAGCAAATCCCACCTCTGACTGGCCCCACCACCATCTTTCTCTGCCTCCCATTGAATCCCAGCTGATTGGCTGGGTCTCCTTTGGTTGCCCTGCACAGGAGAATGGAGCTGGAAAGCAGGTTAGTGAGGTGGGGAGGGAAGGGGGATTTTGTAGTATCCTTCCTCTGCCACTCCCACCAAGCTACACCCACCAAGCCACACCCACAGAACCAGTAGTAAAAATTTTTGAATCCCACCACTGCTTCCAACTGTGTTATTCTCTTCTATATTCTAAATGGTGAGAATTCAAACTGGAAATCTCTTTGTTGAAGCAAGAAATGTTGACCTACAGAAGAAGAAAAAAGATAGCTAGGAATGTTTGACACTTTCACTTCCTTTCCCACCTGATTGTTCTTGCTTCTTTTCTATACAGGACTATTGTCAGTGGACTCCTCACTGCAAGCAGGCTGTGTATTTCTTCAGTTCAGCTCTTGAACCAAATTCTCCTGTCACTGTTGCCTCAGCAGTTGCGTACACTGTGAGCTTCAACCCAGCAACGGGAGAGGTTAACATGGACTTTAAACCCTTCATTTAATATCGTTGTTGGGATAGGAAAAAAACACACATTTGTTTCCCTTTTAGCTGGGTCAATAAACACATCCCCAGACAGCTTTAATAAACCTGAAGTTTTGTGAAGGGGGTAGGGAGCTCCAGGGCTATATGTGTTCTCAAGATGTGGCCCACCATTGAGTTAGGCGACTTGAGCCCCTCCAAAGTTTAGGATTGCAACTTCCCAATTCCCTGGCCCGTCAGCTGTTTCGTTTGAAGGTAAGTCAGAATTGGTTTAAGGCAGGGGTGTCGAACTTGATTTCATTGAGGGCCGCATCAGGGTTGTGTTCGACCTCGGAGGGCCAGGGTGGGTGTGGCCAGAGTGGGCCTGGCCAGCTCGATGCCACTCGTGTTGAGGGCACCTGTGGTGGCCCAAGCGCTCGGCTAGCGAAAATGGGGTCCTGAGCTGTGTTTTTGGCTGTGATGGCCTCCGGCAACTCTCTGCCAATAAAAATGAAGTTCGTGGGGACCACCTGCGGCTCCCCCTCTGCCTTTCTCTGGCAGAGGCACCACAGGCCAGTCCTTTGCTTGTTTCCATGGCAGCCCCTCAGGCCAAATCTAAGCACCCCATGGGCTGGATCTGCCCCCCCAGGCCTTGAGTTTGATACTCCTGGTTTAAGGTTTTCAACACACTGATCTTGTTTGAAATGATCTGACTGGGTTTTGTTGAGTGCCAGTCTGAGAAAAATCAGACCAGGTAAGCTACCCAATTTCAGAGCCAGAGAAAAAAAAGATAGGCACAGTGTATCAGACTGCTGGTTTTTTGGGGGTGGGGGAACAAACACATTTCAAGCCCAATGTGACCTGACAGATTCTGGGTGACAGAACACAAATAGTTCACGGAGCCATAAAGAAGGTCATTATCAAAATTCCTGTGTTGGCTGCTCAGAATCAATCAACCACAGCCAAAGTCATGCTGACATCCTTCAAATTTTATTGCTTGCACAACACAGGGAAGGTTGGGGATGAATGGTCTCCCTGGGGAAGATGTTGCAAAGAGAGGGTGCCAACACCAAGAAGGCTTATCATCTGGTCCATACTCCAGGTACCTCTTAAGGTAGAAAACCCTTCAACCCCTCCCCACCCCCCGATAACCAGGAATGGAAAGCTGGACTGTAGGTTGCTACTCATCACAAAACACCCAATTTATCAGAAGACAAATTTGGGGTATGTTTCACCATCCTTGTTTATTCACAATGGTAGCCCTCAGAACTGAAGAAGCTTCTTGGATGAGAAGCGAAACATGTTCAAGGAAAAACAAGAAAGTCCAGTCGTCTTTTGAAAAAGCACATTTGGGACAAGAGCACTTAGACTTGGGGGCAATATGTAAACCGCTTAGAGAGGGCCGTAAAGCACTATGAAGTGCTTCTCAGTGCCTTACAGCCCTCTCTAACCAGTTTACAAAGTCAGCCTATTGCCCCCCTCCCCCAACAGTCTGGGTCCTCATTTTACGGACCTCGGAAGGATGGAAGGTTGAGTCAACTTTGATCCTGTCAGGATCAAACTCCAGGCTGTGGACAGAGTTCGCCTGCAGTACTGCTTTCCAACCACTGTGCTAATGAGGACTGTTAGACCTTTTTAATTTCCCAGCTCAACAGAATGTTGGAAAGAAATTACGTAAAGCGGCTTAGGACTCTATCCATCTGCCTTTTCATTACAATTAGAATTCTTTATTGGCCAAGTGTGATTGGATACACAAGGAATTTGTCTTGGTGCAAATGCTCTCGGTGTACGGGAGGGTTTCTTCTAAAGTCTGCCACCATTTCTACAGTTTTGAGTGTGTTCAGTTCCAGATTGTTCAGGTTACACCATGAGGCAAGTTGTATAACCTCCTGTCTGTATGCAGATTCATCGTTGTCTCGAATGAGACCAGTCACTGTTGTGTCATCAGCAAACTTCAGTATTTTAACAGATGGATCATTTGAGGTGCAGTCATTGGTATATAGGGAGAAGTGGGGAAAGCACACAGCCTTGGGGGGGGGGGGCTGTGCTGATTGTACAGGTATCAGATGTGTTTCTGCCTAGCTTCACCTGCTGCTTCCTGTCTGTTAGGAAGCTTATGATCCACTTATAAGTGTGTTTAGGTATTGCTAACTATAGTTTAGTTAGAAGAATGTCTGGAATGATGGTATTGAATGCTGAACTGAAATCTACAAAGAGGACCCTTGCTCTGGGATTTGGAGATTCAAGGTGTTGTAGGATGTAATGCAGAGCCATGTTAACAGTCATCTGTCGATCTATTTGCTTGGTATGCAAACTGCATGGGATCTAGCAGCGGATCTGTTGTGCAAGTAACGAATGCGTTTTTCTGAAGATCTTTCTGCATCCCCCATGTGCATGGCAGAATTACAGGTTCAGCAGATTTTGCAGAAAACATCATGAGTTTAAGCATGCAGGTATTCCTCGACTTACGGCCACAGTTGAGCCCACAATTTCTGTTGCTAAGTGAGTCATTCATTACATGAATTTTGCCCCATTTTACATCCTCTTTTGCCACGGTTGTGAAGCAAATCGTTAACAGTTAAGTTAGTGATACCATCGTTTAGTGTTTCTGTCTTCATTGACATTGCTTGTCAAAAGGTCGCAAAAGGGGATCACATGACCTCTCCTGGGACACTGTGACTCATAAATATGAGTCATTTGCCAAATGTCTGAATTTTGAGCACATGGTCGTCACTTTTTCAGTACCTCTGTAACTTTGAATGGACTGTTGTAAGTTGAGGACTACCTGTATTCAGTGCCCACATCTGGGGAAATCTGAACAATTCCTTAGTGATCTTTAGATGTTTTACTTGTTACAGGTCCCTGTCAGGTTTCCAAATGATGAAATCCATTTAAAACAAAAAGAGCAAATTCCATCTTCCAAAACAATTTATTTTATTTAGGAAAGCATCAAATTGGCAAAGTCTGTTGTAATTCCGGATCTGACACAACCTGGAATTATATTGGAATATTGGAAGTTAGAAACAGCCCCCAAAAGTCACATTCCCCAAGAGAAGTAAATCAGCATTGCCTGGTGTCATCAACCTCCACCTCCAGTCTCAGCAGGGCCAGCTTTTGTTCCAACGGGAAGGAGAACCACCTCGCCTAAACAACTCTTATGTCCACTCTTCCCACCTTAGGAATGTGGCAAGCTTGAGATCCTTCCCCCCATAACCAGCAAAGAGAAAGGAAAGGAATATATAATAAAGCTAATAAAATGTCAATTCTGGGCTTGACAGTCCCATCTTAAAAAATAATAACTTGGTAATTTAGGAAAATTTCACAGGCAGACTTCTGAAAAATGCAGCTGTCTGCTTTGATCATCGCTTCCAAAAGAGACTAACCTTTGCTCAATTCAGTGTTGTTCGAACTGCAAGTGTCACAATCCCCAGTGAGTTTCCGTGTGAGCTTTTATTGAAGGACATACATTTGGCCATTGTTTGAGGGTGATTGGATCGCTGCTGGCAAGCTGGCATTCATGCCAGCTGGAGGGGACATTCGCTGGATGGAGACAAGCCAATAATTCCACGGCAGAAAAGCCTGATGAAATGACCTCACAAAATCCAATGCAAAATTTAAATTTAAACATAGCATCTATGTAAATTTTGATGGTATCCCATTTTTGGTTTCAGTCTAAGTGATTGAAATCTTCAGTGTTTCAAAAGTCGAAAGCTGGTGCTATTTTGACTTCAAGACAGTTTTTGGGGTAGTCTTCCCAGCATGCCAAATCCTTACGAGTTTGGCAAGAAGTTAGGACAGTGATCAGAGGGAGAACATATAAATAGCTAGGCTGGGTGAGAATAGAGGCTTTGTGTAATAATTATTCTTCCACCGTGGCTAACATTGGGGCTATCAAGCTTTTAAACAGTAAGTCTGCTATCCTTCCACTTTTTCAACAGGGTTCAGGAGTAACCTGGAGTCATGGGAAGGAGAAGACCAAATAGAAACCCTCAAAGAACAAAGAAACCCTCATTGAAGAAGGCCATATACTCCTTAGTAACATCTTCCAGAACTAGTGATACGATAGCTGTCTTCCAATGGTTATGGGATTGTCACAGAGAAGACAGGACTGGCCTATTCCCCCAAAGCACATGAGGGTATGTCTAGTTTAATGAAAAGAAGGATTAGGGGGAACATGATAGCATGTTCCAATATCTAAGAGGCTGCTATAAATAGGAAGTCAACCTATTTTCCAAAATACCAGAAGATAAGACAAGAAGCAATGGATGGAAACTAATCAACCTGGAGTTGAGAACTTTTCTGATGGAGAGAACAATCAACCACTGGAATGGCTTGTCTTCAGAAGTTGTGAGTACTCCATCGCCGGAGGTTTTTAAGAGGGGATTGGACTGTCATTTGTCTGAAATGGTACAGAACTTCCTGCGACAGAAGGGGGTTGGACTAGAAGACCTCCAAGGTCCCTTCCAACTCTCTCGTTCTGTAATGTAATGTTTAGCCCACATCGGAACTGTTTAAAACCACTTTATTCCTGAATGACACAACAAACAGGCTATAATCCAATACTCACTTTAGAGAGTGCACCGTCTTAAACGCCGTACTAGGACAAAAAGAGCAAAGATAGCTAAGATTGCATGTCAGGCTCCATACATCAAAACCAATACTTTGAAATGAAATGTGTTTCCAAGAAATTGGTAAGCTTTCTTGTGCTGCCCTGCTAAACAGTTTCCAAGCCAATGTCCCCACGAGTCATGAGTGATAGATAGAATGGAACAGAACGGTTCAGAATGGTACCATTGTTTTTTCCCATTATTTTGAAACAGCGAGAGATGTTGCCCAGCCTAGTCACAAATGTGTGGCCTTGTTCCTTGGCTAGCTGTGCATTTAACTTCCAAATTCATGCCCACAAATGCTAGCTAAGGTTTAACATGTATATCAGTGGTTCCCAAACTTTTTCCGTCCGCCACCCCCTTGGTGCTACAAACTCATCCTCAATGCCCATCACCTAGGGGCGGGATTCAAATTTCTGTGGGCGTGGCCTAATTTGAGAGTGGTTTGCTGGTAATGTGACTGGGTGGGTATGGCTTGCTGGTCACATGACTGGGTGGGCGTGGTTTGGTGACTGGCAAACCAAATACAAGTGGTCCTCGCTTAATGGCTGGTTGCTTAACGAGTGTTCTAATTTATGATGGGCCTCCCCAGAACTACTTGACCTGTTTGTGGAGTTCTGACAGCCATGCACACACATAAACACATACTCCCTTCCAACCCAATAACAGAAGAATGCTAAATCTGTATGCAGTTTTTAGAAGAAAGCAATTGAAAACCTGGCTAAAAATCCCTGTTACTATGGTTTACAAAACTTTGCAGGTCATTTGGAAATCCAAATTAATGGCTTTAGTCTAAAGGCTGTGCTTTTTATAGAAAGTTAGCACCCACCCCTCTCCTCGAAGAACGACATACTCCTGGAAATATTAAAAAGACAGAATATTTCCCCTAGAAGAAATAAAAATCTTAAAAGGAAACAGAAACTAAAGACCCTGCCCCCAGCAGATATTTTGGTGCCAGCTTATCTACAAGACAACAAGACTGGGCCAGTCTATCTACAAAACAAAAGATCTCCAGCTCCAGGGTAATGGGGTTATTCTTCAGGGCAAAGCCATTCAGCCACAATAGGAAAGTGCCCTTCATTGCATCACCCACCAAGCGTGGGACACAGACAACCTCATCTATGACTATAGCCCTAAGGGATCTGACTGCAACCAATAGTGTACATGCCCTTGCCACAGGAACAGGAAGCTCAAATTCAAATCCCAAGAGGGGAATATGTATGTATGTATGTATGTATGTATGTATGTATGTGTGTAATACATACAATGTATTCCCTCCCTCCCTCTCTCTCTCTCTCCCTCCACTCCCCCTCTCTCTTCCATCCTTCCAAGCAGCCTCCATGTTTCCAGAGTCCTTTTTCCCACTTGGAACTGAGCCCAGATGGACATTTCTTCCAACATATTCTAGCAACTCAAACGGGATATGGCCAATATACAAAATTCTTCTTCATTGCATCTGTTCGCCAGTTCCTTTGCTCCTCTTACTGTTTGTTTATTTTGGGAGGAATCGTTTAAAGTTCTCGGATGAATAATTTAGCTCACTCCATCTCAAGTTCTATTTTTTTTCCTAATTACAGCAAACACCTCCTTCCTCCTCCCTTCTAACATTGCCCTGGGCGTTCATTTGGAGCCAGTCTACTGTATCTACTCAATAGTACCGTATCTCTGAATGTGTATCGCTGATGTGGAAATCCAAGTGGAACCTTGACCCTCGCATTAGCCTTGTAAGCATCTCAAACTGTCGTCATACTGGGTCCCTTACCTAAATTATTATTAAAATAGTCTAGAAGTATACCTGTTTACATTCTTTAACCATCTGTGGTCTCTGCAAAACAGACTAATTTCATTTCCATTGAAAAGTCGGAGGACCACATTTAAGATGTAACGAGACTGGATTGTGGTCAGAAAAAAGTTTTTGGAAGAATTATTAACTTTCTACACACTAAATACACTAATATATGGTTAAGAGAGGGATTTGAAGATTAATGTAATGGGGGGAGGAGAATTTTTCTTTCTTCAGCACCTAGCCAGGGTGGATCCTACCTGTTAAATGTTAAATTTATTTGATTCCTTTTTCCTCTTTTTTTTGGGGGGGGGGGTATGCTATTTTTTTTCTCTTTTTTTGTTCTTGCTGTTGTTGAATGTATGCTTTTGTTTCATTTTGTTTGTTTTGTTTTTCTGTTTTTTATTTCTTAGGATAAAACTAATATTTTTAAAAAGGTGGAACCGTGACCCTTTTGCATAGCAGATAAATTTACTGGAACATACACACACACACACAAATCTACTTTTGGTCCCATTCCTGTTTTACATGCAATTCCACCATTCATTACAAGATACCATTAATTGCTCCACTCCGTTTTATTTTAATGTTTTCATTTTTATTCCGGTCTGTGATCCTAATAAAAGATCGAATTGAATTTGAATTTTACATGCAACCCATTTTAAAAGAGTTTCCATCACACCGTTGGCCCTTTTGTGATTTTAATGAGTGTCTCTCCCATAAATGTCCCTGTTTGCACCCTGTCAGGAATGCACAGAAATGAGTCCTGCCCAATGTTTCAAATCACACAAGAACGGTAATTTATACATATAAAAGTGAAAGATCACTCATGCATCATCACAAAATCTCCAGAACCGTAAAGCCTGCAAACTTGAAATTTGGCACATATGTTTCTCTTGGCTAGGTGCTCACTAAGAAAGGATTTTTCAAAATGACCATCAGAGCATCAGTATTTCCTATATTATTAACACGCTCTGATGCTAAGGAATCTATTCTCTTCTCCACCTGAAAAGAAATCTGTTCCAAATGCAAAACACAAACAGAGGAGTTTCAGTTTCAGTTTCAAAGCAGCAAGTTTTAGTACAGAACAGTTGAGCTAAGCCACACCTAGGCTCTTTGTTGTCTCTTCTGCCAACTCATAAAATATTTCTATGGTCTTTTTAGAGTTGCCAACAGAAAGGGAGGGGAGAGCAGTGGGCAGCTTGCATTCCATAAATGTTTTCAAAGATAGTTTCTAGGTGACCGAAGTTTCTGCCACACAAAATTCTAACTGGAGAATATGACTGATGACTCTTGGCTAGGATGTCCCATTGGAGAACATGAATTACACCCAGGGGGTGGGGGGGAAACCAGGGTCAACAATGAATGATGTGTCTTAGAGTCGGCTACACCCAGGCAGTACCAGAATGTTTACTCCTAATAAATCTTCCTAAGCTTTAAATAAGAGACTCATGATTTAAATGAGGATAACTGCCGAAGCCCTAACATCCTTCTTGCTCTCACAGGAAATACTCTTTCAGTTTCCAGACAGTTTCTCTCACACACTGACAAGATGCTAGCCAGATGAATACCAATGCATGCTGGTGGACAGAGGCACAATTTCTCCCCCTTATTTTCCTCCCCAAAAACTAAGCCCAATCATATTGTTTCATAGTGAAGCATGGGTATAGAGATATTTGTAAATATAACAGAAAGAAACTTTTAAGAGACTGGTACCCTGTGTGAGCTCGTGATAAGTAAAGTAGATTTTTTTATTTTATTTTCTTGGTTCAGTTAACCAGCGTTGTATTGATTTCTTCCTCATTTTAAAAAAAATCAGGGTTGAGGATGTTGGGTCAACCTACTTCCAGAACTTCGTATTATAGGCCTGTGCAAAATACATGCATTGTACAACAGATTCGTTGATTTGGGTGGCTGTTTTCCCATTGATCGAAACGGTCTGCCTGCCAGCTTTCAGGAGATCTGATTAATCTCAACTGTCTCGGTCGCTTGCAGTTCTTCTGAATCTATACTAACTTGTTCAAGGGCTGGTCTCTAAACCACCAGAGCAGCCAGACGTTCATCTATAAAGAAAGAAATATCAGCTTAATGAGATTTTGCTGCAACAATTAGCCTCAAAATAAGGGTGGAGAACCCATCTTAGAAGGTCCCAGTGGACTCCAGACGCCAGCTATGCGATTGATCCTTATTTGTTCCAGCATAAGTTAGATAAATCTGCCTCTGTGGGATGCATCTAAAAAAAAGAGGACCATTAAATAATTTTTCTGCCTTTTATTTTATTGACCTTTGAATTGTCAGGGTTGGCCTCAAGAGCAGGAGTGGCAATTTTACCACTTGTGGATTTCAAGTCCCAGAACTCCTGAGCAGGCCATGTTGGCCTATCAAGAGACCGTAGAACATATTTGTAGGACATATTACAAGCCAGAACTATTTCAGTTAGGCATAATCCAGATTCCAAATAAGCCAAATTCAGCAGGTTCTGACCAGTTCTGGAGAACCTGTAGCAGAAATTTTGAGGAGTTCGGAGAACTGGCAAATACTGTCTCTGCCCCCATCTATTCTCTGCCTCCTGAGTCCCAGCTGATTGGCTGGCTCTTCTTTGGTTGCCCTGCACAGAGAAGGGAGCTGGAAAGCAGGTTAGTGGGGTGGGGAGGGAACGGGGATTTTGTAGTATCCTTCCCCTGCCATGCCCATCAAGCCACACCCACAGAATTGGTATTTTAAAAAATTGAATCCTACCACTGGCATAATCCCAGAAAAGTATGATAAAGGAAATGTATATTTGATATTACATGTTTTGACAGCAGCAAGAATTGCATTTGTACAATACTGGAAAAATGAGGAAAGATATAATTTTTAAAAATTTAGACTTTGCAGAAATGGACAGATCAGCAGTGAAGATAAAAGAAAAAGAAGACACAGAGTATTTTTGAATTTGGGACTTGTTTTATCAATGGTTGGATAACAGAAGTAGAAACTAGGATGTTAAAAATTATTACTATGTAAGCAAATTGACTCAGTACGCTATTCAGCAAGCACTTATTGTATGTAAAGAGAATATGTACAACTACATTTTTAAAAAGAGAATATAGAACACAGAATTATAGGCTGGGAGGGGCCTTGTGGTCCAACTCAAGAAGGACACTGTATACCATTCCAGTCAAATGGTTGTCCAATCTTTTCTTAAAAACCTCCAGGGAGGAAGCATCCATAACCTCCAGAGGTAAGCCATTCCACTGATTAAATGTTCTCACTGTCGGAAAATTTCTCCTTGAAATGCCTGCTTGTAAATCTAGGATGCTCTTCTCAAGTGGATGTATTATAGATTTGAAGTGGGAACATGTTTTTGTTTTTAAATAGCTACATTGGTCTATGAAAAAAAAAATGAAAATAATACTGGCTAATGTTCAGACAAATGGCTTTCCAATGTCTTCTTTTAAAACTCCAGTGTTGGAGCACCCACAATGTTTGAAGGCAAGCCATTCCACTGGTTAATTGTTCTCACCGTCAGGAAGTTTCACCTTAGTTCAAGGTTGCTTCTCTCCTTGATGTTGTGGTTTGCTGGCAGATGGCAGTGGAATCGAACAGTGGGGAAGAACAGGGACCAGTCCGGGAGTCTGCGGAGGACTCGAACAAGGGTCCTGCATCCGACGCAGAGATGGGGCCAGGACCATCTGGGAGTTGTGTGCTGACTCCGGAGCCTCCGGAATCTGGCAGCAGCAAGGCAAAGAAACCAGGGGAGCCTGTTCCCAGTGCGCATGTGCGCAGAGCTGCCAGAAGGCAAGAGCAGCTGAGACCAAAGGGGCAACTCAGGAATAAGACTGGGAGGTGATTTCCCCTCCCATAAGATATAAAGGAGGAGCAAAGGGACAGGAACCTTTGCAGAAAGCAAAATCATTCACTCTGTTTGGGTTAAACCTTGAAGGTCTGTGTGGACTTTGTAACTTCTGTTGGTTTTTTACAGTTAATTTGGCACTTTAGTTGTTGGCAGCAATTCAAAGGAGATAAAGGTGGGTGCTTATCTCGAGGGATTGTTTGGACTAATCGTGTGGTTAATTATGGTCTCAAGAACCCTTGGTCAGAACACTTGATTAGTTTCCATCCATTGCTTCTTGTCCTGCTTTCAGGTGCTTTGGAGAATTAGTTGACTCTCTCTTCTCTTCGACAGCCCCTTAAGTACTGCAAGACTGCTGTTATATCCCCCCTAGTCCTCCTCTTTGTTAAGACTAGAGACATACCACCTATACTTACAAAAAGGCTGTAGGCTTCAGATAAGCTTTGCCTAGCAGCTGAAACTGCCACTTGGCTTAGTGAAGGACCTGTTGTTGACTGCCACATAATCAAAATTCAGATGCTTGGCAAACAACTCATATTTATGACGGTTGCCGTGTCCCAGGGTTATGTTTGTGACTTGACAAGCAAAGTTAATGGGGAAACCAGATTCATTTAATGAGTCTGTTACTAACTTAACAGCTGCAGTGATTCACTTAACAACAGTGGCAAGAAAGATCATAAAATAGGGCCAAAGTCACTTAACTGTCTCACTTAGCAACAGAAAATTTGGGCTCCATTGTGGCCATAAGTTGAGGACTACTGTGCTGTTTGTCAGGTGCCTTGTTCTTTTTTTGCAGGAAATGGGGAAAAAAAATCAAAATATAGATTTGATGATTGCTAAAATTTAAAAAAATCTATTTTTGGGGGGAAATGGAAACTATATTATAGTCTTATGTTAAGAGCTGAGTATCAGTATTTCTCACATCCTTGGTAGAGGAAATTGGAAGTCATGGCTTTGAATATATTTTTGTTTTCCTTTTTAAAAATATTTTTCTGCACAACTCTATTTTTCTTCTTATCTTTCTTATTGTTAGTTTATGCTAGTTTTCATTTGTATGTTTTGTAAAAAATAATAAAATCATTAATATGGCCAAGTTCCTTCTTCTTCCTGTCATTGGAAGATCTGCATTTCATTTGATACCCACAAAAAATAGATGAAACTTTTTTTTTCATTTGGCTTTCTTTAATATAGATATAATAATAATATAATATAATATATTAATAATAACCAAAATGCCAGAAGGTTTGTATGTGCTTACCATATAAAAACATTAATTTTTCAGAAGGATACAATACAGAAAAATCATTGAAATTAAAATAAAAAGATTTTTTTAGGCTTTCTAAACCTATCAATACAATAGTTTAAAAGACAAAGATTTATAGTTAAAATATGTTCAGGTTATGGATGGAGGAATATGAGTTCTTCAGTAATACCAGTTTTTATTTTATCTGTCTTATCAATGAGAACAATTAATGTGGGCATTTTATATTACATGCTTGAAGTCTACTTAATCTCCCCCTCTCCCTGAATGGAACCAGTTGTTATGTCCGAACTTTAAACTGGATGGAGTTGTATCATTTTTGTTGAAATGAATTCCAGGCTAAACCCAGATCACCATGGCCTAAGCAACCATAGCTTGAAGAATAGGTTTCAAGCCATGATAGAGACTGAGTTCATTTGACCATGGATCATCTATTTCCTAATATAGAGAGAGGCAGATAGAAGGTTATCTTATCTAATGAAAATAAATGGTATATCTCTAAAGTAGCCAAGGAAAAAGAAGGAGGAGTTGATTTTAGGAGAGCAAAAGTGGTAGAATCATCTAACAAAGATAAATCTCTAAACTCTGCCTTCCTTTCTCAGAATAAAGTTTCATTAGACTTCCCCCCCCCAACAATGGATAGTCAGATGATCTGGGTAACTTACATACAGGCATGAAATAAATCACCCTCTCCAAACTGGCTTGGGCTGGCATTTGGACTACCTCAAAGTCAGATAAGATATGAAGGGATTGTGGCTGGTCACCTCTAAATCTAGAAAATCTCTGAGGATTTCTTGAGATAATTCAGTTTTGTTTTTTTTTAATACTGGATATACTTTTAGTTGGAGTTCTCTGGGCTTAGAAAGATCAATACTAAGGTAGAGGTCACTTTTTTTTTTTTTTTGCAGAGGGTTTGACTTTGAATTTTCAGAGAAA
Organism: Laticauda colubrina; assembly: GCA_015471245.1. Taxonomy (NCBI): domain Eukaryota; kingdom Metazoa; phylum Chordata; class Lepidosauria; order Squamata; family Elapidae; genus Laticauda; species Laticauda colubrina. The sequence continues at coordinate 18,594,057 of BLBF01000045.1, read as the reverse complement.
TTTCCTCAGCACGACAGTTCAGAAGTTGTACTCGTAGTCTATGGAATTTGGAATTTGAATTTGCCTTCATTAGTGGATTCTGAAATCTTTGGGATCGGTTGATAATGGGAAAGGAAAGGGTTTGGTGGAAAATCTTAGTTAAGTGTCGGCTGAGAATGGTGCTACCTCTATTTTGATTGTCCAGGCTCATCTAAATCCTGCCAAGTGATCTAAAACTTTTGCATTGAATAAGTCTTATTGGAAAACAAAGCACCAGCAAACATCTGCAAAACCATGATTTTTTTACTTAGTATTGATCTCCAATTAAAAGATTGTATAATTTCTGAGATTCCTTCTTAAAACCGTCCTTCAGACTTTGTAACCTTCAGATGAGCTGGAGTTCAGTCTCCAGAAATCACTTGCTACGAAGCATCTTCAGATGAGAGAAAGATTTGGGAAAATGATACCAGCACAATTTGGCCATGATAATTTCAGTCTGATAAGCTATAGTTTGCCTCTGCACCAATGAGAATAAAGTTGTGCCATATCCTTCCTTTCTTATTCTCTCTCACATACCTCAAAGCACCCCACTCTGACTTGGTGTTCCCCAGTTGTGTTGGCCCATTGTAATCCTAACTGGCATGGCTAGATTGAGCTAGAAATTTGGAGAATTGACATCCAGGCAACCTGTGAATGAGGAATAAACTTATATTGGGTACACCTTTTAAGCCTGCTGCATATATATAAACATAGACCTAGAGTGTATCCCTCATGGGAAATTGTTGTCCTACAACAGTCTATAAAGTCTTCAAATGTTACTACTTGCCATTAACCGTTTTGTAAGATATGCACTAAAAATCTTTGGGGGAGATGCAAGGAGAATTTTTTTTCTATAAATCAGCCTACGAATCGAGGGGGGGAAATGTAGAGATCTACACAAGAAATCTGGTAGTTTTACTATTGTGAAGTGATTTCCCTTAGCCAGTAGAAACTCGTGGGTTAAAAAAAATGGTCCAATTAGGATTTTAATAAAGGCGGCATGAGATAGGCAGTAAGAATTAAGTGCACTTTTCTGTAACCATACGGAAGGTTTTTAAATGGGAATGTTTACAGCTCCAAAACATAGATAAATGTAGCTTAAGGGGAGGAGGAAAAATACATCACCCTCACCTTCGGTGAATTGTTCCGTTAACAAATGTTCCATTTATTTCTGAAAAACAAGCCATGATTTAAGAACTGACTGCAAAGAGAATTGTAATGCATGAGCATGATCCAAATTTACAAGTCAAGCAAATAGTTCTTAAATCATTGCCTCCCAGTGTAAATCAAATCCAAGACTGGCTCAAACAAACACTGCCAATGTACCATTAAGCTATGTGCCAGGACGATGGATAATATTTTTGTTTTTGTAAGGTTACATGGTCTGGACTGGAAAATCCAGATGACTCTTAATGCCTAGTGCCTACCAAGAGTTTTCATCTGCTAAATCCTTGCTTTTCAACTTGTTACATCTGAACGGAGTCAATTGTCCTTTGGTTTCTTAACTTAGGGTAGATTTTGGACATTGCCATAAACACACAGTGATGCTTTTCTCTCTCTCTTTCTTGTCATACTACTTGAGCACTGCACTCTTACATAATCCTACCACAAGGTCATTCTGCGGTGTGTTTTCCCACTAACTCATCTTGCAATTGGTGCCCTGTTGATTGGCATGCAGTGCCCTGTTGATTGGCATTCATATTTTTTGGGGGGTGGGTGGGTGGGGTGGCCGGGGAAGAGAGGAAGAACAGTTAAAGGCCAAGACATCCTTTGATGTTTCTTCTTAGAACAAGGGACTTTCGAGATCTATTCTATGCCCCTGCTCAAACAGGAAAATGTATACCATTTCAGACAAGTGGTTGTCCAATCTCTTATTACAAAACTCCAGTCTTTGAAGTGCCCACAACTTCTGGCTTAATTTAAGGGCTGGCTGTTCCATATTAAAGGACATTGTGATGCACACCAACCTCTTTTCTTCAAAAGGAAAATCTCCATGTGACATCTTTCCAACTTTGTTACTCGCTCTTTAAGCCAGCCACGTAAACTGCCTTCCAAAAATCTCCACGGAAGGACCCAGAACGGTCCAGTGGAATAAAAAGATATTTGAGGGTTCTCTCATTTGGCACAATTCCCACATGTTTAAGCAAGGAGGCCTTTTGGGTAGATGGCCCTTCATGAGAAAGGAGTCCAGATTCCTGCAAATATTTGTTATGATATTGTGACAGCCCTTCAGGGAACACAGTCTATGAATGATGAGAGTGGTCGGGATATTTTAGCCTGCTTGACCAAACAGCATGGAATAGACTTAATGTTCTTTAAAAAGGGTTTGAAAAAGAAAGCCAAATAGAAGGAACATAGGCTTGTTTCATTTTAAAAAAAAAACCCAATTCTTCAATCCCGATTAGAAGAGAAAAATCATTTCAGAATAAAGAAAACCCTTCATGGGCAGATATATCAGTGAGTTTTAAGTACCTTGAAATGAACTCATTGATTCCTTTGTTAGCTTTCAAGCACCCTGCCTTCCTAAAAGAGCTCAGGGCATCTGGTGCAACTGTCAGTGTGTTCAGTGTCCACACTGAAGGGACATCATCATCACCACAACCTCTTCAGTTGAATGCACTGACAAAGTTTTGTCTTCAGTGTGCATCGATCAGGGCAAAATGCAATTGGAAAAAGAACTGGATCTCTGGCATGGATGTTGAAAGATAAAGCTTGGCTTTAAGACATAGAATTAGTGGGAAGTAAATTTAGGGGTCCCATATCGTAGTAACTTAAGGCAGAAACTTGACTTAGAGTTCCTTGGGAGACATGCAGTAATGGAAGAGATGGGTGGAGGCTTATATGCTATACTGCACATCCATTCAGCTACTCAACAGTGCAATCCTATTCAAGTCTAGGAAATTCAGGGGTATGTTCTAGTGAATTACTTTAGGATTATTTCTACGTAAATACCTAAGGATTGCAGATTAAACATCTATAGAGATTCTTAGTCATGGTTGTCTCAAATGTGCTTCTTCAAAAGGCAACTGAAATGTTTATTCTTTGAGGGAGAACGTGTTTCATTCCATGACTGCTAACACCCCCGCCAACCTTTACATTCTCTTATAAATCCTGCCCTTTTAACCATGGGAAAGACAGGATGATTTTCCTTTCCTACCTTTGACATTCTTCACCTCAAAGATACCACCACACACCTTATATACAAGTCTCACCTGGATCTCTGGACATCTTAATTTTGGAGAAGGCGCCTTCACCAGTAGACTCCAATAATAATGAAATAGACAAGGGATGAAGAATGGAGATGATAAAATTGAGTGATACAAACTGTACAGCTTATTTTGATGAGTGGCCTCTTTTCTAGTCATTCAAGTTGGGATACTTGCGCTACCCTTTCATAACCTTAGCTTTCTCCAGATGTTTCTCCTGAGGAGCACACACCAAATCCATCTGGAAACATTGCCTCTGATGACATTAGAGGGCAACTTTAACTAGCACTTTGCCTTTAGAGAAATTGCTAGCAGTGCTACATAGAGTATATGTATATTTTTAAGAGAAGAACATGGCTGTGCTTATACATGACACACTCCACCATCTTACATGATCTCCAATAGCTGTCGAGCAGTGCTTCTCAACATTGGTCACTCAAAGATGTCTGGACACCTTCAAGTCACCAAGGTTGAGAAACACTGCTGTACAGTTTTCCCTGGTATTGATTTACATATTGCATGATGACACACCCTTGCTCTCATTCATTCAGAGTAAACTAAAGTGAATGAATAATGATGATTTTTAATTGCTTGGCATTTTAGTTGAGAAACATCTCAACTAAACATCTTATTGAAAAATGCTATTTTCATTGGGAGCTGCAAGACTGAAGTCAGATTGATTTCCAGCTTCCATGAGAAATAAATAGAGGGTGGGGACTTATACCTGTAACGTCAATTTAATGAAACCACTCCAAAGCACAAGATACTTCTTCAAATTTCAACATTTTCATTTTCCTGGATTTCATGCCTTTCTTTGTGAGAAAGATCACATTGAGAGAGGAGGGTGGTGTGCCAAATGCCAACCTATTTTGTCCTTTGTAATCAATTCCCAGTACAAAATACAGAAACAATAATAATAAAATTACAGCCTTCTTCAGATGCTCAAAAATCTGCATACCAAGGCGAGATGGGTTTCTCTGTTGTTTTCCCTCAGCTTCCCCATGGGATGAGGAAGTCAACCTTACAACCACTTGTAACTAAAAGGGCTTACAAAAGGGGCTTTGTCTTCACCAGATACAGGTCAAGCCAAGTGCAACTGGGGAAGAATCAGATCCCTCCTTCATGAAGCTTGAAGACCGAAACTCTGCTTCATACAAATGAGTCTCCTTCAATAAAGAACACTTTGTGGATAAATTGATTGCTTATACATGGAGCAAAATGTGTGGTGATTCCTCTAAGTTGGCCATGCTCAGCACAATGCAATGGGCTACAGATTATCCATTGTCCTCCAATCCGCACTTCTGCTGTAGGGCAAAGCCAACTAATTGGCCCCCAACTGGACTCATCAGGACAATTGCCTCCATGTATTGGACCAATCAAACATTCAGGTTGAATTGTCCACCTTCCAGAGATGAGTGGTTGAATTATTATTATTTTTTAAAAAGCACTCCTTGTTCACCATAGTTTCATTAGCTCCAGATAGTGACTGGCAAACGAGGAGAAACAAAGATTTTTTTCAGAGATATTTGAAACAATTTCTGCGTGTCTTTTTCCTGTAGAGTGGAGTTGGCTACTGCTGGTCTTATGCAGGATAACGCTCCAAAGTCAGGTGCCCACTTCTTTCCAACTTGGGTCTCGTTCGCCTCGCAGAAATTAAAATTGGTCCCCACAGAGAGTATGCTGTCTGCATCATACCACAGTCATCTGAACAGAATTCAGACTTGCCATTCAGGGGATGGATCTGATCACCAGGGTTCTTGTTAGCATTATTTTGGTCCTCTTTCTTCATCAAACACCATTCTTTGAAATGAGAAGTATATTATTCTTCTATTTGCCTTCTAATAGGATTCGGACTTTTTTTTTCCCCATAGGATATCAAGGCATCAGAAGGCACAATGTCAGTACACTAAAAAGGCCAAAGGTCTTTGTTTTCCAAAAGTCTGACCCACAAGACTATTCAGTGATAACAAACAACATTAGTTATGGCTAATCCAAAAGTAATCAACATTTTTTTTTTACAACTAGCTAGTTTTGTACAATTAAAAAGGGGAAATACAGTATCCATGACTTACAAACTTCAAAACTGATACCCCTCCGAATGTAAAAAGTTTCAGTTCATCTAAACGTGAGGGAGGTAAAAAGAATACTCTTGTAATTTTAAGATGCACAAATGCAACCAAAGGAGACTTATGGATGGTGGTAGATTTTGTTTCTTTTCCTGCTTAGCTTTTTAACTGTAACTAATGTAGCACTGTTTGGCAAGATACTGTCTACTGTACAGTATATTCAGCTACTCAGAGAATGTGCATAAAATCTGACAGTTGTGTACACTGTTAAGGAAGCTATTAAAATACTGCATCTTGTATTAGTATTAATACTAGTGGCAGAAATTCTACATAGAGGTTATGGACAACATATATTGTAATTTATACTTTTTTTAAAAAAAGCAGTAAAATACCAGCAAGAAAGAAAATAAAACAAGAAGCAATGATCAGAAAAGCCAAAATATTAGTGTTAACTTGGGCCTAAGAGCTAGTAAACTTTGCTTCACCTTTGTAGAAGCAACATTGAGCTGTATGGATGACTTCATAAATTTTGTCTCCTGTTCTCAAGAGTTTCCTGTTTCCTATTTCTGGGTGTCTGGCAGACCTCATTCTCGTTTATTTGGTTCCTGTCCTGGGTGATAAGCAAGCCTCATATTATTCTCTCATTTTCTGCAGGCTGGGTGGGGTTAGGTTTGCTGAGGTTCAAGAGGAGAACCAAATTAAACATGAAGGATCCAAGATGGCACCAATGACAGCTCGGTGAAATGCTCTCTATTCTATAAGAGTCTCAAATCAGGGAATCTGGGACAGACACACACAGATAAACACAGAGTCACATATTTATGAATGAGAGGATGCAAGTAGGGAAACAACTGATAGAATGGCTGTATGTTTGTATCTCCTCCTTCTCTGAATGACACCAGCAGGCTCACACGTGATTGTCATATATGGCAGGAACAATAGGCAAGGAAGATTTTTTTAAAAAGGAGAAGATAAAGGGGGAGAAAATATCTCCTCAAGCTTTCCCTTCTTTCCGCTCAAATGTACGGTCTACCATTTTTTTTTCCAACTGCTACAGAGACTTAACTTTTCCTGACACACCTCATTTTTCCCATAAACAAGATTTTATGAAGACATATGCGGAGATTCTTAGTCATCCAGGTCATGGTTATCTCAAAGGTGCTTTTTTCCCCCCAAGAGGCAACTGGACTTTCTTTGTTTTTCCTTGAAGAGATTCCACTTCTCATCCAAGGAGCTTCATCAGTTCAGAACGCAATAGCTTCTTGGATGAGAAGTGAAATGTCTTTAAGGAAAAACAAAGTCCAGTTGCCTCTTGGAAAAAGTGCCATTGGGAGAAGATTTTATGAAGTTTATTAGGACGGGGCTGCACCAACTTTAGCAACCATGAAATGGTATCAGAATCCTAAAGAGTTTTATGCATCTTTCTTTGCTGCCATTTTAACAGATTTTTGTGTTTATGATCCTCATTTATGCAGGATTCTTTTTTTAAATGTACTTGGTGGCTTCTTGGTTGAAATCCTTCATCTAACAGGGTGGAAGAATGCCACCTGCAGAAAACTTGTCACTTTTGATTCAGGTGATTTTTCTAAGCAAAGCCTGAATGAGCTTCTAACCAGTTTTCGTCTATTCAATAAACTGAGTGGAGGATGCCTGAGTTGCATTTCCTCATATGAGTCAGAGTGACAAAATAAAGATCTGAGAAGGTTCTCAGTGTTGGAACAGCTCTTAAATTGCAGCTTTTTCTTCTTCTTTGCATAGTCCCTAGAAATGAGGAAAAAGTACACTTATGGATCTTATATATCCTCATTTATATCTTGCTTGAAGTCTGCAAAGCAATCCTATATTATATCCACTTAGAACAGAGATCTGGGGGGATTGTGGGAGTTGAAGTCCACAAGTCTTAAAATTTCCATGTTTGGAGACCCCTAATTTAGAACTTTCTGCATTCTCTGCTAGGAATCAACAACTATTTTGACACCCTATATGGAAGATGCATACTTCCATGATAATCTGGCAGGAAAGTCCACTTGCAAAACATCCATTGACCAGAAGATAAACCAACCCTTCTCAGAAGCTCTCTACTAGTTGTGTGTGTTTGTGTGTGTGCGTGCGCTCATGTGCATGCCCCTTCAAATCATTGTTGACTCCTGCCATCTGCCTAGACAATTCCTGCAATTTTCTTGTCAAGATTTCAAAAATAGTTTGCCATTGTCTCCTTCTTAGGGTTGAGAGAAAGTTGTCTTTATACCTGAGGTTGGACCAGAACTCCTGGTCACCCAGTTTCTAATCGAATGCCTTAACCACTATCCTGGTGTTTGTCAAGGTTAGATCTTTCTGGATTTCACCTTAATGCAGTAAAGGAGGTGTGGTGTAGCAAGTCAAAAATGTTTTCTCACAGGTGTGTAGGCTGTGACTTTGGAGATTCTCAGTGATCCAGGTCATGGCTGTCCCAAAGATGCTTTCTTCAAAGGCAACTGGGCTTTTTTTCTTCCTTGAACAAGTTTCGCTTCTCATCCCCCCAAAAGATTCTTGGATGTAAAAGCAAAACATACAGTTGCCTTTTGAAAATGCACTTTTGGGGTAAGAGTTGGCTGTCTCTCAAAGGAGAGGCGTTTTTGAAGCCACATTCATTTGTAAAAGCTTTCCACAATGATGGATAGAGTGCCATTGACATAGAGATCTATCAAGACTGCTCAAAATTCCAACCTCTGGACACCACATTTTAAAATCTGCATTCTGCAGGGGTCCCTTAGTTTATACCTGTTATTCTTTTACCTGGCAGATTGTTCATTTATTCTAAGATGCCCTTCCCCAACTGACTCTCTTTCAGATGCAATGAGGTTATAACTCCCAGAATTCTTAGCCAATAGGAACATTAGCCTAGCACAACTAGAAGGCAACTCTTTGGAAAAGAGCCTCTCAAAGCATTCAGGCCATCAGTAGCAAGCATTAGACCCACCCAATATATGTTATTCTTCATAGGAAGGCATCTTTATTGATGTATGACTATTTTTGAATGGGATATTCCATTGGGGGCATGCTAGGTTCCAGTTGAATAGGGTCTGGGCAAGTAAAATGAATATAAAATAAACTTTGATCATCACCACTTGCAAATAGCAGTAACACCTTTGTGGTACAGGTGCTGCTCATGATGTTGTATATAATTGGTGGAGCAGTGTTTCCCTATTTAATATTATCCATAATTCCAAACGAGCAAGATTATTGGTAGTCCTGGTTGGAAATTATCAAGTTTGTAGCCCAATAGATGAATATCAGTGCTAGTGAGTGTGGGGTGTGCTCTATGTTGTATACACAGTGCCCACAGGTTCGTGCCAGCATTGGAGAAACCGTAACATAGGAAACTGGAAACCTGAAAATCCAAGTCGTTTTCTCCTTGGAAAAACCAAGCAGAATACAACCCTGTCAGGACAAGCTGCTGTATATAAACAGGCAGCATACCATACCCTCATTAACATTGATGATATTACCTAGCTGGGCAATGAAACATCTGCAAGAAAAACAACCCAGCTCAGAGAGCACCAAGGACTTCACAATTTCTAGAAGTATAATATTATAGTTGCTATGATTGACACTAAGCCTGCCCCAAAATGGACAGGTTTTATGGACATGATTATCCCCAACGCATTGGGAAAATGTCAGTGTTAGCATGCAAGAACAACCTGAGTGCAGCCAATTAAATATGGGTAGTCCTTGCCTTATGACCACAATGGAGCCCCAAATTTCTGTTTTGCTAAGCGAGTCATTCGTGAAGTGAATTTTGTCCCCTTTTACGACTTTCTTGCCAGGCTTGTTAAATGGATCCCTGCAGTTTTGTTAAGTTGGTCACATCGTTGTTAAACGCACCTGGCTTCCCCGTTGACTTTGCTCATCAGGAGGTCGCAAAAGGAGATCATGTGATCCTGGGATGCTGCAACCGTCATAACTCAGAGTCAGTTTGCCAACAGTTGTGTGAAAAACGGTCGTAAGTCACTTTTTTCAGTGCCTTTGTCCTTTTGAATGGTCACGAAATGAACCGTTGTAAGTCAAAGACTACCTGGAGCTCTTTCCAATGGGAATATGTCACAATGTTGTGGTACAAGTTAGCATTGCCCAGTGGAAAACAGACTCAAAGTGGAGAACAATTCTTGTAACAGCAGAAATCTGTTGTACTACTACTTTACTACTGTATACCACTAATTACTTAACTAGTAGTCAGGGATTTCTGCTCTGGGATCTGCTTTCTTACTCAAAGCTCTTCGGTTATATTTCCTCCCAAAATAGGTGTCAAATCTTTTGACTCAACCATTTTTCCCGATTCTTGTCTTGCAGTATAGGTAGAACTTTGTGAAGTTTTGATAGGAAAACCTATCTGCTTTGCTTTGAAGTTTGCCTTGACTTTTGATTCTCTTCATTGGAATCAAAACCATGCTCTATTTTATAGCACTTGGTCACTTTCCTCAAGTGGATCTCCTATTGCTCTGATAATACTGATAAAATATCAGAGCAATTAATTGCTGTATCATAGCAGTACCTTAGAGTGGTGCAGTTGGCCTAGAGGTGGATCACTTGCCTCACAATCAGGAGGCGAGGAGTTCAATTCTAGGTTCAACATCTAGGCAGATGTTTCTTTCTCTGGGCACTCTGAGAATGTATCTGCTGAACAAAACTCCGCATTGGCGAAAGGAAGGGCATCTGGCCATTAAAACACTCTGTTAGCTCCATTCAGTTCCCCAGATTCTACCCTGCAAAGAGTTAAAAGAAGATGATCGCAGCAGTACCTTATCAGTTTAATGGTGTTGGCCTTATAATCTCATTCTACCTCAGGGTTTCTCAACCTTTGTGATTTGAAGACGTCTGGACTACAACTTCCAGAATTTCCCAGCCAGCAATGTTGAAGTCACATCTTCAAGTCACCAAGGTTGAGAAACCCTGTTCTATCTCATTCAGAGATCCTTCCTCTTGACATTACTAGGAGCTGGATAGGAGCCTGTGCTATGGATGTAGTAATCTACATCCGTTTTGCTTAGCAGAATCTAACACTGTAGTTTACCCTGGAAATATTGCATCATACAGAAGGTGGCCATTATTATTATTATTTTTAAATCTCAGTTCTTTCTCACCATTTCCTATGCTTAAAAAATGAACATGTCCAGGTGAAAGGTTGAGCTAGCATCCTGACACAATGGTTCTCTGTCTTATGACAGTGCTGTTCAGTTTTTGAGATGAGATATAGGAACGTTGGACAATGCCTATTACCAGTGGAGCTTCTTGGTCAAGGGATGGCCTCTGGAATTCCATGTATGAAGTTTCAGATCTGCTGCTCCCTTCAATTTAAAAGATGCTCTGGGATGGGAGTGACCTCAGGTCAAAAGTTAAGTCTATTGGTTCAGAATGACCAGCTGGATCAGATCATCTTTGTTCATGTCTCTCTCTCTCTAATCCTCTCTCTCTTGCAATCTTTGGGAACACTCTTCAAAGAAACCAGCACCACTTCAGTGTGTTTCATGAATCAATTGGTCCTTGTTGGCATTATCTTCTTAAAAGTGGGAGCTGCATTAAGACATGAATTGGAGTTCTGCATTTTTCATTCCTCCACGGTCCATACTGAACTGACCTGATTGCTTTTTAGTATTCATCAATGAACCCAAAGAGGGGCTCATTCTCTAAAATGCTTTTCCTTGGCCTCTTTTGATTTTGAGTCACCATTGGGGGGTGGAGTAGCATTTCACCCACCCACCCACCCTCCAACCTTTACAACCACTTCATTTCAAAGTGATGCCATGCAATGGAAACACATGCGTCCAATCCAAGCATGCTGCTACAACTTTACAAGGCTAAAAAAATTGAGAGAGAGAGAGAAAGAAAAAGAGAGAAGGAAAGAAAGAAAGAAGAAAGAGAAAGGAAGGAAGGAAGAAAAGAAAAGAAAGAGTTAACATTTTAAGGATATCTGAAGAAATAAAGCAAAAACTCACTTCTGGAGCAGCACAAACACAGACCAATTATAAACTAAATTGTGCTATATATCCGTATATACCTATATATATTTCTATCTCTATATATAGATATATATGTGGGTGGGCATATGTGCGGATGTGGGTGTACGTAGATTGAGTAAGAATGGCACTGATTCAAAGGAATTGGGATTTCTATCTTGGTTTCTTTTAAGTCCACAGTGAAAGTATAGAAATATAGGCCTGCCTGGTTGCTGGGGCAACTTGTGACACTTGTCAATAGAGTTGACCTTCATCTCATCCAACTCCCCACATATTTTCACATACGCCTCTGTGTTTCTTTTCAACAGCCTCCAAAGTGGGTTTTGAATGTAGAAAAATCAATTGGAAACAAGCCTGGTCCGTCCTGAGGGGATTAGAGGCATGGGGGCACCAGAAAAAGACCACTCTTGCGTCTTGGTCACAAATGTGGAAGTTCCCTCCGCTAAGCTCTTGAGGACACTTTTCCTTCCTTCTTTAAGAATCTTCTTCTCCAGTTGAAACCACTAGACGCATGGCAACAGGCAGGTGATCTGTGAGTCCTGCCAATTGGGTAATAAAACTGAATTCTTCTACTTCCTGCAAAGGGAACAACAAAATAAACATATATATATATTTATTTTTTTAGAAAGAGCAAATGAAGATCTTAGTAATCTTCAGGGGCTCTAAGGCTCCCTCCTGTTGAATCTATCAAGCCCCTGAATGAGGTCTGGCTGAAAGGGAAGTCTACAAATCAGCTTGGCCATTATTTGATGATGGCACAAGGTGATTACAAAAAAAATTAATGCTACAAGCTGTCAAGGGTTTTAATTATATTGGATTTAGAATATTTATAGCTCAGGGTTGAACTGGGGGGAAGGGTTCTCTGAGCTTGGTTGTTTTCTTGCAGATGTTTCACAACCAAAATAAGTAATATCAGTGCTAGAAGGGAGTGGTGTTTGTTGGGGGAAGAGGAGGAGGAGAAGGAGGAAAGGAGGACTGTGGGTGCTTGTGCTCTCTAAACTAGGTTTTCTTGCAGAGGTTTTGTTACCCAACTAGGTAACACCATCAGGGGTAGAAGAAAGTACCAAGAGCCTCAGTGGCACAGTAGTTAGAGTGTAGTACTGCAAGCTACTCCTCTGCAATTTGACAGATCAAATCCCACCAGGCTCAAGGTTGACTCAGCCTTCCATCCTTCCAAGGTCAGTAAAATGAGGACCCAGATTGTTGGGGGCAATAGGCTGACTCTGTAAAACAATTAGAGAGGGCTGTGATGCACTGTAAAGCACTATATAAGTCTAAGTGCTATTGCTATTATGCAAGCATTTTTAAAAATATATTTTTTTTCTTTTATCATATATAAATATATATAAAGGTAAAGAATACAAAACAGAAAACTCAGACAATCAAACATAAAATAACAACCCTACTCAAGGAACCACCACTCTCACCACCACTGTCAGGGCAAGCTACTGTATATAAAAAGAGAGCAAACCAGACTCCCATCTAGCACTGATGATGTTACCTAGTTGGGTAATAAAACGCATGCAAGAAAACCACCAAAGTCAGAGAGTGCCTAGGCCCCTACATTGCATTTGCCTTCTAAGCAAAAAAAAAACACCTCCCAGGACCCCAAATATACGTTCCAACTCATCTGCACAACAATTTAGTGAAGAAGTGGAGGGGGCTGGTCTGAAGAAAGGAAAAAGAGAATGAAACAATTATAACATCAGTTAGCTTTCTTTGTACATAGGTACATGGATGCTTCCAAAACCATTGGCATTCACATTTGTCCCCAGATTCTGCAACTCAGAATATGTTGTATCTACCTGCTTCATAGCAATATACTCACACACATATACATGCTCATACATACACACACACAGGCATTTAAATGTATCACTGGGCTCTTCTGCACATATTTCAATAGGGTAGTTCTTAGCTAAAATCTGCACCAGAATATTTAGAAGTGAGAGATTGTTGACATTAGAAGGACATGATCTGTTGTTGGGGTGGCATGCTTTTTTATGGTATAAAGGAACTAAAACACAGGGGTAGTTTAGAAGACATTATATACGGGAGTCTCTGTGGTTAAACTGGGAGAAGAATAAAAGACAATGTTATTTGAAAATTCCAGTCTGGCTATAGACTATTGAAGCATTTTCTTATCCTATAATATACAAAAAGGAACAAACAGTTAGATATGGTGAAATATTGAATGAAAAGGGTGAACTTAAATCTATGCAAAAATTAGAGGAACAAGGTATGAAGATGAATTGGTTTTCAGATGCGCAAATACATTCAAGGTAGGATAAAGATTCCAAAACAGAAGGTTTCTATGATAAACTGACTGACTTAGATAAGATTTTGACAGGTACTGATGAAAAGGTGATTAAAACATTGTATGGATATTTATTAGAAATTAAACTAGAATAAGAACAAGTTAAGGAAACAATGGGGGCCATTGAAGGAGCGTTCACGTCGCGGCCCCTGTCAGGTATCTGTTTACCTGTGAATCCTTCTACCACGCTACACCAACCTGGGAAAAGTGTAGCAACACGAGAGAAGAAGAAGAAGGAAACAATGATTGCTTGGGGGAAGAATTTTGGATACGGGATTGAGCTAGAGAAATGGCAAATATTGTGGTCTCAAAATTATAAAATGACAATTTCAACAGCATATAAAGAAAATTTGTATAAGCTGTTTTACAGGTGGCATTTTCCCCCAACAAGAATAGCAAGAATGTTCAAGAACAAATCCAAAAAATGTTGGAAATGTCATCAGGTACCTGGCTCATATTACCATATGTGGTGCACTTGTGCAGATGCCAAGAAATATTGGACTAAAATCCACACATGGTTGGAAAAAATGACAAAAAAGCATATAGACATGAAACCAGAGATATTTTTATTGGGAATTTTACCTGAAATATATAGTAAAGAATTGAAATTTCTGATTGTAAATGTATTAACAGCAGCTAGAATTGTATTTGCCAAAAACTGGAAAAATAAGAAAATACCATCGCAGGAGGAAATTATTAAGAAAATATTGGAATGTGCTGAAATGAGTAGATTGACATTTGAAATTAGAGAACAAGAGGATAAACAATTTTATAAAATTTGGGATCTATTCTATCAATGGTTAGACAATAAAGCATAGTAATGAAATATGTAGATTTTTAGAAAATAATGAACATATAAAGATGTATTTTTTATTTTATCTACAAAATGATTGTAGGTATTTTGAGATGATAATATGAACTGTCATAAAACAAATTAAGTAAAATATGGATTATCTCGTAAAACATGAATGAATAATAGCATAGTCAAATGATTGATTAACAATGATATTAATGTACTTAATATTTGATTGACAATATGAGAATATATACAATGTAATTGTAATTGAAGACTATGAAGTGGAAGCACAAAACAATTTGTAAACCAACCAACACACTGTATGGAAGATGGCTTGATGTTTTTATGTTTTGTTTGTCTATGTTTGTCTTAAAAAACATACAATTTAAAATAAAATAAAATAAAATAAAATCTGCACTAGAACACTGGGGATGAAACAAAGCCTGACAGATAATTAAATTTAGATCTTTCCTTGAATTCAGGGCACATCGTGCAATATCTACAGCTTGGAAAGATCAGATCCTCCCTTCCACTTATATTGTTGAGCCCCTAGCATGCAAATTTCTTACTTGGTATTCCTGATGGGAAGAGCCTTGTATCATGAAGCACTTTTCTTTACCTGAAATTTTAACTTTAAATGTCATTAAAAGCAGCTTACTGTTTTCCACTCCAGGTAGAGTCCTTCCTTGCTGTAGAGCAGGTAGTCAATCCTCCTCCCATTGCCTTTCAGCGCTCCTTTCCTCCCTTTCTGACTCGAGGCCTGGCTCTTACTGGCCGGAAACACAAGGAAGGCTTTCCGTCCGTCTTCACTTTCCATCGTTCTGGTTTGCAAACACATAAGGAGGTTTTAGGCCAGCTCAGCTCTAGCTCAGTCTCATGCATCACAATTTTGCTCATAAAGCAAGTGTGGCTTTCCATTACATGGAAGGGCAAGAAGCTTTTAAGAAGGGGAATGAAATCACTCATTGGTTGGGAAATGTTCATGCAGCAACCCTTGTTTGGGCAAAGTCACAGTGGAATCATAGAATCAGTTACAGAATCATAGAATCATTTGTTGAATCATACTCATAAAATCAGTCATAGAAGCATTCATAGGATCAGTCATAGAAGCAGTCATAGAATCATAGAATCAGTCATAGAATCATAGAATCAGTCATAGAATCATAGACTCAGAATCACTCAGAATCAATCATAAAACCAATAATAAAATCAATCATTAAGTCATAGAATCAGTCATAGAATCATAGAATCAGTCATTGAATCATAGAAACAATCATAGAATCAGTCATAAAATCAGAGAATCAGAGAATCAGTCATGGAATCATAGACTCAGAATCAATCAAAATCAATCATAAAACCAATAATAAAATCAATCATTGAGTCATAGAATCAGTCATAGAATCACATAGAATCATAGACTCAGAATCAATCAAAATCAATCATAAAAACAATCATAAAATCAGTCATTGAGTCATAGACTCAACAATAAAATCAATCATAGAATCAATCTAGAATCATAGAATTAGACTCTATAGAATCATAGAACTGGAAGGAACTTTGGAGGTCTTCTAGCCCAACCCCGTGCTTCAGGCAGGAGACTTTATACCATCCCATTCAAATGGTTGTCTGGTCTATTTTTGAAAACTCCAGTAATGGAGTACCCACAACTGTGGGAAGCAAGCTGTTCTATTGATTAATTGTTCTCACTGTCCAGAAATTTCTCTTTACTTTCAGGTTGGATTTCTCTTTAAAACATTCTTACTCCTTGTCCTGCCCTCTGGGGAATAAGTCAACTTCTCTGTGAGAGCCCCTCAAGTACTGGAAGACAGTTATCATGCCCCCCCACATCCAAATCTTCTTTTTTGTTAAGTAAACACACCCAGCTCCCTCATCTGCTCCTCTTTAACTGTCTGGTTTGGTTTTGCAACCCAACGAGACAGACACAGACTTCGGAGAGTAATTAGGACTGCAGAAAAAAACAATTGCTACCAACTTGCCTTCCACTGAGGACCTGTATCCTGCATGAGTCAAAAAGAGGGCTGTGAAAATATTTACAGACCCCTCACATCCCAGACATAAACTGTTTCAACTCCTACCCTCAAAACGACGCTACAGAGCCCTGCACACCAGAACAACTAGACACAAGGACAGTTTTTCTCGAACGCCATCACTCTGCTAAACAAATAATTCCTTCAACACTGTCCCACTATTTACAAAGTCTGTACTACTATTACTATTAATCTTCTCACCACTCCTTACCACCCATCCCCTCCCACTTGTGACTGTATGACTGTAACTTTGTCGCTTGTATCCTTACGATTTTTATTGACTATTTCCTAGTATGATTGGATTGCTTATTGTACGCTATGACTATCATTAAGTGTTGTACCTCATGATTCTTGACTTGACTAATTTATCTTTTCTTTTATGTACATTGAGAGTATTTGCACCAAATACAAGTTCCTTGTGTGTCCAACCACACTTGGCCAATAAAGAATTCTGTTCTATTCTATTCTATTCTATTCTCCATTGTACTATTGGCCAAGTTCTTTTTCTCTGCAATCTTTCTAGAGTAGAGCATCTTCTTTTTTTGTGTGTCGTAGCAAATAGTTGCACTCTCAAACAGCAACAGCTTTTACAATATTACAGTTACGACAGCTACAACTTTTGCCAATGCTCCCTGATATTTTGGAGGGTCAGGGGCAGAGATGGGAGCAGCCAACCTCTCTTTGATCTGGTTAGAGACACACTGGAATGAAGAAGATGCTACTTGCTGGCCCCTGACAGCAGCCCAGCTTTCCATTTATTTTCCGCTCAATTTAAACAAAACAAAATTGAAAGGAAGACTCCAGGGGCATGGTCGGGGTCATATTGCCTGGTTGTAGTATGGGCAGCTAACACTTGATCAGCTGGCTGCTCTATCTTCAAGGAAAATAGAGCTGTGAAATAGGCAGCTGTTATGAACTGATTTTTTTTTTTTAAAAAAAAGATGAAATAAGTAAATGGTTCCCTGCTGGATTTCACCCAATGCTCATTTTAAATAGCAAGACTGTTAGTTGACCAATCTCATTCTATAAGAACTTAGGAGCCCGAATTTACAGTTATGTGTCAACTCATAAAATATTTCTATGGTCTGTTTAGAGTTGCAAAACCAAAACTGCATTCCATAAAGGTTTTCAAAGATAGTTAGCTAGGTGACTTAAGTTTCTGCTGTGCAAAATTCTAACTGGAGAGCCTGATTGATGACTCTGGGCTGTGGATGTGTCCTATTGGAGAATATGAATTCTGATACACCCAGAAGGGTGGGGGGTGGGGAAATCAGGAAATAAAGATCCAGCAAGAGCCTGGGTGGGCAGGTGGGCAAAAACATCAGCAGACATAGAACCAGTTCTATATCTGCTGCTTGCTCTTCAGAGGTACCGGTTCTACAGAGGTGGACAGAACTGGTAGAAACCCACCCCTGGTCCGGGTGTCATTGGGCTGTTAGCCAACCATATATTTAGTGGTGTCCTTTTTGGGTGTCATTGTCATTTTTATTCTTTCTGATAGACTCGTGTCCTACATACTTCTAATCTACTTCAAATCCACTTAATCCTAAAGGAACTAATTGAACGTGCTTTGTTTCCACTTTGGTGCTTTCAAATTACACTTCTCACCTTGCAAATTCTTATTGCAGGCACCCTTGTAAAATAAGAAACTTTTATTTCAGTACAGGCACCATCACAGATGGGACTTCCTCACGTTTTTTTTTCTGACTGCAGCTTTCCTTTCAAAGCTACCTGTGAAAGTTTGACATTTTTCTTCTATATTTAGAGGACAATTTTCCACATCGAAGAAGTTATTACTGAGAGTTATTACTCTATTCAAGGCTAGAATAAACAAGCTGGTATCTTAATATACCTGCACCCTAAAAATTACAAATATCTCTAAGATATAGCACACTTGCCATCCAGATGGGCCCAAAGAGAAGAACAATTATAAAAACTCTACATAGTTTAAAATCAAGTATGTTAAAGCCACCATTATAGTAAGGTAACCGCAGTTTGGCCAAAGAAATGAGAATATAAAACACAGAGTAATAGGTTTGGAAGAGACCTTGGAGATCTTCTAGTACACCCCCTGGTTGAGCAGGAGACTCTATACCACAAGTGTGAAACTCTATTTCATTGAGGGCTGCATCAGGGTTGTGTTTGACCTTGGGGGTAGGGGTGCGTGGCCAGGGGGAGTATGGCCTCTGGTGGCCTGAGCATAGTGGTCAGCAATAATGGGCTCCCGAGCTCTGTTTTCGGCTGCAACGGCTTCTTGCAACCCTCTGCCAGCAAAAACGGAGCTAAGGAAGGCCGCGGGTGGCCCCATCCCCAAGCTCTGTTTTCCCTGGCAGAAGCACCACAGGACAGTCCTCTGCTGTTTCCACGGTTGCCTGGTGGGCCAGATCTAAGCACCTTGTGGGCCAGATCCGGCCCCCGGGCCTTGAGTTGACACTACTGCTCTATACCATCCCTGACAAATGGTTGTCCAATCTCTTCTTGAAAACCTCCAGTGATGGAGCATCCACAACTTCTGGAGGCAAGTTTTTTCCACTGGTTAATTGTCCTCCCTGTTAGGAAGTTTCTTCTTAGTTCTAGGTCAGATCTCTCTTTGATAACCTTCCACCTGTTACTTCTTGTCCCTGCCCTCAGGTGATTATAAGTTGGCCGCCTCCTCTCTGTGGCAGCCCCTTGTGTACTGGAAGACAGTTATTGTGTCACCCCTAAATCTTTAATACCTAAACTTTTATTGGATTCACTAAATAAGGGCACAGAACCCTTAAGTTATGTTTTTGCCAATTCTTCATCTCATTCTGTGATTCATATTCTACTATTGTTAGTTCTGCATACTGGCTTAATAATGTTTTGCAGTTTTGCAAAATGCTTTCATGTGTTGGATTAACCTGAGGTTACTTTGATATTTGTATTCAGTCGGACACTGCTTGTAAATTGTAAATCTCTTCTTTTTACACCCCCCTCCTTCTCCCTCTCTTCCTCCCCTTTTCCTCCTCCTTCTCCTCCCCCTCCTCCTTCTCCTCCTCCTCTTCCTCCTTTTCTTCCTCCTGCCATAACGTGAACTGGAAACAAACTTGGTTATAAACATTTTTCAAATGAATACATAACGTGGGGAGAAAAACAGAAAAAAAAAATCAGATAACACCCCACCACTTAGTAACTGACTCTCCTAGAAACAGAAGTATGACCAACTCTCAAACACAGCTTGTCCTTGACATACGACCATAATGTAATCTGCCAAATTACAATTGTAAAATGGGTCAGTGATACAACCAATCTGATTTTATGATTTTTCTTTTTAGCAATGGTTGTTAAGAAAAGTAGCAAAAAAAAAATGAGTGTGTTTATCTCTGGTGGCCAATTTAATCACTGTCACAACTTTACAACCATAATTCAGTATAACAATTACACTTGTAATTTGAGGACTACCTGTAAGGGAATAAGAATGAAGACAGGATTGCAATAAAGGAAGGCTGAAATCAAAAGAGGTGACTGAAACAGAGATGTTAGGACTAACCAACCTGTTAGCTAAAGACAATAATTTAGAAGAAATGTCTAAAGAAAGTTAAGAATGGAGAGTGGAAAAACTTGAAATATTAAAAATAAAAATAAGGTCAGCTGGCATGCTGATGAATTGACAGTTGAAAGAGAGGGTGATTGATCATTTTGTTTTCTCCGATTCAAGAAAAGAAGAAGACGTGCAATCATGTGGTGGAGAAGACAAGCTACCTATCCTCTAGGGAGAAAAACTTTGGAAAAGTAGACATGATGAAGAAGGACAAGGGTATTTCAGGGACAACAGAGATCAGAATAGTTAAAGCAGGATTTGTTCCAGTTCTAAAGCATAGCTCTTCAAACTGGATATTGCATAAGAGAGAGAGAGAGAGAGAAAAGAGAGAGCCCTTTGAATTTAGCATTTGGAGATTGCCGCTGAGAATTCAGGGTCCCAAAAGGAGAATCAGCCCATTAATTCTAAATCAAATCAAGACGGTCTTGAAATCAGGGGCATCTGCAGGGTATGGCGGGGGGGAGTCAAATTGGTAGCTGCAACTGTGCAGTTTTCTCAGCCTTGCAAGGTAGTCCAGACAAAAAGCACACTCAGAAGTGCTAACTCTCTCTTTAGTGTAAGGTTACATTCACAGAATCTTGCAAAGCTGCAAATCTATCCCTCCCCCATTCATCTTAACAGTCCAAGATACTAGGGAGGTTTCCTTCGTATTGGGTACACTCCTGTTGCTTCTTCAGACTCAGCCACCCCTGATCTGACTGTTACCTAAAGGGCTGCTCTTCCTCCTGTCTCCCAAGGCCATCCCCTCCTACCATTCCATGACTGAAGCCTTGTTTATCTTTATTACTATGTCTATGTGTAACTTTATCTCTGTCTATCTAAATCTATCTCTATCAATCTCCATCTCTATATTTCTGTCTAACTCTATTTCTATTTCTATCTTATTTATCATCTTTATCTATCATTATCTATCTATTATTATCTATCTACCTACCTGCCTACCTACCTACCTACCTAATCTAGTTGTTCAGCTGTATTTGTATCTTCACAACCCCATGAACCATAACGCTCCAAGCTGTGCCTTCACTGTCTGCCAAATTCATGTTCACTGCATCAATCACACAATCTAACCATCTCATCCTCTGCCATCTTCTTCTTTTGCCTTCCATCTTTCCTAACATGCAGGCCTTTTGCAAGGAGTCCTCTCTTCTCATTAGGTAGCCAAAGAATTTGAGTTTGAGCTTCAGAATCTGATCTCTGTCTGTCTGTCTTTCTCTCTGTCTCTCTCTCTCTCTCTCTCTGTTTTTTTCTCTCTCTGTGAGTGTGTATGTCTCTGTCTCTCTGTGTCTCTGTCTGTCTCTCTGTCTCTCTCTCTGTGTGTATCTGTCTGTTTCTCTCTCTCCCTCTCTCTTCCTCTCTCTCCCCCTCCCTCTCTCTTAAATAGTAGGACAGAAAAACAGTGCAATTTTCTTGGGAAAGTTATGGGCTTTTACTTGTAGCAAGCAGAGCTGGTGGGCATTTGTCTATGTGGACATCAAGTATCAGACCCAACCTGATGGCATGTGCCTAAGTGGGCTATACATAGTTCTACCAATTGGGTAAATTCATTATAGTCTTAAAGGGCTGAGATGATGTACAACCTGGTGAAGATGTAGAATTGATGATAAGATTATTCCTGAAGAAATGTACTTGACATGAGAATTGTTGTTAGCCAAATCATCAATTATACTACACTCTGAAAAATGAGTCCCTACCTTTTAGAAGCAAACCTCCATAACATTTGAAAGTCTGCAGCTCCTTTTCTAGAAAATTAGAAATACATGAAAATAATTGCTGCCATTTATTCTTATTACTCATCTGTTATCAGGCTTTTAAATGTAAAATATCCTCTTAACATCTTCTGACGTTTATCTCTAGAGGCCTAATATATTAATGCCTGCTTGCCATTTCTGGTTAATTTAAGTTTCATGGAATCAATAATTTGCAGTGTTCACAGATGGGTATTTTTAATTGCCAGGCAGAAAGTTTATTTTGATACAAAGATGGTTCAGCCTAAACCGTTGTCTAATTAATTGTCTTCAGTAGTATTCTTGGCAGATCACTCTTCAGTCTGCTCAGAGGGGGATGTGAAAGAATGAAATTTTCATTGCCTGAGTCAATGAATAATTTTGGTTTTGATAAAATTGACCTCTCTTGAAAGACCAGCCAATTATAGATACTTTATAATGGGAAATTAAACAAAAAGCTGAGAAATAGATGGAGTTATGCTCATTGTAGGAATTTGTCCTCCAGGATATCTTACAACAGAAATCATTTTCTAAACTGCAATTTTCTAAGCACTCTTACATGTTGCAACCACTTCTCTATCATCTTTCTTTCTCTTTCTGTCCTACAGTTTATATGTGAAGGACAGGCAGAACCTAGAGTAGAATCAAGAAAGCAATCAGCCTGGAATCCTTACGGTCCCACAAACTGTTTAAGTCCAGCCCCTCTTCAATTCCATTGACTCTTATTTAGCACCAATTTAGCGCTGACCATTAATTGACTAGATTCTTGTGGTGTTGATTGTTCATGCCTGACAATACATGAGTTGGGCTGTAGTGAACATCTTAATCAGATCTGCTCCTCCTGATACACTTTGGAAGAACTGGTTTTGGGACCATGTTAATAAAACAGATAAAGATGAAAGGGACAGGAATAAGTTGGGCAGACAGTTGTGTTTTTCAAATAATAGAAACATAGAAAAATAGGGCTGGAGGAACCTTGGAGTTCTTCTAGTCCATCCTCTACCCAAGAGAGAACCACTTATACCATCCTGGACAAGTGGTTGTCCAATCTTTTCTTGAAAACTTCCAGAATGGAGCACCCATAAATCCAGGAGGCAATGTATTCCACTGATTAAGTGTTCTCGCTTCAGCAAATTTTGTACAAGGGCATTGAATTAAAGCAGTCAACAATTAAAGCATTTCAGCTTTTTCAATATCTTTGAGGAATAACCTCTTTCACTCCTTGCTTTAAGTATGGGGCTCCATGATGAGCCAAGAGGAAGGATGAGAACTATCATGTCCATTGTGCAAATGATGCAATTAGATAACATGTGATGTCTTCATAACACATGTGCTGCCATCCTGGTGATATCACACATCTTTTGGCAGACTCTTATGGACCTAAAAATCGTCACAGACTTCCTTAATCATTAAAGCAACAATAGAGGCACATACTCCAGAAGCAATGATGTCTATTGATCCTTTTCTTCTAAAGAAGTAGATCTAGATTATTCTCAGTCATGTCTTAAAACTGTGGCCTCCTTAACTTTATTAATAGGTTTTTTGAGGTTAGCATTGGAGAGCTAACAGAAGTCTAATTTACTGTGCTATTTCCAGATGTACCAGTGCCAATATTAACTGGGTGATAAATTAAGTTTTTATGCCTTTGTCAAATGTTATTATTGAACAATTTCCGTATGGGTCTGTTTTAAGCCTAATCTAGTTGGCCCATGACATTAGCCATTTCAGATATGTAATTATTTCTCTCTCTGTGTGTGCGTTTTAATGATGATATAATGTCAGGGTTGCAATATGTCAGTTACTAAAGGTTTTCAAAATAAGGCTGAACTAAGATTTTGAATGACTAAGGGCAACACCTACAGACCCACTCTTTTGTCTCCTTCAGGATCAGTTGTGCACCTAATTTTGTGCATGCAATTATATCTTTTCCAGAGTTGAGTTATTTCTGATTCTACTCTGGTGTATTTCAAAGTATTACAAGATGGATGCAAAGATGCTCTAGCTCCATAGACATTGTGAAGGCCTGTTTTCTCATTAGTGGAAATTTTGGACTCCCCTTCCCTCCCTGGATCTGGTCTCAAGCCAGCTGTTAATGCTTCCACCAATCCCAACAGTGACTCAACATCCTGTTTCCAGTATCCCTTGGTTAAAAAGGTGGTTAAAGTGGTTAAAGATACTGAGAAAGCTGACAGCCCATGTTTGAGACCCAAACACCACATGATGGGAGGAGCTTCCATTCTTGCTCCAGCTCCTGCCCACCTAGCAATTCGAAAGTCAAATGCAAGTAGATAAATAGGTACCATTCCGGTAGGAAGGTAACAGTATTCCGCTCACTTCAGTGGTCACTTCAGGCCACATGACCACGAAAAAACACTGGCTCTCTTGCTGCTTGGAGAAGAACACCAACCCCTACAGTTGGCCATGACTAGCCTGGAGAAAGCTTTACCTTTTGGTGAAAGCCTGACTCCAATTTCTTTTACTCTAACTACAAAAAACAATTATTTGGAAAGGATCCAGCTGCAAAATGGTGATGTTATGATCATTTTCCCTTGTAAACTCACAGTAGGTTTTATATCCAACCAATTAATGGATACTGGCTGGAAATTTTTTTTTTTTTGGGGGGGGGATCTACCAGTACTTTTCTTCCTGGTCATTTTGTGTGTGTGCGATTGTGTTTTTACAATAGTCTTTTTCCTGCATTGTTTCCTTTTCTTTCAACCTCTGGGTTTTGGTTCTTAAATATTTTTACAAAGCCCAGACGAATGAATGCATGTGTAAATATAATGACCAATGAATGCAGAAGAAACTTCAATTTGTTGTGTTTCCTTTTTTTCTGTTTTTCAATTTGGCTCTGTGTGTGTTGACTAACTTCATTTGCCTACTTTTTGAGGTGAGTAGGAGCAAAGATTAATGACAGGTTGCTTTGGGGAAAGGGTGAATGGTGAGTGGAAAAAGCCATTTTGTTGGGAAACTGCCAGCTAGTCCAGGAGGGGGAGATGAAGTGTGGGTTTAGCTTAGAGTCCTTGCGCAGTTGCAAAAGGTATAAACTTGTTATTTCCCCCGAGATTCCCAAAACCTTATCCAGTCATTTCCAGGGGAAGGCAAGCAGTCTAGGAATATACTTGCAACATAGGTGATAAACAATATTTTTTTATTACTTCAGCTAGTTACAACTGCTTCTGGTTTCTTGCCCCTGAGAAATTGGGGATGCATGTGTAGCAGAGGTGGTATTCAGCCAGTTCTGACCAGTTCTGGAGAACCGGTAGCAGAAATTTTGAGTAGTTTGGAGAACCAGCAAATCCCACCTCTGAATGGCCCCACCCCACCTATTCTGTACCTCTTGAGTCCCAGCTGATTGGCTGGGTCTTCTTTGGTTGCCCTGCACAGGAGAACGGAGCTGGAAAGCAGGTTAGTGAGGTGGGGAGGGAATGGGGACTTTACAGTAACCTTCCGCTGCCACGCCCACCAAGCCATGCCCATCAAGCCACACCACGCCCAGCAAGTCACGTCCACAGAACGAGTAGTAAAAACTTTTGAATACCACATTACAAAGGCCAAATCTTTTTTACTCAACCCTACAATAAGGTTTTATATAACCTTACAATCCTACATCCTTCACCTTTTGCCCTTTTTTTGAGTTATATTTTAAGACTTTTGAATAAGAAGCACATACTGGGGATTTATTGCTTAAATTTCTGTCTCCTTTTTTCACCGTGTGAGATTGAAGTCCCACCATGCAAAGCAAACACATCACATTCAAAAAACAAGTCAATAGAAGTATCTGTGAGACACAAGTAAAATCTGAAAAGTGAAATGTTTAAATTAGAGCAGCCCATTTATATTGATGATAGAAATATGATGGAAAGCAAAACAATACATACTTCTGTAAGTTATCTGGAGTGCACACTTCTTCGTCATATAGTCCTTTTGGATCTAACAAGGTTCCTGAGAAAAAAAGGAATGTATACAGTCATCTGCTATTATTTCAAAGCAAAGGGATCAAAAAAGTTTGAAATAGATTTTGTCTGTATTTTAAAATGAACGATTTGGAATTCTTCAGCTTTTCTAATCCTGTGTCCCCAGATAAATTCCACAATTGTTGGCTCAAACTTCTGGGAAATTATAGTCCAAGAGAACATCCTGTTGAGGAATAATGCTACATTCCAGATGGATCGATGAATGGATGGATAGATATCATTTTGGCCAATAATGCTACATTCCAGATGGATGGATTGATGAATGGATGGGTGGATGGATATAATATTGGGGCATAATACCCCATGCCGAATGGATGGATGGATGGATGAATATCACATCGGGCAATAACTCTCCATTCCAAATGGATGGATGGATGGATGGATGGACAGAGTAATTTATTGTGGGAATTTAGTCATTGACTTAATATGTTCTGTGATGCACACTATTGTGCAAAATCATCTTATGGTTTATCAAGAGGAGCACACTGTACCTTGCAATTATGATTTGTTAATCCAGGTTTCAGGCTAAACATGTTGTGCAAATCCCAGCCAAAGTGTTGACTCTATCTTTAATTTGGTATCTATTGGGAAGGTAGGCTGCAATATCTTTAAAGACAGAGTCCGATTTTCATGCCACTTTCTACCACAGGCTTTATAGTGCCCGTGTGTCTGATATCAGATGTTTATAGTTGGCAACTTACTTACCTTGGCTAAAACCAAAGCACAAGCTAGCAAAAATGGGGGACCTCACCACTTTAAGCGGGTTCCTCCTCCTAGCTAAAGGGACATCTGTCCTATTTCTGGGCCACAGCATTTCATCTTACCAATTGCCCATGATTTGTCCTCCCCTGGACCTTGGCGACATGGGTCCTTGTAGTGGGTGAACAAGCAGTGCTGCTGTTCCAGCTTGTCATCTGCAACCAGAAGAAAGGCAATGAAGGAGATCCATAACATCAAATCAAATAATCAAATCAAATCTTTATTGTCAATGCACAACATGTGTACAATGAAATTGAAATTGATGTGTACATCTTGGAGAATCATGGGAGAGAGGTAGTGGAGCCAATATTTATGACCAAATTCCAGAAAAATATGAGCCTTTAAGGTTTATTATGGATATTCCTAGGAATCCTATGGAAATGTGGAGCCCATGAAATAGAAACAAAGAAACATAGAAAGCTAACAGCAGAAAAAGACCTAGTGGTTCATCGAGTCTATCCTTTGAGTTTATTTGTGGGTTTTTTTGTTTTGTTAATTTAATTAATTAATCAATTATTTAAAATCATTTTTATACTTTATATTTTTTGTGTTATTTTTTTAGTTTTTGTTGGATGATGGACATGTGTTTATCCCAAGCATGTTTGAATTAACACCATCCCCTTTAAACTTTCATAACTTTCTTTGTCCAAATCTTAAGATTTTTGCTGTTGTTTTAGTCTTTTTTAAATATTATTTTTCTGTTTAGTTTACTCTTTGTAATTGATGACAGACTAACTCGCCAAGAAGTTTTCTTTGACCTATTGTTTTTTAACTCCTTTTTTCGGCTATAAAATTGATTCCATTCCAAACAGCTTTAGAAAATGAGGATTGATAAATTTTGTATTCACAAAACTGGAGTGGAAAAAGCCAATTTGTTGAGAAACTGCCAGCAAGTGTTGGAAGGGGAGATCAAATATGTATTTAGCTTAGAGTCCTTGTGCCTTTGCAAAAGGTATAAGCTTGAGATTCCCAAAACCTTATCCGGTCATTCCCAGGAGAAGGCAAGCAGTCTAGGCATATATATACTTGTAACATAGGTGATAAACAATAAAGTTAATGACTTCAGCTATTTACGATTGATTCTGTTTCCTTGTGCCTGACAAATTGGGAACCCATGGACAGCCATTACAAAGTTTGTTTGAGGATTGGTAAATTTTGTATTCACAACTATTCTAGCTGGTAGAATGCACTCTCCTTTTTCTTATTATAGTTTTTAACTGGATTTTAATGGTTGTATTTGAATTACATGGATGGTTTAGCTTTGTGTTTTAATCTAACCAAGAAAATAGAATGGACATGTACATGTAACTCCTCACTTAAGCTTTTAGGGAGGTTGAGAACCCTCACTTCATTAGTGTTGCCATCTTTTGTCTTTATTTTTTTTAATATGTTTAACAGATGGATTGATCATTTCTTTCTTGGGTTGCTATGAGAGTTGTTTAGAATTGGGCAGTCTACAAGTTTAATAATTATTATTAGTCCTCAGGGCTGTGTCTAATATATTTTGCCAAGACAGGCTTTATCATAGAAGAAAAGGAAGGGGGAAGCCCTTTGAGCAATTGCAAAGGGTGGATATTTTAATGTATTGTTTTGCAGGATATAGGAGGGGATTGATTCCCATTTAACTTTGCCGAGCATTGTTTAGTACCCGAAAACATTAAGGTCTCATCTACCATCTATCTAACCCTGTGCAAATGCAGTTATCTAACAGCACCTCTTAATAATGATTCCTTTGTGCCACTGGAGAGAGGGGTTGCAGTGTTTCCCTGGCTTCTCTCAAAGGAAGTCCAGAAGTAGCTCTTCCAGAAGCACTAATGATGTCATTTATCATTGTCTACTGTCAAGGCAACACAATTCACAAATGGGAGGTTTTAGCAAAGGAGGGGGAAAAAGGGAGGGGGAAGGTGTAGCCAACTTTGTCTGAAGCTAAAAATATACCCGTGCATGGAAGGTAATTTTAGACAACTGGATTGTCTAAAAGGACCTGCATTTTGGACATATTCTTTTATCGAGTGGAGATCTAATTGCCTGTGGGTATCAATGAATATAAGGGACACGGTGGCTCAGTAGCTAAGAAACTGAGCTTGTCAATCAGAAAGATCAGAAAGTTCGGCAGTTCGAATCCCTAGCGCCACACAACGGAGTGAGCTCCTGTTACTTGTCCCAGCTTCTGCCAACCTGGCAGTTCGAAAGCACGTAAAAAATGCAAGTAGAAAAATAGGGACCACGTTGGTGGGAAGAGAGCAGCATTCCATGCACCTTCAGCTTTTAGTCATGCCGGCCACATGACCACGGAGACGTCTTCGGACAGCGCTGGCTCTTTGGCTTTGTAACGGAGATGAGCAACGCCCCCAGAGCCAGAAACAACTAGCATGTATGTGCGAGGGGAACCTTTATCTTTACCTTATCAATGAGTAGGGCAGGAAAATGCAACCTCACAAAACAACATGTCTCCCATGTGATAAATGACAGAGTTAGTGGTCTGTCTTGTCCATAGGAAATAGGGAAATCTGTAACCTGAGATGGGGTAAAACAAGAACACATGAGGGCAGGAGAAGTAATGAAGGACTTATTAGAAGGACTTGATAATAAATGAACTACATGCCAGAAGAACCTTGGATTCAGTTGAGTTCAATTGTTACATCCCAGGATGTCTTGTCCTAGATTTAGTTCTTAAAAAGGGCAGGCTGGAGTAATAGTTGGAAGATTATCAAGAAGAGATCCTAGAAATGAAGGAGGGATTTTCTGATGGTGAGAACTGTTAACCACTTGAAGGGCTCACCTCTGGAAGTTGTGGGTGGTCCATCACTGAAAGGTTTTAAGAAGAGATTAGATAGTCATTTGGCCAGAGTAGTACAAAGCCTTGGGTAGGAATTGGGCTAGAAGATCTCCCAGGGTCCCTTTCAGTCCTTTTAATCTATTAATTAATTATTTAATTTAATTTTATTTATTTAATTAATTAATTAATCTATGTTCTAAAAATGCCCCACTGTTGGCAAGTAGGAAGCCATCTTGGGCTTTTTGAGTTTCCTGGAAAGGACCATTTTAGTTTCCATTTAACCCACAAAATGAGATGCTGAGGAAAATGCCAACATGCCTTTCAAATGTTTCCCCTGTTTCTATTATATTAAAAACTACCTCGATACCCGTGTTTCGCTACAAAACTATGTGGTCGACTTTAGTTTTTGGGGAGGAAAATAAAGGGGAAAAATTCTGCCTCTGCCTACCAGCATCCATCGGTATTCATCTGGCTAGCGTCCTGTCAGTGTGTGAGAGGGTTGAGGGCTGTTTGGAAACTGAAGCAGTATTTGCTGTGAGAGCAAGAAGGAGATGGCAAGGAGCCTGGGCGTGGCTTAGCTCAACTGTTCTGAACTAAAACTGCTTGATGCTATGAAACTAAAACTGAAGCTGAAACTCCTCTCCTCTGCTTGTGTTTAGCATTTGGGACAGATTTCTTTTCAGGTGGGGAGGGGGAGTCGAACTCCTTAGCATCAGAGCGTGTTAATGATAATAATATAGAAAACACTAATGCTCTGATGGTCATTTTGAAAAATCCTTTCAAAAGGATTTTTCTAGTGAGCTTTCTAGTGAGCCCCTAGAAGCCAAGAGGAACATACGTGCCAAGCTGCAAGTTTGTAGGCTTTACGGTTCTGGAGATTTTCTGATGATGCGTGAATGGTATTTTGCTTTTATATATGTGTGTGTGTGTGTGTGTGTGTGTGTGTGCATAAATTACAACCTCAATGAAAACTTCCCAAGGGGATCATCACACCCAGTGCTCCCTGGGGTTTTGAGTGCGTCAGTTGTTTTGAGTTTTAGATGAAAAAAAGCCTCACCTGATGAGCAATTGTCAAAGTTCAGATCACCACAGACCACATCAAATGCCACTAGCTCCTCTGGATTGGCTGTACTGGAAGAGGAGGTAGATTTTCTGAAATCAGCCAGCCAATCCTGAAGCAGATCCAGTTGTTCGCATCGAATGGTTGTGTCCTCTGTGGAAAGGACAAAGCAAGCCATTCAAATTTAATCACCAATTTTTAATTAAGAAGGTGTACTTATTTATTTATTTATTAAGTGTCTATGCCTCCCATCCTCTACAACAGGGGTGGTCAAACTCGGGGTTAGGGCCACATCAGGGTTGTGTTTGACCTCAGGGGGGGGGGGTGGGGAAGCATGGTGGAGGTGACCAGAGTGGGCGTGGCCAGCATGATGTCACTCATATTTGGGGCGCCTGTGGTAGCCCAGGTGCTCTGCCAGCGAATACGGAGCTCCGTTTTTGGTGGCAGAGTGTTCTGACCCAACCGGGTTCCCAAGGAGCAAACACAGACAAAGGCAGCAGCCCCCACCTTTCAAGGTTTAATCAGAAATTCTGTTCCTTTACAGATAAAAGGCTGCTTTCCACTAATTAGCTCTGACAAGGAAGAGCCTTGCCAAGTTGTTTGTCAATACTGCCAAAAACCCAGAGATAAGGACTAATTTACAAAATTCTCCAAACATGAACTAAGATGTCCACCAAGTTGAGCTTCAGAGCTTCTTTGCTCTCTGCCAAGAACGCTTTTCCAAACCTGGCTTTTATTCTCTTGGGAGAGGGGCCATTACCTTGCAGCCTCACTCCCAAGTCGCCCGTGCTGCTGCAGCTGCTCTTTCCTGCGAGCAACCCTGCGTGCACACGCACTTGGCACAGGCTCCTCGGGAACCTCCTCATCGCTGCTGCCAGCCCCCACAATCCCTGAAGGCAGCAGTCCACTCCCTGGCTCCTCATCTGAGTCCTCACTCTCCTCAGCCGTCCGCACCTGCTGCTGGCTAACCACAACACAGAGGCACTGCGGGCTGGTTCTTTGCTGTTTCCAGCACCCCCCCCCCATGGCCAGATCTAAGCACCCTGCAAGCAGGATTTGGCCCTTGATCCTTGAGTTGACACTCCTGCTTTACAAAGAGAATTTGGCTACCATTTCAGCAGCTGGGGCCAATGGTTAAATGCGGAAGGTTACCCAAATTCCAGAACCCAAACACAGAGTCTTAGAAGCGTTCATTCAGGGACCATCCAAAGTTACAGCACCACTGGAAAAAAGTTGACTAATGACCATTTTTTCACGCTTATGACCATTTCAGCCTCCTCACTTTCACATGGTCAAAATTCCAATGCTCGGCAACTGGCTGCAATGTCCTGGGGTCATGTCCTGGAGCCACCCCTTTTAGCGAACTTCTGGCCAGCAAAGTCAATGGGAAAAGCCAGATTGACTTAACCACCATGTTACTAACTTAACAACTGCAATGATTCGCTTAATCTGTCACAAGAACAGTCGTAAAATGGGGCAAAATTCACTTGACAAATCTTTCACAGAAATGTTGGGCACCATTGTGGTCATAAGTCGAGGACTACCTGTACTGTATATAAGAAGGTTTGAGTAATTATACAGATTACCAGTTTCTTGCAGAAACTTGACCCAGCTTTTCTTCTTCTTCTTCTTCTTCTTCTTCTTCTTCTTCTTCTTCTTCTT
>BLBF01000045.1:18539378-18562077 GCA_015471245.1 Laticauda colubrina | reverse complement strand
TCTTCTTCTTCTTCTTCTTCTTCTTCTTCTTCTTCTTCTTCTTCTTCCTTTTCCTCTTCCTCTTCTTTCATTCTTCTTTCTTCTTCCATATCCATCATTGAACGTTGGCGATCATGTTGGCGATCCTATTTTTATCAACAGTTGGACAAAAAGTGCTGTTGAGTTTTGTCCAAACTGGTCCCTTAGATTTTGAAGCCATGATGTTCTTCTTCTGCCTGGATCTCATTTGCCTTCAATCTTTCCCTGGAGGATTAAGTGATGTATGGCGTATTTTTCCGGGGTGTTACATCCCATGTCCAAAATATTCAAACATTAAATTTTTTGGTGGTTTTGATGATTTCCCTTGGCTTTCCCAGGCAGCTTATCCCCTCCTCATTTCTGATTTTGTCAACCCAGCTTATATGTATCAGCCGCCTGTAAAATCCACATTTCAAGTGCTTCTGGTCTCTTCAAGT
This sequence comes from Laticauda colubrina, assembly GCA_015471245.1. NCBI lineage: Eukaryota > Metazoa > Chordata > Lepidosauria > Squamata > Elapidae > Laticauda > Laticauda colubrina. Next base: position 18,561,622 of record BLBF01000045.1, on the reverse strand, counting down.
GGCTTTCTGTCAGAGACCAACTCTCCACTCTGTAGAGCAGGATAGAAAAGATGCAGCATCTGATTTTCAACCTTAGGCTTAATGTCGTGATTCCAGAAGAGCTTGATCAATTGGTTAAAAATAACCCAAGTGATACACTTAAAAAGAAAAACGTGTTTCTCTTTTTTCAGAGAAAATATTAATATGTATAATTCACAACCACATTTGAATAATGGGTGTTTTAAAAGTAGGGCGAGGATATTAATAGATGACAGTTTTAGTATTCTGAAGCAACCACACCAAAGCATTTTTCTGATTCCAATCCCCCCTTTTAACCAAGACACTGGAGAACATTTCCACCCCCCACTACGATAAGTTAAATGGCTCAGACCTCAGTAGATATTAATTAGCTCTAGGTTCTGATTTTCCACTGCGGATAAGCGGTTGCCATTCAGTGAGATGAAACAAAGAGTTGCAAATGAGGCTCTCATCGTATAGGAGAAAATTCCTGCCTGAAATTTGAAAAGCTGGTTTTCCTTGGCTACAGGTATTTCAAGATAATTCAGAGGCAGAAGCAGCAATAAAAAGTGTCTTTTTTCAAAAAAAAAAATAAAATAAAAATAAACTGGCATCTACCTCCCCCCAAAAGAGAGAAAAACTATGCAGGCATTCCGAGCTGACCTGTGATCAGAAAGCAAACGAGTATAAATTTTAGATGGGCACCTGGAGAAATCTAAGTATGAATAAGTGGGACTGGAACAAGAACCAGAGAGCCAATTACAGAGAAAAAAAAATCAAAGACTAAAGGTGATTAAATATTCATTGGAGAGCCTTGCATTGCTTCAAAAGGAAGATTTGCATATAAGAGGCCCCAGCTGCAATTGCTAACATCTCCAGGAAAGGTCTTCTAAAAAGCTTGTATCTGAAATAACGTTCAGCGGGGATTTCACTGCACTTTGAGCTGTTTCCAAGAAGAAAAAAGGAGCAACCGACTTTAAGCAGAGAGACTGGGTGAGAAGGAGATGCTGTGGCAATATATATACATACTAGTTCGATATCTGTCAGGGATGGGACTCAAAATTTTTAACAACCGGTTCTGTGGGCATGGCTTAAGTGGTGGGCGTGGCTTGGTAGTCATGGGACTGGGTGGACATGGCTTGGTGGTCATGTTATTGGCAGGGTGTGGCCAACTCAATATCACTCACTTTGAGGCAAGCATCTCCTCGCCTGGCCTCTCATGACTATGGGGATGCTGCAACAGTCATAAGTGTGAAAAATGGTCATAAGTCACTTTTTTCAGTGCCATCGTAACTTTGAATGGTCCTTCCACACAAGCAAAGTAGCAGCAAAGGATGGGAAAAAACCTCCAGAGATGTTCCTGAGACAGGAAGTCTGGTCCTGCCAAGAATGTAATAAGGGTTAACGGAGAGGCAGTTTCTGCAAGCAACACCAGAATGTTTCCTTCCTGCCTTCCTTACAGGATTAGGCCAGTAATTTCTTCTTTCTCTGAACTGCTTAGAATGTTAACAGCTGGTTCTAGCGAATAGATGCGAACTGGTAGAATCGCACCCCTGATATCTGTGCTTCGCTATGAAACTATGTGATCAGGCTTAGTTTTTGGGGAGGAAAATAAGGGGGAAAATTTTTGCCTCTGCTTATCAGCATCCATCGGTATTCATCTGGCTAGTGTCCTGTCAGTCAGTGTGTGAGGGAGTTGAGTATTTGCTGTGTGAGCACGAAGGAGATGGCAAGGAGCCTGGGCGTGGCTTAGCTCAACTGTTCTGTACTAAAACTGCTTGGTGCTGTGAAACTAAAACTGAAACTGGAATTCCTCCCCTCTGCTTGTGTTTTGCATTTGGAACAGATTTCTTTTCAGGTGGGGAGGGTGAGTAAACTCCTTAGCATCAGAGTGTGTTAATAATAATAATAATGGAATGCTAATACTCTGATGGTCATTTAAAAAATCCTTTCTTCGCGAGCACCTAGAAGCCAAGAGGAACATACGTGCCAAATTTCAAGTTAGTAGGCTTTACGATTTTGGAGAATTTGTGATGATGCGTGAGTGGCATTTTGCTTTTATAGATATATATATATTTTCCAAAATTCAGAATGGGAGATCACTGCTCCAGGACAAGACCTTACATGCATCCTTGATGTTAGTTTTCATATTATAGATCTAGGAGGACATATTCTATGGCAAGGGTCTTCAAATGTTTCTGAGTTTGTGGACCGGCAGGTGGTGGGAAGAAGGGAAGGTTCTACACAAACAGCAGGCATGCACTCACAGGTTCATTTATGCAAGTGGCAGATGCACCTGACATTGTCACTATTGGAGCTTCCCACACAAACATGAGCACCTGCCATTCGTGCAATGGAGCTTCCCACCTCTGTGCCTTGCATGGCCCTGTTCCAAAAGGGCTGAGGAAAGTTAGCACCCAACTCTCCTAGAAGAATGAAGTATTTTAGGAAATATTAAAAAGACAGAATATTATATTTTCCTGGATGAGCTAAGGCGAAACATGCTTCGAAAGACAGAAATTCAGAGGCATAGTTCCCTGCCCCTAAGCTGATGCTAAGCTAAGGCCAGCTTTTAGAAATGCAAATTTGATAATCAATTTTTCGAAAATGCAAGTTTAAGACATGATATTTTGGACAAAGGTAGAATGTTAGGATTAGTCCATCACTCAAGATCCAAACCAAGACAAAACCATTAAGACACAACATGAATTGCCCACAGAACACAAGTCTGTTCCTTACATCATCACCTAGCAAGGTTCAACCAAACATATCTCAGATAACCTCAGCTATGACCCCTGCATACCCCCCTGGGAGTCTGACAACCAATAGAATACATGTTTTCGTCACAGGAATAGGAAGCTCAAAGGCTAGACCCGAGAGAGGGTATAAATAACCCTCACTCTCCACTCCATGGGTTCAGCTGTCCAGGACCTCAAACCCATGTGGTCCTGTCCACCAATAAACTATATTGCCAATCAGCCTCCATGTTTCCAGTGTCTTTCTCCCCACTTGGAACAGAACCCAAATGGATATTTCAACAGAGCCATGGTCTGGTACCAGGCTGTGGCCCTGGAGTTGGGGACCCCTGTTTTACAGAGTTAACCTTCCCAGAACCAAGAGAAAAATCTCTAACAATGCAGATTTTTCCTCTGGTCTATTCCCCAGATAGATCTACCATGGAACAATCCTTTTTTTATATGATAATATGGATCTGAGATTGATCTGAGATTGAATAGCTGCAGGCTTCAAGATGAAACTTGATTCTACGGTATCCAAATTAAAATAACCTGGAAGCAAAGTGGATTTGCCTCTCCTATATTCTACTCTTAATGTTGGCTCTGGCACTTTTTAATACTATTACCAAGAGGGCATGGCTGATTTACAGAAATTGCTTGTGCCACTGTCTACACATGGTGACAAACGGCCAGAAGAATTTTCAAGAAGTAGGACATGTTGTAGTTTGGCTCAAAGCTGCTCAAATCCTCATCTTCAAAATTTCCCAGGTGCTCTTCCCCTCATGTCACCCCTAGTTCTCCTTTTCTCCAGACAATGGGGAGGGAGTCAATGGGCAAAGCCAGATTGCCTTAACAACCATATGAGTCACTTAATTGCAGTGAATCACTTATTAGCCATGGCTAAAAAGGTCACAACGTGAGGTAAAATTTGCTAAAGAACTGCTTACTTTGCAATAGAAATGTTGGGCTCAACATTCCTGGAGCTGCCCGTATTAGAATCAATGCTATTATGTCTGCAAAAGGGATGGTGAAGGAAGGGATTGGTGAGCTGCTAAAGACAAAAGGCTTTTCTGTGCAGTCTAACCAGGTGGGAGAGAGAGAGAGGGTGGGGAGGGAGGGAGGGAGAGGAAAAAAAACCTTTTGGTGCAAAATGCAAACTGAACATGGGCTCTTGACATCTGTGGCTTTCCAAGTGATAGATGCAGTGTGACTGTGTATTTGTCTAGTCAGGCAAAGTGTGTCTGTTCAAGGTCTCTACATACAGCCAGGGTTGCATCATTATGGCACTCGTCCTTACTTTGTAGAGTTTGATTTATTGCCGGCCAACCAGTCAGGGGCACTGGCTGTTAATGTCCTTCTCTGACTCCTTTGACTCATCCATCATTCTAAGATAATGCGCTGTTGGTTGGAAGGCTTCCTTTGAAATCGCCAATAACAGCATATGAGCGCACTACATGCACAGTATACTTTTGTTAGCTGATTGCTGAACTTTCCTCGTGGAGTGCTACTTAAAATCCATCAGATGTTTTGAGGTGAGAAAAATTGAGATTGGAGTGTCCAGCCTTGGCCACTTTAAGGCCTGTGGAATTCAATGCTTGAGCAGGAGGTTGAAGACTAGCCAGGTCCCTTCCAACTCTGTTATTATTCTGTTACTGTGGGAGTCTAGTATTGTTGTGGTTTGCCGGCAGCAAGTGCAGACTGCTGAGTAGAGCGAGGACTCAGGTGAGGGGCCAGGTCCATTAGGGAGTGGACTGCTGCCTTCAGAGATTGTGGGCATTGTCAGCAGCGATGAGGAGGTTCCTGAGAAGCCTGTGCCAAGTGCGCATGCGTGAAGAATTGCTCACAGGAAAAAGCAGCTACGATAGCATGGGTGACTCGGGAGTAAGGCTGCAAGGTAATGGCCCCTCCTTCAAGAAGATAAAAGCCAGCTGTGAAGCGAACATTCTTTGCAGGAAGCAAAGACGTTTTGAAACTCAGCCTCGTGGATATTACAGTATTTTAAGTTGGTATTTGAAGAAATATTTGTGAAAATATTTGTGAAATATTTGTGAAATATGAAAAAATATTTGTGAAATATTTATCTGTGATTAATGGCAGTCTCTCACAGTTTTGGCAAGGTTTGTGCTTATCAAAGTTTATTAGTTTGCAGCAGCCTTTTAACCGGGGTTTCACAAGAATCATTAAAAGGTTTCTGTTCTCTTTGGTTATTATTTGTCTTATCAGAAAAGGGTTTGGATCAGAACACGTATTCACCTATTTCATCAAGAAGCTATGACATAACACCTAATGTTGTAATTAAGTTTTCACATCCATCGCTTGCAGAGAAGAGAACAGCCAGGTGAGTGGACCAGAGACCAAATGATAAGTCCATTTTTGGAATTGTTGAAGGAATTGCTGTCCAGAATAGTATAGGCTCTCCTGCTTGAGTGGGGGGATTGGACTAGAAGGTCTCCAAGGTCCCTTCCATCTCTGTTATTCTCTTATTCTGAAGGACCAGGCTGGGAGCAAATAATCCCGGAGAATATAGATATGATTGCTAAGAGTTAATAATCAATTAATCAATTAAATCCACCACTCAGTCAATCAATCAAATGATTTTCTAATGTTTTGTTGGTCAAATGTGATAGCCCTAATTTTCTTTATCACTACTTCATGCTAACTTTTATTTCCTTCTTTAAAAACAATTCTTTACTTTGTTATCGTCAGTACTACATGAAGCAATTTATTCAGAACAAGCCATCCTCTTAAACCTTTGGCAACTGTTTATGTTAAATGTTGAAAAGCTAAGAATCTGGATGTATCTACTAAAAAGGCACTTGTTCTATCAAGTGACAGACTGTTTATTTTGAGATGAGATTCATATAATATTTAGATTATTTTGCATTAGTGTGGGTAAAAAAAGACAACTATTTATTGAAATAGGACTAGTTAAGCACGAAAGGCATCCAAAGCTGTTTCCGAGTACTTTTATGCAACCAAGAAATAATGAACTATAATTATATTTCACCCGATGAGACTCACAAGTTGATTTTCAACAGGCGTCATTTTCTGAAGATTCATGTGATAGTTAGAGAAGATTTATATGTACCAGAATGGTTTATTACATGATGTTTAGGAAATACATCATTACTGAAAGATGGAACTTGCTTTAGATCACGTTCCATATGTTAGGATCAGCCATGCTAGACATGGATAACTAATTTGCAAAGCCACTGAAGAAAGCCAAGGCATATTATAAATTCATGGGGCTCCTGGATTCCTTTATTCATATCTTGTTCCATTTCTGCATATGCTCATCCATCAATTCTTTTCCCAAAAGTACCAAAAGGCAAGATGAGAAACAATTGATGGAAACTAACCAAGGAGAGAAGCAGACTAGAACCAAGGAGAAATTTCCTAACAGTGAGAACAATAAAATGGTGGAACAGCTTGCCTTTGGAAGTTGTGGTAGCTCCATCACTGGAGGCTTTCAAGAAGAGTCTGGACACAGATTTGTCTGAAATGGTGTAGGGTCTCCTGCTTGAGCAAGGAGTTTGAACTAGAAGACTTCCAAGATCTCTTCCAACTCTGATATTCTTCCATCTCATTTTTATATTGCTCTACATTGTTGAAGCACACTGATTATATATTAATGGCATGCAGACAAATTATCCTGCAATTCTTCTATCTACCCTCCTCAGTTTCATGAAACAGAATTTGTTTTTGAAAGCTAAGAGAGACAGAGAACAGGAAGAATTCAGCTTAGCTTTCCCAGACGAGACAAGCTTGACTGGCTACTACTGCCTAGCTTGGTGTTGTTGTTCCATAGAGTATTAAACCTTAGTCTAATCCTGCATGCGACCTTTTTATGTTCAAAATGTGTGGCATTGATAGGAGATCGTCCAAGGAAGAATGATCCAACCTTTTTTCTGCAGATGAAGTCAAAACCATAGAAACTTTCCTATACCACATAAGGATGATTGAAAGAACAGATCCATATTTACCTGCCAGAGCTTGCAAGTGGGTGCAGGAAATGTATCCCACAATTCTTTGGTCCTGAGGTGTACTTCCCACTTGCACCTGGAAGATTGGAAGGAGAGAGAGGGAGAGGGAGAGGGAGAGGGAGAGGGAGAGGGAGAGGGAGAGATAGAGATAGAGATACAATAGTTAGTAAGATATTCGGTCTCCATCTAACCTCAAAACCCAAATGATCAAACACAAGATCTGTTTTATTTTACATGAGCAGATCCATTCTCAAGGTAGAACCATGCAGCAAGGGAATAGATGTGTCTGAAATTAATGGCATTAAAATATGGGTGAACATTTGTCTGCTTTAAAAATAGCATCTTCTTTTCTCAATATTTTCATACAACAAAAAGGACTCAATTTTGTTTTTAAAAGAAGGACTGTGTTTACAAGTTAAATAGTTAGCAACAATATATTAACCACTTACAAACAACTATCTATTTTCCAGAAAAGGATTGTAAAGCAGCACATTTGATCACTTTCAACAGGGTGCCAAGAGGAATAATCAGAAAAAGATTAGGCTGGAAAGTGATCCTGTCAGAAGGCATATCTTGTTTCTAGATGTGCACATGAGGGACATTTCGCTTTTGCTTCCATTTAATTTTACTTTGGAGAGGATTGAGGTAGCTGAGCCCATAAGTAGTAAATGGTCTTGACATCAGATATGCCTTTTTACAACTAGCTTCAGCATTTATGCCCTCTGGCAACTACAAAGATATTAGTCAGGCCCTCTGGCTCTAGTTCTCAATTCGCCAGAACATATTTTGTTTAGAATTTCACATTCAATCCCTGCCATGGTATTGCTTTCCCAGAATGCTCTGGATCTTTCTCCACCAGGAGATTGTGGGAGATTTAAAATGGCAACTTGTAGCTGCCTATCTTGATCACCATGACATAAAAAAAAAGATGATGAAACTCTTGAAAAAATGCATAGAACAGCAACAAAGATGATTAGTGGCCTGGAAGTTAAAACATACAAAGAACGGTTGTAGGAATTGATATTTTAATGAAAAGAAGGACTAGGGATGACATGATAGCAGCAGTCTTCCAATATCTCAGGGGCTGCCCCAAAGAAGAGGGAGTCAAGCTATTCTCCAAACCCCCTGAGGGCAGGACAAGAAGCCATGAGTGGAAACTCATTAAGGAGAGAAACAACCAAGAACTAAGGAGAAATTTCCTGACAGTTAGAACCATCTATCAATGGAACAGCTCACCTCCAGAAATTGTGGGTGCTTCACCGGAGGTTTTTAAGAAGAAGTTGGACAATCATTTGTTTGAAATGGTGTTGCATTTCCTGGTTGAGCAGGGGGTTAGTCTTGAAGACCTCAAAGCTTCCTTCCAATTCTGTTATTCTGATTAATCTCCCCTTTCAGCTCAAAGCTAGACCAAGAAAGCATGACAAAGGGCTGTTGAAGCTGGAATTAGCCTTGCTGTGTCTTCATACAGCAACAAATATGTTGGGATTGCAATTCCCATCTACTACCAGTGCCATTCATCTTGACTGGAGCATAAATGATTTATTGAAGACTGTACATAAGAATCTGGGGACTAATGCTCAGCGTTAAACTGGTGCTAGATGAGGGACAACAGAATTCAAGGGTATGTGTGGACTTGGATTGCTTATAGCAAGGCAAGGACTCTAAACTCATGATGCCTTTAACTCCAACTCCCAGGTCTGCCCATTCTTCTTCTACATCTACTCTCTTAGGTGAGAATTATAGGATATGTAGTCTTAATATATCCAGGGTGTCACTGGTGGGGAAAATCTGACAGTATAGAAGTCAAAGAATTGCCCATACTGGATTTTATCTCCAGGTAGCACTTAGATTCAGAAAAAACAACTCCCGTGTTAATAAGTTCAACCTAATAGTATTTCTCCACTTGAGCTTTTTTCTGTATGTAAAATTTCCCTGCATAGTCTGGATTTAATTCTGCAATCAGTTTCTCTGAGAATTGGCCACTATTGTTGTATGGCTTTCATCTGGTTTTCCTCCCTATTCCCACTTAAAATTCAAACAACCACAACATAACACAACAATAGATTGACTTTGGAATGGTAATATGAGATGACAATTTTCTTTTTAGGCTTAAGGGAAAAATGCTCTGGCATAGGAGAAATATTGTGCTATGGACTGTTCTGAAATTTGTTCACAATGTTTGAAAAGATTTTTGGGCCTTTGTCAATCAGGAGGTTGCTTCAACCTACACTGGGAAATTCATGGCAAGTTTCAGGGGTCAATTCCAGGGTGAGATTTTTAGATTAATACAATATTTTGTATAATTCTTAAAGATCAGAATCATCTGAGTCATGGTATTTCCTATGACACACTAAGGTGGTGAACGTTGTACTTTGAATTAGCAGAGCAGGAAGTGAATGGATGCTTTTGAGCTTTGGTGTTGGAGGAGATTCCTGAGAATACTGTAGAGAGAACAAACTGACAGATCATTGAACAAATAAACCCAGAGTTCTCACTTAAGGAGACATTATGTGAAGAATTAGTTCTCTGGAGAAGGCCCCAAAGCTTGAAAAAGGGGTAGGAAAGAGAAGAAGAGGACAACCAGCAGAAAGGAAGATAAACTGAGTTAGGGAGATGATCAATACACTAATGGAAGATATGAAGGACCAGATGAGGAAATATTGTCATGGAGGTCACTAGAGTCAAAAATGACTTGATGGTACATAATCATCATCTTCACCCTTCTTCAAACTTTTCTTCTAAAAAGTGGTACCTCCAAGTATCACTCAAATTATGAATACATTTAAAACAATGTAGGGGCAAAGTTTTATGGAAAACTGAATTGGGACTTGATTGACTCATTCCTACGATGGTTCAATGAAATTCTCTCATCTCCAACCAAAATTGTCTCCCTTTGTGTTTGTTTAATAGAATAACAGAAGGGACCTTGGAGATCTGCTAGTCCAGCCCCCCGCCCACCACTAATGTAATTGGCCTCGGAAAGAGGGTATAAACTCCTCCATAAATGTTTGCTACTCCTTAAATCTTTAGGCTGGTTACAAGTCTTCTTCCATCAGCTCTCTAAGACTTAAGAGATCCCTGAAATGGCTATCAAATTGCACCCTGAAATGCAAAATAGTATCTTTTGCTGTTGTATCAGATGGACACTTTGATGGCAGCTGCAGGAGAGACCCCATTTTGCATGCTAATCAAATCAAATAGGTTCCCCCCATCTTATAATTAGAGCCAAGAATAATCTTGGCATCAATGAGATCTTGATCATCTTTATAAAAAATGCTAAAGATGATAAATGATTCAAGGATGATAAAGGGTGTGGAGCCTAAATCGTATGATGAATGGGTTGAGGAAATTAGATGTATCTAGCTATCAAACAGAAAGATTAGTGGGAAAATGATAATTGTTTTCCAGTAGTTGAGGGGCCATCACTGTTGTGGCCCTCCAGTGGCCAGAGGAGCTGGCGGCAGACTCGGATAGTGAGGAGGTTGGGGAGGAACATGGGCCAGTCCTGGAGTCTGGGGAAGGCTCTGACAAGGGCTCTGCGTCGAAGGCAAGAGATAGAGCCAGGGGCGTTCGATAGTTAATCAGCTGCCTTTGGAGTCAGAGATCAGTGAGGCAGAAGAACAGCTGGAGCCTGTTCCCAGTGTGCGCATGTGCAGAGCTGCCAGAAGAAGGGAACAGCTGAGGAACAAGGGTTGACTTGGGAGAAAAGCCACAGGTGGATGGTGAATGCCCCTCCCATAAAAAATAAAGAGGAGCAAAAGGAGAATGGTGTTTGCAGGAGACAATTAGTTCAATTCATTAGAGTGAAGATCTGTTCCTGACTTCTTGCCAAGTAACTGCTGCTACAGTGTGGCATTTGGAAGATATTGGCCTGGCAACTCTCCAGCCTGATAAAGGTCTGTAGTTGAGAAATCTTATGGAAGATTGTTTGCTGGGACTTTGCTGTAGAGGAATTCCCTTTAACCTAAATAAATAGGGGCTTTATTGGGACAAGGAGTTTGCTTCATGATCTTGGGAAGCCTAGGTCAGAACAGTCACAGAAGAAGAGGGGATTGATTTATTTTCCAAAGCAAGGGTCTCCAACCTTGGCAACTTTAAGACTTGTGGACTTCAACTCCCAGAATTCCTTAGCCAGCTTTTCTGGTTGAGAGACCCCTGTGAATCCAAAGCACCAGAGGGCAGGATAGGAAGTAATGGGTGAATGTGTTTCAAAAAGAGATCCAAGATCTAGAAGTAAGCAGAAATGTCCTGATAGGGAAAACAATTAATGGAACAGCTTCCATCCTAGAATTGTGGGTGCTCCATTGCTGGAAGTTTTTAGAAATAGATTCAACAACCACTTGAGCTAAATGGCATACAGTCCTATCCTACTTTGAGCAGGGAGTTGGACAAGAAGACCTCCCAAGCCCTATGATTCTATGTTCTATGTTTAAACAGGATGCAACCACATGTAGGGTGCTTTGCATCGCCTTTAACTTAATGCATAGAGTTTGTTTTTTGTGTACATTTTCATCCTCCAGATTGTTCTCATATTCCAGGGATTGCAACTTTAGAAAGGAGACCATTTCTAGGATGCATATTTCTCTAGCAAAGCTGCACAGTGGGAGCTGAGTGAGCCTTTCTGGAGAGTTGTGCGACAAAGCCATTATGGCACTGGCTAAAATACACACACACACAAAAGCCATTTCCAACCTAAAGCTTTAAAAGGTTTTCTTTTGCCTTCCCTGCTTCTACGCTGAGTGCCCACCACATGATTGGCTTCAAACTGGGTCTAAACAAAATTTGCAGAAATCCAATTTTTTATAAGTTTGGCATGCTTGCTTACAGAGACTTCTTCTTGTGCTTTATAAAGCCGCCCTGTTAGTTATGCTCAATTGATCTATTATTTCAACTTGTTAAAAGAGAATGAAATGCAAGTGTGAAATGTTAATGGGAAGAGCTGCAATCGTTGGCCAGTTGCTTTCTTTCCCATTCAGCTGGAATACCTGGTGGCTGGGGTAAACAACCCCCTCTCCCCTTTTGTGGAATTCGGAGTCACCAGATGGGTGGAAAATTATTCTTGGGGGGGGGGGGGAGCTAAAGAAATGTAAGATGAAATGGCGAAGAGATCGTTAGAAGGAAGAACGAACCAGAGAGAAATGGAAGCTCGGTTTTTCCAAAGACTGAAACATGCAGGTTAACTATCAAAAATAAGAAGTTCAGAAGAGGACACTCAACAAAGGTTCTGAAGATGAGATTTTAGCAGATTTGGCACAGCCAAATCTAATGCCCTAAGTGTGGATAGACTGCAGCTTCCAAAATTCCCTGGCCAGTGTGAACAGGGGTGAGAATTTCCAGCCCAAGAAATGTCCAGGATTTTTTCTTTACACAAAGAATACGTAAAGGAATTGCCTCTCTCCTATGTTTTTGGTTCCTTTTGGTAAGGTTGCTGCACAGTCGGCGTCTTTGGAGTTTCTTGGATCAAATAATACCATCTAACTTATCAGCTCTTGTAGTAATAATACTATTACTAAATTTGCGGATGATACAACAGTGGTGGATCTCATCTCCAAGGGGGATGAGTCTGCCTACAGAGATGAGGTAGACTGGTTGCTTTTGTGGTGTGGAGGCAATAACTTGGTCCTCACCACCAATAAGACCAAGGAACTTATTGTGGATTATAGAAGGAACAGATCAGACATCCAGCCCTTGCTTATCAATGGAGACTGAGTGGAGCAAGTGGCCAGTTTTAAGTTTCTGGGTGTTACCCTAAAAGAGGACCTGACCTGGGGCCAGCAGAGATTATACTACCTGAGACTTCTCAGAAAACAACAACTGAATGAAAAACTGCTAGTGAACTTCTATCCCTGCACCATAGAGAGTATCTTAACTTACTGCTCCTCTGTATGGTTTGCCAATTGCACAGGGGCAGATAGGACAGCACTCCAGAGGATTAATGTCATTGCCCAGAGGATCATGGGTTGCCATCTCCCCTCTTTGGAAGAGCTTTATAGCTCCCACTGCCTTAAGAAAGTTCAAAACATCCTCAAAGATCCACCTCATCCTGGGAACTCTTTCTTTGAACTATTACCATCTGGCAGGCGGTACAGGATAATAAAAACAAGGACAAATAGGTTCAAAAACAGCTTCTATCCCAGGGCAGGAGCTCTTTTGAATTCTGCTGTATAGTGCAATATTAATGCAGTATCAGGGGTTTTCAATTCAATGTATAGAATGTGAAGGATGTGTGTTTGCGTTTATGTTCACAGCCTTAATGTACACTGAAGATGGTATTTAATTTCATTGTACGAGGTGCAAGGACAATAAAGTAAACTAAAACTAAAACACAGTGTTTCTTAACTTTGTCAACTTTAAGACATACGGGTTTCAACTCACGGAATTCCCCATAAAGCCATGCTGGCTCGGGAATTCTGGGAGTTGAAGTTAACACATTATAAAATTACCGAGGTTGAGAAACACTGCATATAACTGCATCTTCTCTGTGTGAGATCTGTGTGGCTTCCACTTGGATGATGTTCTGTAAGTAGTTACAAAGCTGTTCTCCCAGGCTATCAGCATAGGATGCTTAAGGACCCCCTGATAATTGCATTTTAGGGTACATGCATTCCTAAAATGACTGACCATTTCTAGGGCAAACCTGAAAGAACAGAAATCTGAATCTAGAATCTAACCCTCTGCCCAACAGGCCTGCCTCCCCAAGTCTGATTATTAATTTTCTCCCTGCCACAATCAAAAAGGCTTTCAGAAGTTATAATTTCATCAAATTATGCTAAAGATCCACAGTACAAAACCATCATCATATAAAATAACTGAACATAGAATAATAGATTTGGAAGGGATCTTGCAGGTTTTCTACTCCAACTCCCCTGCTCAGATAGGAGACCGTATACCGTTCCAGACAAATGGATCTCCATTCTCTTCTTAAAAATCTCCAGGGAGATTTTTGTGGAGTTGTGGAGCACCCATAACTTTTGGAGATAAGCAGTTCCACTGATTAACTATTCTCAATATTCGGAAACTTCTCCTTAGTTCTAGACTGGCTCTCTCTTTAATGAACTTCCAACCACTACTTCTTGTCCTCCCCTCGGGATGCTTCAGAGAATATGTTGATCCTCTCTTTCTCTGTGACAGCCCCTCAAGTAGAGAAAGACTGCTATTGTGTCTCCTCTTTTTCTTCATTAGACTAGACGTAGCAATTGCATTTAGACTTATATACCGCTTTACAGTGCTTTATAGCCCTCTCTAAGCAGTTTACAGAGTCGGCCTCTTGCCCCCAACAATTATGAGTCCTCATTTCACCAAACTTGGAAGGATGGAACGCTGAGTCAACCTTGAGCCTGGTGAGATTCGAACTGCCAAATTGCAGGCAGCCGGCAGTCAACAGAAGTAGCCTGCAGTACTGCATTGCAACCACTGCGCCACCGTGGCTCATATCAAGTTCCCTCAATCGTTCAGCATATGGTTCAGCCCAGAGGTGGTATTCAGAAGGTTCTGGAGAACCGTAGTGGAAATTTGGAGTAGTTTGGAGAACCGGCCAATCCCACCTCTGACTGGCCCCACGCCCACTAATTCTGTACCTCTTGAGTCCCAGCTGATCGGCTCGGTCCTCTTTTGTTGCCCTGCACAGGAGAACGGAGCTGAAAAGCCGGTTAGTGGAGTGGGGAGGGAATGGGGATTTTGCAGTAACCTTCCCATGTCATGCCCACCAAGCCATGCCCATCAAACCACGGCAAGCCCATCAAGCCATGCTCACAGAACTGGTAGTAAAAAAATTTGAATCCCACCATTGGTTCAGCCCTCAAATCATCTTTGTTGCTCTTCTCTGCACCCCTTCTAGGTTCCCAACATTATATTCATATTGTGGTGTCCAGAATAATTAAAACTACCTGTATGAACAGGGCACAAATAGGTAGTAACAAGGTGTCCTCAATTGCTCTGTTTTCAATTATTTCTAAAAAGCTAATGAGTTGGATGCTGGTGAGATATTCCCCAGGAGCAGAGATATAGTCACTGGAAGCTTCCATCTCCCTTGCCACCCTAAGTGAGGAACTATTGGAAGATTCTCCTGGGACTTCCAATTGGGTAGCTTAATAATGGGTGGAAGATCTTAGAATGCCATTTTATTGCCACCAAGCCATAAGGTGTTTGTGATTGTGGCTGGCCAGACTGCAGAAGTGATTTTGAGCAGGGTTTTCAGACTATTAGCTTGTGAGCTGGCAATGATGGCTGCCTGCAAAGGTATTTATCACCATCATTCCTCAACAGCTAAGTTTGGAAGACAAGCTTGATCTATTTATGAGTCCACCCATTTTCAGGGTTCGCATAATGTGTTGGATCATGAACTAACCCAAAAGATTGATTTCACTCCATGCACTAGGCCTCCCAGAAAAAAACACACTAATTAAGATTAAAATAAACCAAGCTTAGCAAATGGTTGTAAACACAGACCAGATTAAACATCTGGGGTGAACCCAGACAATGGGGTCCTGTGGAAAACATCAGAGTGAATGCACTGAGGCCAAAGGTGAAGAGATTTGCTGGCATAAGCAGCTTAGAAAGCCAAGGAGAGAAATGGATCCTCCTTCTTCCACTCCAGAAGGTGGAGACTTCCCTTGGAGACGTCTTGTTCATAGGATTGGAAAAAAAGCCACATGGCCACAGATTCAGGAGATATACTCCATGCAGCACTATATTAAAAGCTGGGATTCTACATGTAAAAGTGATCCCCTGCACAATATTTGGAAGGGGATTAGCTGAATTCACGAACAATAAGACTTTCAATAACATTATGAGAGCTATAACATTTTCTTCCATCCTAAATGAAAAATACCTTCTCATTTTACAATTACTGGGATTGCTGGAGAACACAACGAGTTGTGCAGAGTACACTAGAACTACTCAAAATGTGGAATTTCAAGTTGCTGGAATTCCAACCATTAACGAGCATGATGCAATCTGTCTCTCTAAGTTATAGATTATTTCTTTGGGCACTGAGTGGTCTCTAACTGCAAGAATCATTCTTCCCAAGCCCAAACCTAAGATTTAGTATGCTTTATTAGTCCAGCCCATGAATGTGAAAAGTGGGAAGTCTTATCACTACCACATCAGTTATTGAGAAGAACAGAAAAAAAGGAAAAGCAATAAAAAAGATTATTATTAAACATGATACATAGAATAATAGAGTTGGAAGGGACCTTGGAGATTTTCTAGTCCAACCCCCCTGCTTAAGCAGGAGCTCCAATGCCATTCCAGACAAATGGCTGTCCAATCTCTTCTTACAAACCTCCAGTGTTGGAGTATTCATGACTTCTGGAGACAAGTTGTTCCACTGATTAATTGTTCTAACTGCCAGGAAATTTCTCCATATTTCTAGTTTGCTTCTCTCCTTGATTAGTTTTCCTTCACTGCTTCTTGTCCTGCCTTCAGGTGCTTTGGAGAATAGCTTGGTTTCCTCTTCTTTGTGCCAGATATTGGAATCCTGCTATCATATCTCACCTAGTCCTTTCTTTCATTAGACTAGACATACCCAATTTACCCAAGAAAGCAAAGAACATTATTATTAAAGCAATTTGTCTTGCTTTGCTTAACAACAGAAAGCCAGAAATGCTTCTTCCTAATTTCCTCTTCCCTATTTCCCTCCTAGTTGGAAATGATTGGAGATGTAGACAATTTGAAACATGCTGAGTTGAGGAGGATCCTTGAATGCAGCCAGGAAGGATGGATTCTGGCCAAGGCTTGTATTAGCAGATGCAGCATATGTATTATAAAATATTTAGATTACTGTCTAGGCCTAATGCAAAAGGCTTGTTTTTAAAAGCTGACAAGTCCACCAAAGATGAGCCCAAGGTAGTTGCGAAATGCTGAAACTTTGGTAGGTAAGTTTGTCTCTGTTTCTATATAAGCAAGCCAACAGTTTGATCTATAAATGAGATCTATGCCATCACTAATGGAATTCTGGACTGTTCCTTTTTGAACAGATGCCCTGTTAGCACATGGCAACCAGCTTTGATGTTACTTTTGATGTTCGCATCACATTTTCTCAACTGAAACTTCAAGCTAGAGTCTCAGATTGGAGGAATACATTTAGATCTTGATCAATAATACTCGAGCATTGGCCCGCATCAAGTCTCTACAGTTGGAAAAGCTCCAACTCCTGGAATTCCTCAATCAGTGGGAGTTTTAGCCATGAAACAGCCACTCTGGAAAGTGCCGGGTGGGAGAAATTGCACAGTTTCTTCTCCTTCTCCTTCTTCTCCTCCTCCTCCTCTTGCAGGGTTATGAGCCAAATAAATATGAGTGATAATAACTACAAAGGATCTGCCAATATGAATGAAGATTTGAAAAGATATTTCTTGAATTCTATTAACATTGGCATTAGAACTCCAATAACCCGGTCAGTTATGTTCTCTAAATTGAGGTGGCTTCTGTTTTCTGCCAAGGATTTAGAAGCAATTCAGATTCTAGGATATGATGAAAATAAGGAGGAGGAGGAGGAGGAGGTCATCTCACCAAAACAGAACAAAAAGAAATGTAATAGCACACTGTTCTTATCTCTAGCTATGAGCCCTGATGGCACAGTGGTTAGAGTGCAGTGCTGCAGGCTACTTCTGTTGACTGCCGGCTGACTGCAAATTGGCAGTTCAAATCTCACCAGGCTCAAGGTTGACTCAGTCTTCCATCCTTCTGAGGTGGGTAAAATGAGGACCCAGATTGTTTGGGGTGGTAGGCTGATTCTGTAAACCATTTAGAGAGGGCTGTAAAGTGGCATATAAGTTTATTGCTATTGCTAAAGCTACAGTATAAGTAGAAGATTTAAAACAGTCTTTTTCAAATTTGGCAAATTTAAGATATGTAGACTTCAACTCCTAGAATAACCCTGTAGGAATTCCTGTAAATGAAGTCCAAACCTCTTAAAGTTGCCAAGTTTGAAAAATATTGGCTTAATATATGGAGATGGTCTTAAAGAAAATGCTTGTATTCTATCTGGCATTGTCTATATGCACAAATGGAAAGAGGACCAAAGATTTGAACACCAACTATATTCTGGAGATGCAGACCAGATTAAAATAAAATCTTGGTACCAGATTCTCTTGAAGCCTGATAAAACTTTATTTTAGGTGCTAAATAGACCAACAGTGAATTCTCCCTGGTGCCCCTTCGCAATTGATTCTATCATTGATATTTTTTTGTTCTATCTGAAATTCTTTCTATAGTGATTGGAATGAAATCTATCCAATTGAGGAGTTCCTTTCTTTTTTAAAAAAAACCACTCACTTGAATTAAAAATAAAACAAAGCCTTTTCATTCTTGCTTAGGGAGTGAGATAATCTTGTTTAAGGGGGAAAAAATGTACCTTCAGTTAATTTCTTTCTTGCTAAAACTTTTCTCAGATTCTTCCATTTGGACAGTTTCACTGGCTGAGTCATAACTTCACAGGGGACGGATCCCAATCATTCAGTAACTGAAGCAGACGCTTCAAACAGCAGCTCTGAGATGTCATGCAAGGGTGACAGAATTAATTCACTGTATTTTTAAAGCCAGGGACAGAGGGTTTTAATATTACATATCTGCCCCCAGATAAACCTGTTGGCTAATTCCTCAAGTTATTTACCTGAGGAATTGACCAACAGGTCAATTCCTCAAGTAAATTTATCAGGGAGCTTGTGGGAACCATGACCTGAATGATTTAAAATCTCTACAGACTTTTAGCTGTACAATTTGGGATGAACACCCTTTGAATACTGTGGGAGTAGCAATGGATTTCCAGAGGAAAAAAATTGCAGACTACAGGAACCAGGAGACTCAGGTGACCCTGAGGACACAGATAAACCTTCAAGTGGCCTCAACAACTATCTAAAAGAATGCAAATGACCAGCTGTCTGCAAGGAATATAAATCCTTCCCCACTATCGTGTCAGAGCTGAAGAGGCTTCTTGGATGAGAAGCAAAATGTCTTCAAAGAAAAAATGAAGTGTAGTTGCCTCCTGAAAAATCACTTTTGGGACAACCATGACCTGGATTACTAAGAATCTCTACAGACCTGTGGGAACTCATCTACCACAGTAAAACAACTTGCAATAACTCACTCCTTGGTATCTCACAATCAACCAGTTGAAAGGAAATATATCTAATAATACTTAAGATGACCCTAGGATGTTGTGGCTCTAAATACTACTACTCATGAGTCAGGGTACTTGCTGGTGTTTCTGTGGTCCTCATCATCTCCTCAATGTTGGCTGTTCTTTCAGTCCTTTGCTTTGATTTCCACCTCCATCCTTGCATGTTACACCTCGTATGTTATGAACTCAATACAGAAGCCTGAGGATGGCAGATGAGATTCTGCCGAAACCTTGCTACAACTTTAAAAGCACAACTACAATGACGTGGGATAATACCCGAAGGAAGCTGAACAGCACACACACACACACACACACACACACACACACACACACAGATGTATATACACATCTGAAGCAGGCAACTCTGGGGGAAGAGCAGTCATAAATCATGTGTTAACCAAGGTGGGAAATTTGTGGATCTTTCATTTGTTTTTGGTTTACAAACACAACAGCTCTTGGCAACACGGGTAATGTCTCAGCTTGTTAAATGATGCGATGTCATCCCAAAAATCTGAGTAGTTTCAGGTTCCTCCTGCTATTCTGAGACATTTCCACAGAATCCCATCGCCTTTTCTCTGTGCTTACTTCTTAATACTCCCACAGTTTATCTGGTTATTTCCCACACTCTCTGTTCAACATTTTAGCTGTGATCTTCTTTTCTCCCTCCCTCCCCTGCCTTCCTTTGTTCCTCTAAACTGTGAGGCAGCAATTCATGCTAAGGCTGCATCCCACCTATCCTCCTGAAATATATCACTCCAGAAGACTGATGCATTTAAAACAAAATCAATTAATTATCCTCCTTGTTTGCTTTCTGCCCAGGATGCATCCTCCTTCTCCTCCTCCCCAACATTTCAATTGGTAGCTTGGTCCCTGCTGAGTGTTTATTTCTCTCAAATATCATCTGCCACTCACAGTTTTTCTCTCTCTCAAAACACACTTGTAAAAGTTTTATGCTGAAGAACTAAAAGAGGGGTCAACTTATTTTCCAAAGAACCCAAAGGAAAGAAAAGAAACAACAGATGGACATTAACTGAGGAAAGATCCAACCTAGAACTAAGAAGAAATTTCCTAGCTGTGAGGACAATCAACCAGTGGAGTGGCTTGCCTTCAGAAGTTATGAATGCTCCATCACTGGGGGCTATTAAGAAGAGACTGGACAGCCATTTGACTGAAATGTTATAGGGTTTCTTGCATGAGTCAGGGGCTGGACTAGAAGACCTCCAAGGTCCCTTCTAACTCTGATATTCTATGTTCTAAACAGAACCAGTTTCTTTACCAGTACCTTTCTTCTTTCTATTTTAAGGTTTTCTTAAAAGAGAAATTTGATGTTCTGCTTCTTGAATGAAGTATTCTGACAGATCAGAGCCAGTGGTGGGATTCAGCCAGTTCGCACCAGTTCAGGAGAACCAGCTGTTAACTTTCTAAACAATTTGGTGAACTGGTTGTTGGAAGAAATCATCAGAGCAGAGAACTGGTTGTTAAATTATTTGAATCCCACCACTGATCAGAGCCTCTTCGATGTAGCCTTAAAATGAAAACAAGATGGCAAGTTTTCATTCTTCTTACTTTCATTGCACCAGATGGTGAAAAAAAGTAGTTTTGCCAATAATTCTCCCTGCTGTTCCTTTCTAACTGATTCTAACATGCTCCCTTTGAAGTTTCCCAGTATCAGGAAGAATCAGGGAAGGGGAAGAAAGCAATCTGGAATATTCTCCTTTCAGAGTTCAGAATAGTGATGTTGAGGAAAGAGTACAGAGAATAGCAACAAGGATGATTAGGGTCCCTAATGGAAAAAAACAAAAGGAGATTTCTTCCAACAACCAGATCTCTGAACTGCTCAGAAAGTTAAGAAATGGTTCTTGTAAATAGGTGCAAACTGGATGAATCCCACCACTGATTGGGGGGGGGGGGTGGAAGCTAAAACATATGAAGAACAGATGCAGAAATTGGGTATGTCTAGTTCAGTGAAAAGAAAGACTAGGAGTGATGTTACAGCATATTCCAATATTTGAGGGGCTGCCACAAAGAAGAAGGGGTCAACCTATTTTCCAAAGCACCAGGACAAGAAGCAACAGAAGAAAACTAATTAAGGAGAGAAGCAACCTGGAATTAAGGAGAAACTTCCCAACAGTGAGAACAATCAGCCAGTGGAATGGTTTGCTTCAGAAGTTGTGAATGCTCCATCATTGGAGGCTTTTAAAAAGAGAAGGGACAGCCATTTGTCTGAAGTGGTACAGGTCTCCTGCTAAAGCAGGGGATTACACTAGATGACCTCCAAGATCCCTTCCAACTCTGTTATTCTATGAAATACCTGCTAGTTTTTCTAAAACTCTTAAAACCTGACTGTGTACCTGGCAACCACCGGAAATAATAAATAAATAAATAAAATTTAAACAGCCCCATGTCTTTTTCAACTGCAGGATTATACTCTAAATGAATCAGTTTGTGGCAATTAAAACAAAGAGACACATGGGCATGCTCACACCCACACAAAGCACAAGGCCTGGGATGAATTCTTAATCATACAAAAACTGTTTTTAATGACCAGTCCCTATTTCAGTGTCCCATTTTCCATTTGTAGCATAGGGGAAACTATCACTGAAGGGAAATTGAATGAGCCTGTATCCATTATGTAAACTTAAATGACCAAAACCACAACTAAGCAAAAGCAGAAAGTCAAACTAAAACTGTTATTGTGGGTCATTAACTTAGTCACATATTGAAGAAATTAAGATTAACTGTTCAAAGTGGATATGAGCCCTCAAGGACAAAGGATAGTAAGCATGAAAATAAGCTATTGCATTAACTCTTCATATAAGAGCTTTTGTTCATCGTGGGTTTATACTCTGAGTTTAAGAAAGCTAACAAGATAATTAATTCCTAGGATTTCTATTGTGTTCTGGAAACTAGAGACTCACACATAGCTGAGAAGCCATGGAAATTATGGAATAATCTAAGTATGAGTTTTCAAATAAAATGAGAGATATATCCAAAAGGTAGAAAAGCAGGATAATCTGTCAGATTCTGTTGGATTAACCCAACATGCTGCATCCTAAAACTGGATTAACATAACACAGTCCCCATGTTCATATAACATGCCTTGTCCACCCAATAAATCATACTGTGTCTTAATTTAAGAACCTGGATCATATAACATGCTAAGACAACAGTTGGATTTTCACAGTATGATTCCATAGTATGATTTGATTGCTTATTGTATCCTACGACTATTAAATGTTTTACCTGATGATTCTTGATGAATGCATCTTTTACACTGGGAACATTTGCACCAAGACAAATTCCTTGTGTGTCCAATCACACTTGGCCAATAAAGAATGCATTCTGTGTATCTATGTATCTATGTATCTATCATCTATCTATCTATCTATCTATCTATCTATCTATCTATCT
>BLBF01000045.1:18524383-18539368 GCA_015471245.1 Laticauda colubrina | reverse complement strand
TCTATCTATCTATCTATCTATCTATCTATCTATCTATCTATCTATCTATCATCTAGCTATTTAACATGCTGTCTCAAGAAGCATGTTAACCTCCTCTAATATGCTGTGTGAACCCAGTCTCAAAGTTCTGAATTCTAGCAAGCTTCCCTTCTTGAGGGCAACATATTCATTTCCAAGTTTCCACCCTGCAAACTGTGCATTTGCAAACTGTGTTCATCCCTTGTTGACACACACAGGGCAGTATTCTGTACACCAAAACTCTTACCTTGAGAAACAGGGCACCCTTTGAAGACAAGGCATCTGTTCCTTTTCCATTGGGGTAACAGTGATAGGCAGCATCCATTACTGGGTAGCGGCTGGCAAAAAGCAGGCCACTGTTCACAAATTTGAAAGTACAGCAGCCATGGCAGCTGTAGACTCCAACATCATACAGAATGTACTCAAAGTAGCGGTGCAGCTGATTTTTCAACTTCTCTGCCGCCCTTTTGTCGAACACTTCCTGCAAGCACAGGAAGTCCAAGTTGGCAGGAAAGAAAGCCGAGATCTCGTGGTCGAAGGGCTCGTCCATATTCTTCTTTTTCTTTATGGAGGTCTTCTTCATAAGCGAGGCCTTGTAGAGGAGTTTACTGTTCACGGTGCTTTGGTCAACTGGGCCATCTCCAGAGCGCATCTTCACTAGGGATTCTCGTGAGGCAGTGCAGCTATCCAAGCTTCCAGAATCCCCTTCTTTTTGCTTATGGTTGGGGGTTTGACCTTTCGGGATCTCCGCTTCTGATTCAGGCGAACAGTTGACGGCTCCCTTGCTGTTATTCATGTGGCTTCCCATCCCATCGGCTTCTAGGTCTGAAACGTGGCTGTTATCCTCACCACCAATGCGAACGATGCAAGTGTTGCCATCTTCTCCATTCCCAGCATCTCCTCCAGCTTTGGGATCTCTGTCATCTTCATGGTTAGGACCGGCGTTCTCCCCTTTATACTCCATGGATGTGGTTCTCTTAATGCCCGTGTTGGCCGCCCGGTTATTGCCATCTCCCCCTTGTGGTGAAACGAGACTGCTGAAGCTGGCAGCACTGATCGAGGTGTTGGTGGGAGAGTCTATGTAGATTTTGATTTGGGGCCTGCTGGCACCATTCCGGATCCTTCGCCCAATTTCTTTCGCTCGGGCCTGTGTGTTGAAAACATTGTTTAATCTTGCCAAAGAGTCTGGCAGCAAGCAGACATTGGCACTGCTAAAACAAAAGCTTTTCCCATTGTTGGCCACCTTCCACTCAGTGAGTAAGGAGGATCCGTTGATCTGGCTTTTGTCCTGTAGCCTGGAATAAATGTATGGACGTCTCACGGACTGCAGAGGGGACCATAACAGGAAGCCGATCAGGGCAAAAGGAAGGGACACCACCAGCAATGCTAAGTAGATGGGTGTGGTGATGATGATGCAGAGAGCATGGAAGTAGCACGGGTCATCTCCCCTTTGCCGTTTCTCGTAGGTGGTAGGCACAAAAGAAGCCAGGAGCCGGTCCCCGAGCCAATAGCATGGGAAGATTAAGCCCCAGGAGAAGGAATGCAGTGCAGAAAGAAAGCCGTTAGGAAATGGGGAAGTGTATAAAACCATTGCAACTCAGTTAGGACACCCCCTTCAGCACCTTCTACATGGTGTCACCACCGTCCGCCATCCATCAGAATCTGGGTTTGCAGGCCAAGAGGGGAAATGGACATGCTCCTGGCAGTTGACGTCCTCTGGATTGCAATGAACATTTATCCTCGGAAGGACACCAACTCAACTTCATTTAGGAGGAGCAGAAGGTGGGCCAAGGATTCCTGTGAGCATCAAAGATCTAGAGGCATCAGTTTGTCTCATTTCTCACTGCAGGCAGCATGTAGGTTGTTGGGACATGAGCAATCAAAGTGCCTGAAAAGGTACAAGAGAAAGCGAGAGAGAGAGAGAGAGAAAAAAAGAAGGAGATTGAGAATAGCTGTCAATTATGAGATATGTGCTGGCAACAAGGAAATTACAGTCATAAGGGGCCTTCAGACATTACACAAAGCTCATGATGTGCATAACCACAATTGGAATAAACCAGGGATGGTATTCAGCCAGTTCTGACCAGTTCTGGAGAACTGGTAGTGGAAATTTTGAGTAGTTTGGAGAACCAGCCAATCCCACCTTTAACTGGCCCCGCCAACCCCATCTCTTCTCTGCCTCCCATTGAATCCAAGCTGATTGGCTGGGTCTTCTTTGGTTGCCCTGCACAGGATAATGGAGCTGGAAAGCAGCTGGGAATGGGGTGGGCAGGGAAGGGGGATTTTGCAGTAATCTTCCCCCAGGAGTGGGGAGGGAATGGGGATTTTACAGTATCTTTACCTTGCCATGCCCACCAAGCCACACCACATCCACCAAGCCATATCCACAGAACTGTTTGTAAAAAAAAAAAAAAAGGATAAACCATTAGCTTGGTTCCCCAATATTCTAAGCCATAGTTTATATAACTAGGGGGAAACCTCAGTGGGTTAGCATCTAGATCACAGATGTTTGTTCTAGATCACAGAGGTTTACTACAAAAAACAGAGTATCCTATCAAGTTATCCATCTGGATTGTCCAACCTCCAGACCATTGCTATAATTGAGCCACCTTGCCTTGGTGATTCTTTCTACAAAATTATTCCAGGCCTTCTGTTTGATTGCTCATTTTCCATGAGAAAATAATAATAATCAAATTCTGGCACTTTGACCTGTAGAGTTTAAAAAGGGAAAAAGGTGCTGGAAACATTTTGTACAACAACCCACTAAGAAGCCAATCGTTGCCTCTTTGTGTTTGGAACAATGAAGAAGAAAGAATGAGGATAATTGATGGAGCTAAAATGCTGTTTTTTTTTTAATTGGGTAAAATGAAGATGTGGCTAAATGAAGGAGCTGTCAAATCAAGCTTACCAGCTCCTCCTGGTTGTTATTCAGAAGCAGGTCCCATGCAGTTTATTCCAATTTATTTCTGGAAAAACTTGCACAGGAATGGAGCATAAATCACTGAAAACATACCTGGCATGTTATTTATGTTGAGCACATTTGGCAGTGTTTTCTCTATATCCCCTTAGGGAGGCCTTCCTCGCCTTTTTCATCATGGTACTTTTCTCCCTACCATGCTGATGATCACCCTTACACAACCCAGTCTATATTATCTCCTAGACAAAACAGTGGCAATTGGAAACATGGGGATTGAGCACTTGGATTTCAATTGCCCTGAGGAGTGCCAAGGCCAGGATTTAACTTTTTGGGTTGTGGAGAAGAGAGAAACATCAGAAGAACAGTTGCAGGAATTGGGTAAGTCTAGTCTAATGAAAAGAAGGACTGGGGTGACATGATGGCAGTGTTCCAGTATCTCAGGGGCTGCCACAAAGAAGAGGAAGTCAAGCTATTCTCCAAAGCACCAGAAGGTAGGACAAGAAGTGATGGATAGTTTAGTTTAGTTTATTGCCATTGAACCTCGTACAATGAAATTAAACACCATCGTCAGTGCACATCATGACTATGAAAATAAACACAAATACACATCCTTCACACATTGAATTGAAAACCCCTAATATTGCATTAATATTGCACTATATAGCAGAATTCAACAGAGCTACTGCCCTGGGATAGAAGCTGTTTTTCAGCCTATTTGTCCTTGTTTTTATCATCCTGTACCATCTACTAGATGGTCATAGTTCAAAAAAATGGTTCCCAGGATGAGATGGATCTTTGAGAAAGTTTTGAACTTTCTTAAGGTATCAGGAGCTCTAAAGCTCTTCCAACATGGGGAGAGGGAAACCCATGATTTTCTGGGCAATGATGTTAACCCTCTGGAGTACTTTCCTATCTGCCACTGTGCAGTTGGCAAACCATACTAATTCAGGAAACTAATTCAGGAGAGAAGCAACCTAGAAGTAAGGAGAAACTTCCTAACAGTGAGAACAATTAACTTGCCTTCAGAAGTTGTGGATTCTCCATCACTAGAGGCTTTTAAGAAGAGACTGGACGACCATTCATCTGAAATGGTACAGGGTTGGACTAGAAGCCCTCCTAGGTCTCATCCAATTCTGTCATTCTGTTATTCTGAGCCTCAGTCAAGATGACCTCAAGTGCTTCTTTTCTCCTTTCTTACCATCATTGTTGTGATGACCTATTTGTCTGATCTTTGCTTTGATCCCAATCCACCCAATCAACATTTTTAGAGAAGGTTGTCCGCTTTGGAAGCCATATTAACACTAGAAGCCTTCATGCTGCCACATTCCAGTGCCTGGGAAATTGGAGGGGGGGATTTTTAGAGTGTTAGTAGTTAGACATAATAGCATTCTCTGTAATAGGAGCCTCTGTGGTGCAGTGCAGTAGAGTGCTGTACTGCAAGCTACCTCTGCGGCCAGCTGCCTACAACTTGGTAGTTCAAATCCCACCAGGCTCAAGGTTAACTCAGCCTTCCATCCTTCCAAGGTGGGTAAAATGAGAACACAAATTGTTGGGGGCAAGAGGCTGACTCTGTCAGCCACTCAGAGAGAGCTGGAAAGCACTATAAAGTTGTATATAAGTCTAAGTGCTATTGTTATTCTTCTTTTCAGTCAAGGTCATGTTGTTTCTGCACCTGGAAGTGGAGTGGTTGAAGGGATGGATGGTGATTGGACCATGTGATGGACTGATGGGTGCAGGGGTTGGGTTCTGACTTTTGAATTATTGAGGGAAATCCCAGAACTCTCAAATTCAGGTTTTCCCAGATGTGCCAGTATGGCTTTTCTTATAAAAAGAAACTTTGAGAAAATGCCTGTCTCGGAGCTTTTGATTGGAGTTTGGTTTTGCTGGAATGCTGACAACGGTACAATGTCTGCAGTAATGCCATTAAGGTAGAGGTCCGAGACTCCAGGGATAAAAGAGCCAGTTTAATCTAGTGATTAAGGCCCTATGCTAAAATGTGGGAGACCATGAGTTCGAATCCCTCCTTAGTCAAGAAAGCCAATGGATCCACCCCTCTCTCACACACTCCAACTCCCCTCACAAGGTTGCTTTTGTGGAGAAAATAGGAGGAGGATATGTTTGTCTCCTTGAATTATTTGTAGAAATAATAAAAGATGGGATAAAAATAAATAAATAATAACAAGTTTCCAAACCCAGCTATTTTAGGTCCCCAGGAGACAGCGGATGGAGAGGTGAAAAGTAATAAAATGGAAATTGTATTCACAATTTTTTTAAAAAAAGATGCTGACACACTAGAAAGGATGCAGAAAAGAGCAACTAAGATGATGTGTGTCCAGTCACACTTGGCCAATAAAGAATTCTATTCTATTAACAGGGGCAGAGGAAAAATTGATTTTAAAAAACGTATAGCTACTTACTATACATTAAATTGGAGGATGAACAAGTAAATGGTAGCTTGGGCAAAAAAAATGTTTATACAACTGAATGAGATAAATGGCAAAAATTGTGGGATAGGAGCTATAAATTAACAATGTCAACTGCATATAAAGAAAACTTATTTTACAGATGGCATTTTGCACCAATGTGATTGGCAAGACAAATCGGCTAAATGCTGGAAGTGCCACCAAATACCTGGGTCATATTATCATATGTGGTGGACTTGCCCAAAAGCAAAAAAGAAAAAAAAATACTGGACAAAAATACGAGGGCTATCCACAAAATAGATTACGTTTTGTGATAGAAAAAAAACAAAGTGTAGGAAAAATTTTTTATTATATACACTTGAAAGTGACACTTAAATACTACTTTTCAACATATTCGCCAAACAAATTGAGGCACTTATCATAGCGGTGAACAAGCTTTGTAATTCCATTGTCATAAAATTCAGCCGCCTGAGATTTGAACCAGTCAGTTGCGCCCGCCCGCAGTTCCGCATCGTCGTCAAAGCGCTGTGTTCCAAGCCAGGTCTTCATCCTCGGAAACAAGTGGGAGTCGGTTGGTGCAAGATCGGGGCTGTAGGGCGGATGAGGAAAAATCTCCCACTTGAAAGCATTCAGGACTTCTCGAGGGCGATTTGCTGTGTGTGGTCGGGCATTGTCATGCAAAAACAAAATTTTTGAGCTTAACTTTCCTCTACGCTTGTTCTGAATTGCTTTTCTTAGTTTCACAATACCTCACAGAGTTTATTGTGGCATCGTGTTCCAAAAAATCGATAAGAAGGACACCTTGCCTATCCCAAAAAACAGTCACCATAGTTTTCCTTGCAGAAAACGTTTGCAAACATTTTCTTGGTTTTGGGGGGGAATTTGTGTGCCCCCACTCCATAGACTGCAATTTGGTCTCGCTGTTCACATGTTTGACCCAAGTCTCGTCTCCAGTTACGATTCGATCAAGAAATGAATCTCCATCTTTGTCATAAGAGTACAGAAGTGTCAATGATGCGGCCATACGCTGACTCTTGTGGTTTTCTGTCGGGATTTTTGGCACCCATCTTGCACAAAATTTGTGGTAGCCTAGCTTTTGTGTAACAATTTCATGCAACAAACTGCATGAAATTTGTGGAAAGCTAAGCAAAAGTTCCATTACTGTGAAACGGCGGTTTTCACGAATCTTGTCATCGACTTTCGCGACCAGTTCATCAGTCACAATGCTCGGACGTCCACTCCGCTGTTCATCATGAACGTTAGCACGACTAGATGCAGACTAAGCGGTGGACGAACAGATCAAAGATGGCCATGCTAGCTCCGCCCCTTCTTGCTACAAACGAAAAAGTAATCTATTTTGTGGATAGCCCTCGTACATATGTGGTTGGAAAAAAGGATAAAACAGCATATGCTAGCTCCGCCCCTTCTTGCTACAAACGAAAAAGTAATCTATTTTGTGGATAGCCCTCGTACATATGTGGTTGGAAAAAAGGATAAAACAGAAATATTTCTATTCAGGATTCTACCCGAAAAATACAGTAGGGAAAATGCATATTTAGTTATACATATATTAACTACTGCGAGAATCATATTTGTACAATACGGAAGAGTTGAAACACAGTGAAGAGATACCTACTGTGATTAGGAAAAGTTTAGAATGTGCAGAAAGGAATAGATTGGCAACTAAAGAGCAAACTGAATATTATATAGTTTGGGATCTATTTTATCAATGGTTAAATAATAAAAATGGAAGTTAGGAACAGGGAAACAAAATAAAGAAGACATGTTAAAAGAGATAAGTAAATATTATGACTAGCGTGTTGAATATTGCTATTTTAATGTTGTAGAA
This sequence comes from Laticauda colubrina, assembly GCA_015471245.1. Classification (NCBI taxonomy): domain Eukaryota; kingdom Metazoa; phylum Chordata; class Lepidosauria; order Squamata; family Elapidae; genus Laticauda; species Laticauda colubrina. Next base: position 18,532,161 of record BLBF01000045.1, on the reverse strand, counting down.
TTAATACATGGAATGTTACTATTTTATTTATTGTAGAATTAATATTTATGTAACGAATGATGTTACAATTTTGATTATTGTTTAACAAAGATATTTGTACCCATACAATACGCTGTTCAATTGAAGATGGAATTATTATATTAAAAAAAATTCTATTCCATAAGGGGTCTGGAAGCTAAGGGAACCCGACATATCTAGTCTCATGAAGAAAAGGATTAGAGAAGATATGACAGTCATCTTCCAACACTTGAAGGGCTGTTACAGAGAAGAGGGTGTTGATTCTTCTTATCACCTGCAGATAGGACAAGGAGCAATGGGTGGGAAGCTAATTAAAGAGAAATCTAACCTGGAAATAAGGAAGGAATTTCCTGATAGTGAGAACAGTTAATTGATGGAACAACTTCCTCATTCAGTTCTCGGTGTTCCATCGCTAGAGGCTTTCAAGGAAAGATTGAACAGCTATTAGCCTGGGTTGGTATAAGGACTCCTGCTTTGGGCAGGGGGGTAGATCAGAAGAGCTCCATTCAGCCAGTTCTGACCAGTTCTGGAGACCAGTTCTGACCAACTCTGTAGCAGAAATTTTGAGTAGTTCAGAGAATCGGCAAATCCCACCTCTGACTGGCCCCGCCAACCCCATCTCTTAGTGAGTGGGGTGGGGAGAGAATGGGGATTTTCAGTATCCTTCCCCTGCTATGCCTACCAAGCCACACCACAACCCACCAAGCCATGCCCACAGAACCAGTAGTAAAAAAATTTGAATCCCACCACTGGCCCCAGGGCCCCTTCCATACTTATAATTCTAGGATGTACTCTAAGCAAACAATAGGAGAAGTACAGGTTGATACCACAAGTCCGATTCAACCCTTTAAGTATCCTATCAATGCCAATCTCTTATCATACATAGCAATAACAAGGAACAGAGATGTACAAGCCTTTTTTTTTTTGGAGATGATCCTCAGCCTATATCCCAAGATGCAACTGGACTTTGTTTCTCCTTGAAGACATTATGCTTCTCCTCCAAGAAGCTTCTTCAGTTCAGTTCATGAGCCGAAGAAGCTTCTTGGATGACAAGCAGAACATCTTGGAAAGAAAACACAGTCTTATAGCAGTTTCAAGTCTTGCTGGGAAGACATTCTTGCTGGTTGAGTGAGAACAGTGTTTTTATCATCTCTCTCTCTCTCTCTCTCTCTCTCTCTCTCTCTCTCTCTCTCTCTCTCTCTCTCTCTCTCTCTCTCTCTCTCTCTCTCTCTCTCTCTTTAAAATGCCACTGTCACAAACCACCAACGGACTCTTAGCAAATTATGCCAAATTATAAGCATATAGTTCTTAAATTGTTTTCATTTTATTTTCAATTTATTTTCATTTTAATCTGTCTTAGGCTAATCAGCCTTGAAATGTCCAGGGGAATCAATAGCTGGAACAATAACAACAACAACAATAACAAAACCTACTGTGAAATGTAATTCCAGAGATAAATACCCCAGGAGCATTTTTTTTTTCACAGTCTAAAGCAGTGTTTCTCAATCTTGACAATTTGAAGATGGGTGGACTTCAACTTCAAGCACTGGGGAATTCTGGGAGTTGAAGTCCATCCATCTTCAAGTTCCCACTGGTCTAAAAGAAGGAAAAAAATGAGTTTGCATGGAAGAGGAATGGCTGAATAAAGCAGGAAGAACAACTTCTCAAGATCATTCTGGTTGTAGCTGTTCTGTAAATCATGATAGAGGCTTTCCAACCTTATAGTTATGAACTCTTAAAAGCAGGAGTCATATTTTTAATCGTCCAAGCTACATACATTTTTTTCCAGCCAAGAAAGAAATTTGTTTAGCTTAGTTTGCATTTTAACGTGTCCTTATCTATTTTTGCATGTTCAATGTGAGATGTAGATCCATTCTCTAGACGTCATAATTTTCTACATTTTGCAGTGTATCTCGCCAATTAAAACACAAAATGATCCCAGGGACCAACATGATACAGTTTTTGTAAGCGCTATAGAAACACTGTTCCATCAAGGGTGCCAATTTGCCTGCCAAAACCACCAACGGGGGTACACATTGCTAAAACTGCAAATAGAAAAGTGTACATTTGGAAAAGCAAGCACAAAAAAAAAGAAGAAGAAAAGACACATATATTTTAAGGCAAATATAAAAGAAGGTTCTTCTGCAAAAAGCCACAAAAATGAAAAACGGAGACTAAGCAAAATTAACACATAGACAAATTGTATTATTCTACACCAGTGGTTCTCGCTGGCTGGGGAATTCTGGGAGTTGAAATCCATACATCTTAAAGTTGCCAAGGTTGAGAAACACTGGACTAATGCCCAAGATTCCCATGATTTTCATAGAATCATAGGGCTGAAAGGGATCTTAGAGGGCTTCTAGTCCTTCCGACCAATGCCCAAGGCAAGAGTCCTCATAGCAGCCTGCACAAATGATTGCCCAATCTTTTTTTGAAACCTTCCAGAGATGGAGCACCCACAACTCCTGGAGACAGGCCATTCCACTGGTTGGTCGTTCTCACTGTCAGGAAATTCCTCCTTAAATCCAGGTTGAATCTCCTCTGAAGAACTTCCACCCATTGTTTCTTGTCCTGCCCTCAGATGCAATGGAGAAAACATTGATCCTCCTCTTCCTCTGTGACAGTCCTTCAAGTATTGGAGAACCGCTACAATTCTTCTCCTCGGTCTTCTCTTCACTTGGTTTTGAAACTGAAAGAGGTCATCTTAAAACATAAAATTGTGGCAAGTGGATTAAAAATTTATTAAAACTGAGGTGTTTCATGACTCATCCAAGTAACTTCTTCAGTCAAAATGAAGATCTTTATGAGCCACGGTGGTGCAGTGTTCAGAGTGCAGTATTGTAAGCTACTTCTGTTGACAACGAGTTGCCTGCAATTTGGCAGTTCAATTCTGAGTGGCTCAAGGTTGACTCAGCCTTCCATCCTTCCGAGGTGGGTAAAATGAGGACCCAGATTGTTGGGGGCAATAGGCTGACTCTGTAAACTGCTTAGAGAGGGCTGGAAAGCACTGTGAAGCAGTATACAAGTCTATGTGCTGTTGCTATTTTTGGTAGGCAGAGAGTCAAATAGTCATTGGAAAGAACCAACTCTTGCCATACAGACTGCGGGGGGGGGGGGGAATGTTCCCCCAAAATTTACATGGAAGAAATAACCATGATGGTTTTAATTAGACTGTCTATTCCATACTCAGTATGCTTCCTCAAAGTGGTGTGTGCATTGCACAATTTAAAAACAGAAAGATTAGAGTTCACCCTCCTGGAAGGCTCAGATTAAAATCTATATTCATTTCTAATGCTTGCTGTTTCCCCAGCCCAGCAGGGTCAACATGAAGTTAAAATTGTGATGGTGATTGTTAGTGATGTTAAAAGTTCATAGGTAATCTACTGGGAGAAAACGCTTACAAAGGATGACTTACTTAGTTACACAAATGAACAAAGCCTTAAAAAACAACAGTGTCATATAAGTACTAAATTAAATAAGTGGGGGTCCTTGGTGCTCTCTGCCCTTGGTGGTTTTCTTGCAGATGTTTCAATGCTATACTAGGTGACATCATCAGTACTCTACCACTGCAAGAAATTCACTGAGGGCAGAGAGTACCAAGGACCCCACATATTTGAACCTGGAGCTAGAAATATTCCCTTCTATCAATAAATTTAAATATTTCAGTAAGCCCTACTGGAAGGTCCCTAAAGGAAGTATAGAATAAAGGGATTAAAGGTAAGGTGACCAATTGTCCTCCTTTAGGGAGGACAGTCCTCCTTTTATAAGTTCTGTCCTCTCTCGAAAAGCGTCCTCCTACATGTCCTCCTTTTTGATATTTGAAGACTAATCTGTAAATCTCCATATTTGATCGATGCCGATCCGATCTGATCCGTTGTATGTGATGTGACATATTTGTATTTGACATGGCAATTTGTCAAGGCTCGATACAATGCGGTGAGACGCGATTATGAGATGCATATGCGCTCCACACAGGAGAATTGTTTTGAGAGTGTGTGTCATGCGCAAGTGGCTTTATTTTTTTTTCTTCAATTTATTTGTGTCCTTTTTGTAAAAAGTTGGTCACCTTATTATTAAAGTTAACGCAAGCAATTAAACCATGAGACTCGCCAAAGAGTCTTGCCAAAGACTGCCAGTACAAAAGGACCAGAACAAACTTCTCTTAATTTTCCAAAACAAACAACAGGTTTACGGAGCAGTGTAGAAAGAAGATTATTTGATGCAGCATGAACGGCTTTAAAATAATCCAAGTCTTTCATCCTACAATTAACTTCTTCACCTGAAACAGGGCTCCCAAATCTATTGGGTATTTATAATATTCTTCTGAACTCCCAGCAATTTGTGCAATTGCTCAATGGAGCAGAATTCTCTAATCTGAAGCTATTATCTAGGGAAACTAACAAGACATTCTTTAGGGTATAAAAATGCCATGTGGTCAAAAGACTTAGTGTAATTCCTTTTCTTTTCTTTTAAAGATGTGTATCCAAAAGAGATTATTGGATGTTGTACAAGAAGTTGTTCATTTTATAATTGGGCCCCATTCTCATTCCTCTTTCTGATTCTTCAAGGAATAAATCTAAATGCTGCTTAAATTAAGCATATTTAAGATGTCACCCAAAATTCAATAAAGCAATATAGAATTCTCTCCCTGTTCACTCCATGTATTTTTCTCTCTTTCTCGTCCTCCTTATTGCCAAGATATGTATGCCCACGATAGCATTATATTGTTAGGACAGATATCAAGTTATCTAGTGTAGCGGCAGCCAAGAAAGCCAATGCAATCCTAAATTGCATTGACAGACGGATACAATCAAGGATACAATCACTAACACCACTCTATAAAGTCTTAGTAAGACCAAATCTAGAGTACTATATCCAATTTTGATCACCACACTATAAAAAAGATGTTGAGACTCTAGAAAGAGTGCAGAGAAGATCAACCAGGATGATGAGGGGACTGGAGGCTGCAACATAGGATGAATAGTTGCAGGAACTGGAAAGGGCTAGTCTAGGAAGAGAAGGACCAGGGGAGACAGGATAGCAGTCTTCCAATATTTGAGGGGCTGCCACAGAGAGGAGGGGGTCAAGGCACCTGAAGGTCAGAGAAGGAATAATGAATGGAAACTGAACAAGGATAGATTCAATCTGGAAATAAGGATAATTTTTCTAACATGGAGAGCAATCAACTAATGGAACAGAAGTTGCCTTTGGAAGTTGCAGGAGCTTCATCACTTGAGACTTTCAAGAAGAGACTGGACTGCCATCTGTCAGAAATGGTGTAGGGTCTACTGCTTGGGTGGTGGATTGGACTAGATGACCTACAAGGTCCCTTCCAACTCTGTTAATCTTCTTGATTCATTTGGTTGAAAGGGACAGTCTTTCATTCAGAACAGACAACTAAAACAGATTATGCAATGGAAAAACACTGCATAACACTACACTTAAGGTGTCATTTTTTCCTACCGATCCATAGGAAACTTTAGGAGAAGAGGCTGGCCTCAAAGATATATACAGGTAGTCTTTGACTTACAACAGTTCATTAAATGACAGTTCAAAGTTACAACAGCATTGAAAAAAGTGACTTATGGCCATTTTTCAGTTACAACTTTTGTAGCCTCCCCATGGTCATGTGATCAAAATTCAGATAATTAGTTCATACTTATGACCAGGGGTTTTTAAGACTTGTGGAACTCCCAGAATTCTTCCTCCTGTCATGTTAGCTCAGGAATTCTGGGAGTTGAAGTCCACAAGTCTTAAACTTGCCAAGTTTGAAGAGCCTTGCTTATGACCCTTGCTGCGTCCCTGGGTTACATGATCACCTTTTGCAACCTTTTGACAAGGTGGGGGCACCAGGCTAGAATCCAGGCTACCGTGAGTTCCAGTCCCAGTTTAGGCATGAAAATCAGATGGCTGACACTTCACCTAGCCCAATCCACCTCACAGGGTTGCTGGGGTGGGGAAAAGAGATGGAAGAAGAAGCATTATAAGAGCCACGGTGGTGCAATGGTTAGAATGCAGTATTGCAGGCTGATTCTTCCCACTGCCAGCAGTTCTAATTTCAACAGGTTCAAGGTTGACTCAGCCTTCCATCCTTCTAAGGTGGGTAAAATGAGAACCCAGATTGTTGGAAGCAAGAGGCTGTAAACTGCTTAGGGAGGGCTTAAAGTATTGTGAAATGGAATATAAGTCTAAGTGGTATTGCTATTGCTATTAGGGAAGTTCAGCTTGAGTTATACATAAAAATAACAAACGGAGGATAAAACAAATCTAACTTTGAAATCTAATATTTATTCAGAAGTTTCTGCTGATTAATGCATTTGTTTAATTGATCAAAAATCTTTGATCAATGATGTGTATAAAGTCTATGTAACTTAGCAGCTCTTTGCTCATTGGTGTATGAGACCAGTGACTCACTGTAACTTGGTAGCTTTGAAATGTCACAAAATAGTTATTTGGCGGATTGTTGATGCTTTACGGGTGAAATTTCCACCAAAGCTCTTCCATCTACTGAATTCAAACTGCTTAGGGGAAAAAAAAGGTGCAAAAGTCAGAAGAAATGTTCTTGCTGACCCCATTAATGAATGTGGAGTGATTCAGCCTTTTAAAAGCTACACACATCTGCTTAGATGAGCGCATGGGTGATTGTTGCTGTCTCCCACATTAAAGAAAAGAGGTGAATAGTTATGCAAAGGTCTGTTGCAAAGATATCTACTGCAAGAGCAATTTGACCTGCCCAGTTTTGCATTCCTGTTGTGCATTCCTGTAGTTGGCCAAAAGCCAGAGTTCAGTTAATGGCTGGAAAAGTCTTGCTTGCTGGGTAGGTGACCTGAAAGAGAGAGAGCATGGATGCAGAGAATATATATCTACATTGGTCACCTCTGGGGCATGGTGAGGATTACAGGGACAGAGGTCTCCTCTTCTGCAGGGAGACAGGAATGGAGAATTGATTGAATAAAAAAAATCTGCACTGCCACTTCTATACATGCTCTACGCATTCAAGTCTGACTGCTGTTTCTGGGGTACAATAAAGCCTGAATTTCTAATCATTTGTTCTTCTCTCAGTGTGAGTCAGACAGCGAGGATGGGAAGGCTGTGATCCTTTGAGTTTCATACAACCACCATGCTTTACATGCTTTCAAACTGCTAGGTTGGCAGAAGCCGGGACAAGTAATGGGAGCTCACTCTTTTACGTGGTGCTAGGGATTCGAACTGCCGATCTTTCTGATCAACAAGCTCAGCGTTTTAGCCACTGAGCCACCACATCCCTCCTGAAGAAGGATTAGTCAATAGTTAATCAGATTGGAAGTCTTGGAATACCTTTTCCAACACATTTCATTAAAAGGCATAAGGTTTCCGCTATAGCACATGTAGTCTTATGCCTTTTAATAAATTATGTTAACTAGAAAAGATGCTACCAGGCTTCCTAGGATCAGTGTCCTTCTGTGACATTATATCAATGTAATCTTATCACAATTTTGTTGAAAAGGTAAGGCCTTAGCTGCGTAAAGGGATTATAATTCATTTTGGGTAGTTAAGTGTCTCTGAATAAAATGCTATGTGGTTTGTTGGGTTCTGGCTTTGGGTGTTACATAAATTTAGACATTGTGACTTGGCAAAGCAAGATTTCAGGCTCAGTGTGTTGTGTGAATGCACACAATAAAAATAATGATAGCATAATACAGCTAAAGAAGAACCAATAAGAGAGAAGTATTTGAAGTTTAAGATTGAACTGTGGGATCCCTTGGTGCTCTCAGAGGTTG
>BLBF01000045.1:18473185-18524373 GCA_015471245.1 Laticauda colubrina | reverse complement strand
CTAATTGAGTAATCAAATATCTTCAAGAAAACAATCAACCTCTGAGATCAACGGGGACTACACAAAGCAAGAAGTCATCAAAAATGACTGTTTGGTGGACTTCCAGTTTGCAGGGCTTCGGCAGCAGACAGGAATCCGCGATCATGTGTGGTTTCTGCCTGGGCGTGCCGCCGGAGCACCCCGAGCCAGCTGGCTTCGGGGCTAAGCCACCCCGTAGAGGTCGGTGAAGACGGGGGAGATTCCAGCAGGGTCGAGGAAAGCTGCATCTTTCCTCCCCAGCTGACTAAACTCCCTTTCCCAAAGGCGGTAGAGCGGCGGTCAGAAATGGTCGCCTCAAAGAACCCCGGAAAAGAATGTGCAGGAGGAAGAAAGTGCTGAAGTGAAAGTTTTGGCTGACTGGGATAAGAAACAACAATTAAGGCATCATGGAACTCAAATTTTTAAAAAGGATACATCGCTCCCAAAGAAGATTTGGAAGCAGCAAATAAAAGTGAAAAGGGGAAAAAAAATTTCACTCTCCTTCCTTATGTTGACAGTAAACAGAGATGAATGAGAAATTGGAAAAACCTGCTTTGGCATCAACAGGTATTTAAGCTGGAAAACTTAATGCCAGGGGGATAATAAAGATTTCTGAATATAAAAGGGAAAAAAAAGAGAAGGATTTTTTTTTTTTTTTTTTTGCTGTAAGTGGGAAGGGAGAGGAAGAGAATAAGAACAGGATTTGGAAGGAGGAGATAGCCTGGAATCTAAAGAATCTAAAGTTAAATTTTAACAGGACTTCTAAAAAATACATTTTAACTGGAACTTTGTAACTAAATACTAACCCCAGGAAGAGAAAGTGAAAAAAGGAAGAAGGTGTCAAAAGAAACAGCTTGTATGTGTTTGGATTGCTTGCTGATTTTGGGAATTTTGGAACTATATTTGAAGGATTAAAAACACTTGGGTGGTTGTTTTAAAAGAAAAAAAACTCTACAATGGCATCATTTGTGGATGAACTGAAAATAGAATTTAAAAAACTTAAAGAAGAAGAACAAGAAGGGAAGGGCTCTCTTGGTTCATTTTTCAATTCTTAGAAATGGCGATCTCTACCTATGAGAAATTACAAGAAAAGACTATGCAACAAGAAGATTGGGACAAAGAAGAAGCCATTTTAAATGAACAAGTAACTCTACTTGGGGAAGAAAGGGGAAAGAGAATGGAGAATTTGAGACCTAAAAAAACAACCAAAAAAGGGAAAACTAAGGTGAAAAGTGGATATAATGTGAGAAAGCAACAGAAAAAGAGAATACAGAAAAGGGAAATCGAGGTGGAGAGACAAGGGGGTAAAAAGGGCAGAGAGAAGAAGCAAAGGAGGAGGAAGGGAAGAGAAGCTACAAGGGTGTGAAGCAAGATGTAAAGAAACAGGACTTATTTAGAGATAATGGGTAAAAATTTAATTGAAAAAGTGATTCTGCAAAGGTACAAATGATTGTACTGTTATATTTGTATTTAGAAATAATGTTAGAAAATTGGAAACAACGTATGATTTAGTGAAACATTTGTGAATAAAATAAATGGAATGAATTAAATGAGAGAATTAATTTAGAAAGGAATGGGAACATTTTAATGAGACATAATGTTTTAAAATGCAAGTGAAGCGGGGGGGAAGTAATTATGGAAAGTTTATAAGCATTCCCATAGAAGCATGATACCTACTTGAAAAGTAATTTGTTAAATGTTTAAAATTTAAATGAATATTAACATTAATGATAGAATTGAATTGGTATAGATCGTTTTAATTATATTATATATTTATATTTTTTTCTTTTTCTTTTTAAAATGTAGCGTGTAGCTTTAATGTACTACACAGAATCCAAATGGAAGTTATGTTCTATATTAAGTGTTATAATTTTAGGGAAAAGATATAAAGGCGTCATACTCCAATCCAGGAGGAATTTTGTTTAATGAGAAAAGATAATAGACAGTTGAAATAGGACAGACAAAGAATATAAATTTAATGATCTGATTTGAGATGAAACAAATAAAAATAAAATTAAGAAAGTTAAAAGAGGGGAGAAGCTATATAGAAAATGTAGAATGGTAATAAGATATGGAATGGTATATAAAAATGAGCATGAATTTGAATTGGTGTCTGTACAAAGAGATGTAACCCAGGATCAGGCTGCTTTCAGAAAAGAGGTTTTATGTTTTTCATGTTCTGTGTTGTGTTTGTTCATGTTTGTTTCTAAAAATCAATAAAATTTTCTTCAAAAAAAAATATGACTGTTCGGGTGCTTCTTCAGGCGCTGATAGTCTTTGAAAAAAAAATTATTTGGACTTGGTCATTTGTACCAGAGGTTGTTTTGATGTGGCCTTCAGCTCGATTTTAAGTGCAGGAGATCAGTTTTGGACTCCAGTAAAAAAAAAAAAGATGACCCTTCTTTGCCATTTGAGAACAAAAAACCAAGGAGGTCAAAGAAAATGGGTTATCCTCATCCACTTTGGGCTTTGGTCTCTCCCATTCTTTACAACAGCCCCACCTATTTTGTGGTCTCTGTCTTCCTTGACAGAAGAAAGATTGTCCTCCACTCAATTATTCGAAGGGTTGACAATTATCCCACATGATCCAAGGTAAAATCAAGCACAATAAGCCTGCTTGCTTGTACCTGTAAATGTGACAATGTCAACTTATAAACAGTGGTGGGATTCAATTTTTTTTTCCTACCGTATCTGTGGGCTTGGCTTGGTGGGCGTGACAGAAGGATACAGCAAAATCCCCAATCCTGTTGTGGTTTGTCGGCAGCAGGTGCAGACAGCTGAGGTTTTGGAAAGTGAGGACTCGGACGAGGGGCCTGCAGGTGATGCAGGCATGGGGCCAGGACCATCTGGGAGTGGAGTGCTGCCTTTGGAACTTGTGGAGGCTGGCAGCAGTGATGAAGAGGAGCCTGAGGAGCCTGTGCCCAATGCACATGCATGCAGGGCTGCTCGAAGGAAAGAGCAGCTGCAGCAGCACAGGCGACTTGGGAGTAAGGCTGCAAGGTGATGGCCCCTCCCTTAAGGGATAAAAGCCAGCCCTTAGAGGTGGGATTATTTGCAGGAAGCATAGAAGTTCTTGCATTTCAAGTCTTGTGGAAGTTCGGACTATCCTGGTTTGTGTTTGGAGTCTTTTGGTTTTGATTACTTCCTTGCAATTTAATCTAGTGTTCTTGGCAGCCTTGCACAACCTTGGCAAGGCTTGTTCTTATCTGGGACAATTAGTTTTTAATCAGGTTTTACTGTGAATTGAATTCACAGAGAAGCATTAAGAAGGTTTTGTTTTTATCTCTGTTTGGTGTTTGTTTGCTTTGAACAAGGCTTGGGTCAGAACAATTCCCTCCCCACCCCACTAACCTGCTTTTCAGCTCCATGCTCCTGTGCAGGGCAACCAAAGAAGACCCAGCCCATCAGTTGTGGGTGTGGCTTGATGGGCATGGCAGGGGAAGGATACTGCAAAACCCCCATTCCCCCCACCCCACCCCACTAACCTGCTTTCCAGCTCCGTTCTCCTGTGCAGGGCAACGAAAGGAGACCCAGCCAATCAGCTGGGACTCAGGAGGCAGAGAGGGTTGGTGGGGCCAGTCAGAGGTGGGATTTGCCGGTTCTCCAAATTACTCAAAATTTCTGCTACCGGTTCAAGAACCGGTCAGAATCGGCTGAAGACCACCTCTGATACCGGCCCAGAAGGACAGGAGATATCAAGTCTTTGTTCAGTTGTAATTTTTATCCTTTTCCTTCACTCCTTAAAAGTTAAACCAAACAGTTTGCAGCTCTCTCCCCGATATGCCACTGGGACAGTCCATAAAGTACCAGAGGCTGTTCTAAACAAACTGTCAACTTAATTGTGTTTCAGTATAAAAATTTTATTTCTAACTTGTGCTTGTAAATGACTTGGGTTGTTGGGCCCCCAAATCAGAGCCATCAAGTTCAACCCGGCAGGAAAATCCCCAAATAGCCAAATCCTTCTTTATTTAGCCAAGTGGAGCCAGGAAGACTGTGACACATGTTCAATATTAAATGAAACTCAGAGCATCTTCCCCCTGATCTATTTATATGCGCACAAGGCACTCGGAGATGTTTCAAGAGCAAACATTGGTTGCTTTAGCAGCATGAAGATTAACAGAGAGATACACAAAGGTCTCTGATCAAGTTCATTAAATATTCGTTTTTTAGCTCAGATGCTAAAATCAAAGCCCATACTGACTCCGGGTGGGCTTGATGTGCCTTCAAGACATCACTCTTTTCTTTGTCTCTTTTTCACAGTTATTCAAGTCCATAGATTTTCTACAGTGATGTTACAATCAAGTCCATGGTAGGACCTGAAGCTGACACATGGTTGAGAGATTTCTCACCAATCCTGTGCCCAAAGAAAGAATAGAATAGAATGGAATGGAATATAAAATGGAATGGAATAGAAAAGAAATGGAAAAGGAATGGAAAAGGAATAGAACAGGAGTGGAGTGGAGTGGAGTGGAATAGAATAGAATAGAGTAGAGTAGAGTAGAGTAGAGTAGAGTAGAGTAGAGTAGAGTAGAGTAGAGTAGAGTAGAACAACAGAGTTGGAAGGGCACCTTGGAGGTCTTGTAGTCCAACTCCCTGTTCAAGTAGGAGAAGCTATACAATCTCATACAAGTGACTGTCCAGCCTCTTCTTAAAAACCTCCAATGATGGAGTGAAGGTGGCATGAATAGATTCTATTTTATTTGTAGAAGTCGTGGGCTTCTCTGATATTGTGGTTGGCCTGTAGACAATAGACATTTCATTACCCAACTATGGGGTGCTTCTTCAAAAGACAACTAGATTTTCTTTGCTTTTTCCCGAAGATATTTCACTTCTTATTCAAGAAGTGAGCTGAAAAAACTTCTTGGATGAGATGCAAAATGTCTTCAAGGAAAAACAAAGAAAGTCCAGCTGCCTCTTGAAAAAGCAGTTTTGGGACACCCAACTAGGTAATATCATTAGTGTGAGTTCCAATATAGCAAAGCCCTTATTTGCTCATAGCTATAATGTTTTATGGTACTATAAGAAGGCAGAAACAAAGACTACCATAGTTAAGAGAAAGTTTAAAAGTTTTTTTTTCCACAGGATCATTGGTTCAAAATGCAACTGTTTTTCAGAACATCAAGGAGACCTTGCATGATATACAACAAATTCCAAATATACAAAACTACAAACACACACACACACACACAGAAGATAGATAGATGATAGGTAGGTAGGTAGATAGTAGATAGATAGATGATAGATAGATGAAGGAGAGGTAGGTAGGTAGAATAGGTAGGTAGATAATCATCTATCTATCTACCTATCCTAGACAGTTGAAGTCAGGATTAAATCTAATAGGTGTAAATGACATGAGTTTACATTTGGGAACAATTGGAAACTAGTATAACGGACAGGGAGAAAAAAATCCTTCCAAATTGTCTACCACAGTTGTCTTCACCTTAGCAGCTTGAAGATGTGTGGAGTTCAACTCCCAGAATTCCCCAACCACCCTTCCAGCAGGGTGGAAATCCACACATCCTCAAGTTGCCAAAGTTGAGAAAACCCTGGTCTATCAATACCCATTTCAAACTGATGAAAGAGAATTCGCTTTTGAATAGGAAGCCTGTTACCTTTCGGGATCAAAACATCTCTGAGTTGATTTACATTTTTTCCAGCTTCCATGTTTCCATTCAACCCCCAAGGGAAGACATCAGGAAGGAACCTCTGTCAACAGGATGTCCACATGAGAAGTGTTGGAGAATTTGTTCTTCCCACTAACTAAAATAGACTGGGGTAGTATAAAATCTCCCTGCTGTAAAATGTTGGTCTAGAAGATCCTTCCAGCCCTATGATTCTATGATCTATGGCAGGGGTCTGCAACCTGTAGCTCTGGAGCCACATGAGGCTCTTTCAGCTCTCTGCTATGGCTCCCTGTCAACTGATCCCACCACTGGCTGGCCCCTCCGCGTCACTCCTCACCTGAGAAGATAAGGGTGATGGCAAGGGATGAAGACTCGCTCCATATTCCAGAGCTGGAGGTGACTGAGTGGGAGTGAGTGACTTCAAGTTGGCCACGCCCACCCAGACACACCGTTTATTAAATTATTGGCTCTCGGTGTTTTCTTTTCTGCGGGAAATGGGTCCAAATGATTCTTTGAGTGTTCAAGGTTGCAGACACCCAGGGGTGGGATTCAAAATTTTTAACAACTGGTTCTGTGGGTGTGGCTTAGGTGGTGGGTGTGGCTTGGTAGTCATGGGACTGGGTGGACGTGGCTTGGTGGTCATGTTATTGACTGGGCCTGGCCAACTCAACGTCACTTACATCGAGGCACGCATCTCCTCGCCTGGCCTCTCATGGCTGTGGGGATGCTGCAACAGTCATAAGTGTGAAAAATGGTCATAAGTCACTTTTTCCAGTGCCATTGTAACTTCGAATGGTCCCTCCACACAAGCAAACTACCAGCAAAGGATGGGAAAAGAACTCCAGAGAAGTTCCTCAGACAGGAAGTCTAGTCCTGCCCAGAATGTAATCAGGGTTAATGGAGAGGCAGTTTCTGCAAGCAACACCAGAATGTTTCCTTCCTGCCTTCCTTACAGGATTAGGCCAGTAATTTCTTCTACAACCAGTTCTCCAAACTGCTTAGAATATTAACAACCGGTTCTAGCGAATAGGTGCAAACTGGTAGAATCCCACCCCTGCAGCCACCTGTTCTGTGGAGACGTATGAACAAAATTGTCCACCCAATTTCTCCTCCACAAATTGGGTGGAGAATTTCAAAAAGCCCACGGAGAAGGCTTCTTCTTAGACAGAGTGGTTTGACAACAGGCTCACAAATCTAACCAGGGGTAAGTCTCTTCCTCTCTCTCTCTCTCTCTCTCCTTGAAGAACTTTCATCCAAAGCTCAACAGCCAACTGTCTGGGAGAGTTCCAATTCTGGATGCTCAGTGCGGAATGCAAAGGCAGAAACCTTCTAAATGTCTCTTCCACTTTTACAAGAGTCACATTCTGACTTTGTGGAACATTTGCTTGGATAAAAAATAAAGTTTATTTAGTGTAAAGGAGAGCCGTTTACATTCCTTCCTCCTTGCAGTGCTCAACCGTCCAAGTGGAAAGGGAATCATTTCATCTTTAAAAACACACTGAGCAGACCATGGTTACTAAGGCTGAGAAGGCTGCAAAAAATAATAATAAACCAATATCCTTTGGGACATCTCATGCTTAGAGATTCCATCGTTCCCAAGAAAAACCACAAGTCAGAAAAACAGACTTCTTTCATGCAATTCCTCATCCTTTTGCAACTCAGAGTAAGGGTGATCCGAGGTGTCTGTGTTAAAGGAAACACCTCTGTGTTTATGAAGAGAGAAAGATAAATTTATTGTGGAATTTTCTACTCAATGGAGAGGACTTTAGTGTGATTTAGGAGGAGGAAGAGATTGATGTGCATAACATGCTCGTTCACCTGATCAGTTGAAGGCCCAACATTGAGTTTGTACAACATCTGATATACAGAAATAAGGAAGGAAGGGGAAGGAAGCGCATAGTGCTTGAAGAGAGACCCCTCTTCAGGGGAAGATGCCATGAAGATGCCACTAGACACATCATGTGATACCTTCAGACATTGCCAAAGCTTTCCTCTTTCTTTTGCTTCCTTTTACGCTCCGTGCCAGGTAGTCCTCGACTTATGACCACAGTTGGGACCAGAATTTCCACTGCTAAGCAAGACAGTTGTTAAGTGAGTTACACCCAATTTTATGATCTTTATTGCCATGGTTGTTAAATGAACCACTGCAGCTGTTAAGTGAATCATGGGGTTGTTAAGCAAATCCAACTTGCCCGTTGATTTGTTTGTTGGAGAGTTGCAAAAGGCAATCCCATGAGCTTGAGACCCTGCAACCGTCATACAGGCATGCCAGTTGCTCAGCGCCCAAATTGTGATCACATGACCCTGGGGATGCTGCGGTCCCTTTTTTTCAGGGTCATTTATTCATTGAATGGTCATCAATGAACATTTGTAAATTGAAGAGTACCCGTAGTTTCCATTTTAATTTTCCATAAATGCCACAGAAAAGCATTCTGAGAATGAAAATGCCAACCCATCTGTAAAGGCTAAGGGTGAGGCTGTTGATCTCAGAAGCGCCACCCTGGAGGCGTTTCCTATGCCTAAGGCAGGGGTGTCAAACTCAATTTCATTGACAGCTGCATCAGGACTGTGGGTGACTTTTGGGGGGGCCACTGGCCGTGGCCGACTGGGTGGGTATGGCCAAATGAATGGGTGTTTCCAGCTTGATGCCACTTACTGGGCATGACCGACTGGGTGGGCGTGGCCAGCTTGTTGCCACTCCCCAAACTGCGGGCATGTTTCCTCTTTGCATTGAGTAAACCAGGCCAAAGTGACTGGTCCCTTTTCCAGGATGGCCCCGTAGGCTAGATCCGACCACATTGCGGATCATTGCTGGATCTGGCCCGTGAACTTTGATTTTGACACCCCCGGCCTAGGGGATGCTTCATTAATCATCAGTGGCCTCTAAAGCAGTAAAAGTGGGATCAATGTCCCAAATTAGCCTCAAAGTGAACAAGATCAAGGAATGTTTGTATGGCTGGTAGAGTACACTTTTTTGGCATGAAGTGTTGGCTCATTTATCAGATGTGTAGGAGAAGAACAAGCAGAGCCTGGGGTGGGAGTCAAGAGAATAATCAGCCTAGCGTCTAACTCTAACCATTCTTGAATTCTGTTAACTCTTATCTGGCACCCATTTGGCTGCATGTTGATTAGATTATTCCGTATAGGCATAAATAATAAAAGCAGTTTAGCTGGAGCTTAACCTGTGGTCCTGATTCTTCACCCCTGACAGGTGTTCCATTATCATGGATCCTGACAATGTTCACCTTTGTTTCATTTGAAATGGTCCCAAAACCACCCACAATTATGGGATAGCACATGGGGGGGGGGATATCTACCCAACAAGTGACATCACACAATATTTTAAAAATAGAGGAGTCATTTATCCAGATCCTTATTTGGTGTGGGGGAATAGCAGCACATCTGAGACCCAGAGCTCTGTTTATACAGGAAACACAAAGAAGCTATGCCCTATTTGCAAAATACCTTGGCCTCCCCTTCACTCTGGCTGCTGTAATTCAGACAATCATTAAATAAATCTCGTCTTTTGGGACAGCTTGTTTAACAGATCCCTGGCAATGGTAGTTAGCAAGTTGGTTCTTGTATTCTCAGGCAGCGGGAGCAAAAGGAGAGGGAGGGACAGGCAGGAGGGACAGAGAGCCTCAGCTTCAAAACAACACAGCCACTTTTTAATGCACTGTAGTTCTGTCCGCTCTAGGAAAATTGCAACCCACAAGACTGTCGGATGTAAAGAATCATTAAGTTGCAGTTCAAAAGATGTATGGCTCAAACCTGTTCAAAAGAACCTAGTCAACTAAAGCTCAATAGTGAATTGGTGATTGAAGAGGGATTGGGCTTAGAGCGTTTGTGGGATGCATACAACCCTAGGGGATGCCGTGGCTCAGTGGCTAAGACGCTGAGCTTGTCGAACAGAAAGGTCGGCAGTTCAGCGGTTCGAATCCTTAGCACCGTGTCATGGAATGAGTTCCCGTTCCTTGTCCCAGCTTCTGCCAATCTAGCAGTTTGAAAGCAAGTAAAAATGCAGGTAGAAAAATAGGGACCCCTTTGGTGGGAAGGGAACAGCGTTCCGTGCACCTTCGAAGGTGTTTGGTCATACCGGCCACATGACCACGGAGACGTCTTCGGACAGCGCTGGCTCTTCGGCTTTGTAACGGAGATGAGCACCGCCCCCTAGAGCCGGAAACGACTAGCTCGTATGTGCGAGGGGAACCTTTACCTTAACAACTCTAGACTGATTATTCATTTAACTCTGCCCCCCCTCCTCGATTCTACCTGTTCCTCCCCTAAATCTACACAGAATGTGATGCCAGCAAGCACAGAAGCCATAATAGTTAGATTTGTGTGCCATGCTAAGCAAAATCATATCCTTACTTTAAAAGGATGTGCTAAGCCAGATACTGGCTTAGATCCATTTTTATATCTTTGTTTTCCATTGGGTCCTTTCTAAGCACATGGCTAAATTGGATTGTAACTGAACCCATTTTATAGGGCTATCTTTTAAAAAAATGACTTTATTGCAATCTATCTTGTGCATTTATGGATAGCCAGCATGGTACGGTGGTGAAAACATTACATTAGA
This sequence comes from Laticauda colubrina, assembly GCA_015471245.1. NCBI lineage: Eukaryota > Metazoa > Chordata > Lepidosauria > Squamata > Elapidae > Laticauda > Laticauda colubrina. The sequence continues at coordinate 18,514,152 of BLBF01000045.1, read as the reverse complement.
ATAGGGATGGGCAATTAAAGGCATGATTTCCCAATCCAAGTCCCTCCTCAACGATGGAAGCATAATGGCTCACTGTGAGCTATGCCCACTATCTCAGCCCAACCTATTTTATGGAGCTGTTGCTAGGTAGATAAAAGCAACGAGGAAATCAATGTTAGTTTCTTTGACCTCCTGGGGAAAAAAATAGAGTCATACATCAAAATGACCCTGTTTATGCCTTGAAACTCTGAGAGATGTAATCACAATTTGACTGGAAGCCAACTTGATTTCAAACAAAAGTAAAATATCAAGGAACAGTTGGTCGGAACTGTATGATGATTTCAGTTGACATATTCAAATGTTATTTTGCCTGAATAACATACAGTACCCAGTCTATTATATATACTGCTCTTTCTCCAAGGACTTCAAGATGGCATAAACATCTTTGTGAGGTGAGTGAGGCTGAAAGGCACAAATAGTCAAACGTGCTTTCTGAGTTTGAATCTTTCCATATCAAGTCCAACACTTGGAATACTGAGTTCACTTTTGGTACCACAATACAAAAAGATGCTGAGACTCTAGAAAGAATGCAGAGAAGATGATTAGGGGATTGGAAGCTAATCCATATGATTGAGGGAACTGAATATGTCCAGTCTAATGAAGCGAAGAATTGGGGTGACATAATAGCAGTTTTCCTATATTTGAGGGGCTGTCACAGAGAAGAGGGGTATAACTTATTTTCCAAAGCTCCTGAGGCCATGACAAGAAGTAACAGATGGAAACGAATCAAAGAGAGAATAAACCTAGGACAAAGGAGAACTTTCCTGATTCTGAGAACAATGAATCAGTAGAATGGCTTGTCTCCAGAAATTGTGGGTGATCCATCATTGGAGGTTTTTAAAAAGAGAGTGGATAACCATTTGTCTGGAATGGTATAGAGTCTCCTGCTTGAGCAAAGGGCTGGACTAGAAGACCTTCAAAGTCCCTTCCTATTCTGTATTTCTGTATTCTATATACATTCTGTTGTATCTAAAGAGCATCCGTGTAGAAACTACATCAGCTGTCAGAATACATTTTGTGCACTGACTTGGAATGGATGCAGACATTCCCATCTTCAATTTCATAATTGTTCTTGTGGTGTATTAATTGTACATAACACTTAGGACCTTACACATAATAAATGGGATTTTTGGCTGTGAGAATGCAGAATCCAAAACAAAATCGCCATCTCACAGTCGTGAGATTCTCTCTCAACCTCTTTCTCCCTTCCTTTATATCTATATGTTACTATCATAAGAGAGAACATTATTCTCTCTGATGTCTCTCAGACTCATCTATGGGATGGTAAAAGATAAAGGGCAAAAATATTGGAACAGGTTGCCTGGTGAAACAGGCAATCGGATGGATAAAACAGAATAGATAAAAGACTACTTGAGGGAAAAATATTAAATTCAAGATAAGGGAGTAGAAAAATGTATGGAATCTCTCAGCACTGAGTATTAAACTTGGCATGTGCTGGTTGGGGAATGCTGCAGAGGTGGGCATTCAGCAGGTTCTGACCAGTTCTGGAGAACCGGTAGCGAAAATTTTGAGTAGTTCGTAGAACCAGCAAATCCCACCTCTGACTGGAGATTTTACAGTAACCACAGAACCGGTAGTAAAAAAAAAAAAAGAATCCCACTGCTGGAATGCTGGGAATTGAAGTCCACTCTTCTTAAAATGGTCAAGGTTGAGAAACAATGCAGATCATTTTGTCCTGTCTACACATAGACAAGGGTTAAAAATGGTCAACATTGTTGGTTGTTTCCCAACATTGATCTGATAAGGAAAAAAGTAGCAGATATGTAATCCTCTCCTTTGACCATGTTAATGCAAGTGAATGCTGTTCTTATTTTTTCCAATACTGTGGTTCATGTGGAACCTTTTGATTGCTTCTTCCTTATTATCTTGGCACTAGGATGCTGTTGGCACCAGCAATGGAGCTTTCATCGCATGACTGCTCAGCTGTTGCCTCAGAAATCAATAGATCAGAAATAACCTTCTGTATAGTTCACACAAAGCTAACTCGAAGAGGGAGAGCAAGCCCTCATTTCCACCTCCTTCAAAGCTCAGGGCAATTCCCTCGGTCATTTTTTTTCTCTGTCCATGAAATATGGACAACTTCTTGATGTGAAGACACAGCCACAACCATTGTCAGTGTTCCAAGTCACACATTTTCCCAAAGCAGAACTCTGAGGCACGTACATTCCTCAAAGAACATGTTTATTGGATACATCAATTATCAGCATGGCTAGTGAAAACCAACTCTAAAAGTTCCCACGGTTTTAGCCTTATTAAAAGAGCAAATATTTCCCTCCTCAGATGTCACCTGTCATGCTGTCCAATGAAAGTAGCTGGAAGGCTCCCTCTCCTCCTTCAACTGCCACCTGGTGGGATGACCTTGGTCCCCACAAAAAAACTTTTTGTTTTGACTGTTTGCCAGTCTATCTACTTCCCCCTCCCTTCCCCTCTTTGGAGTTTGTGGCAACTATGAGGCACCAAAAGATGGCTTCAGCCAGGTTCGCTCAGAGCTGACATCCATTTCTGTGTGCACATTACAATTCTTAAAATGTAAACAATGTAGTCCAGGGGTGTGCAACTTTTTCTAGGCAAGGGGCACAACCTCATTTAACTTTTCAATGGCATGCCAAGGGCCTCCTCGGGAAAAAAATGGTGGGAAGATCTGGAACAGAAGCCAAGTTCCATTTCATTTTGTTGACATTTAAATTGAATTAAAATTAAATACAGTTAATATGATTACCTCCAGGCATAGATTTAATAATGTCCTCCCCCTTCCTCATTGACATTCAAAATTAAAATGTGGTCTTGATTAGGGCTGTGTCTGGGAGTTGTTTGCAAGATTTTATGAGACTGCAAGAAGCTTCCATTGAGGCTTCTAAGATATTATTTCCTCAGAATAATGTGTTCCATTGATTCTAGCTTTTCTTACTTTCTCCCATGAACCTGTTGGAACTTGGGAGCAGAGAGCTAAATATTGGCACAGACCTACTGCAAGCCATTCAAAAAGATTTCACAAGAAAAGGAGTTACTTTTTCAGAGATAGCATTTGGCTATTTCACAGAGATCAAGAAACGGATTCTGATTTAGGCCCAGGTGCATGATTTAATCAGTGATGATAGGAAAAAAAAGGTTATTTAATTCCTTCTTCAATTTTGACACTGCCCAGTTCCAACCAACTTTCAACAGCTCACAAAATAAAAGATAAGATAAATGAGATTGCAATAAAATTAATCCAAACATAATGTAAAATTTGCAACCCAGCCTACAGAAAATCCTCAAGTTACAACTGTTCCTTTAGGGACTGTCTGAAGTTAACAGCGTTGACAAAAGTGAAATTGACAGCAACTGCAACTGGTCACGATGCTTGGCAATAGGCTGATATTTATGACAGTTGCAGTGTCCCCTTGGGGTCATCCCTTTTTGCAACCTCTGACAAGCAAAGTCCATGGGAAAAACCAAATTCACGTAACAGCTGTGTTACTAACTGTACAACTGCAGTGATTCACTAAACAACTGTGATAAGAAAAGTCATAACATGGGACAAAATTCACTTAGCTACCTTGCTGAGCCACAGAATGGGGCTCAGTTTTGGTTGTAAGTCAAAGGCTACCTATATACACCAGTGGTAGGATTGAAAAAATGTTTACTACCGGTTCTGTGGGCATGGCTTGGTGGGCATGGCAGGGGAAGGAGACTGCAAAATTCCCCTCCCCTCCCCACCCCATCCAGCTCCGTTCTCCTGTGCAGGGCAACAAAAGGAGACCCAGCCGATCAGCTGGGACTCAATGGGAGGCAGAGAAGAGATGGGGGCAGTCAGAGGTGGGATTGGCCGGTTCTCCAAACTACTCAAAATGTCTGCTACTGGTTAGTATTTAATTGTTGTTTTTTTAGTATTTATTTGATTTGTCAATCACTTACAAGATACAGGTATAAGAATAAACAGTTTTGAATACATGAGATAGATACTTATAAGAAAAATAAAAAGAAACAATAGGACAGGGACGGTAGGCACAATTGGTGCGCTTATGCACACCAAACTGGTCAGAACCTGCTGAATACCACCTCTGATATACACCAATCTTAAAGTCAGCCGACTTCACCCTTTCACTGATTAATACCTTAGATATAACTAGGCCTAATTTGTGGACTTTTCTTTATTCAATGTTCGCTTCACTTAATTGACCTAGTGCAATGAATGTTATTGTAAGGTTTATCATTCAAAACCACCATTCGCAGGCATCTCTATCCATTTTCTCATCAAACCTGCATGAGGTGGGATTACACACCAAGATGCACAAAAGTTGTATAAGGAATGGAAAGAGAGGTCTGAACCGGCGTAACATTTTTCTTTCAGCATCTTCATTGCTGTGAACTTTGTTGAATCTTGTCCTGATTCAAAAACAGTCAGTCTCCCATGAATTTCAAAGGCCAAACTGATGGGTTAGGCATGCTTGAAAAAGACAAAAGATTATAAAGCACATCACAACACAAATATAAAGGCATTGCAACACAACACGATAACCCTCACTTTCTGTATTCCAAAATGACAGAGATCTGATTGTGGGTCACAAGCTGGATGCCACCTGAAAACGAATGGCTTTTGCTGTGGAATCTCATCGTCCAATTTAAATACAATTTAAAGAACCCATACTTTCCTTTGTTTGCTTTCTTGATTGGAAATGTACATTATCTGGGTTTACCAGCAGAGTAATTTTTTAATTTAAAAAAGGAGGATTCAAATGTATCCTCGTGCAAGCAATGTTTCAGGCAAATGTCTTTTGGATCAACTTCTGCTTCTTTGATCTCTCTCCAAGGTCCTGAAATATTTGTTAGGCTGCTCTTAAAATGGAGATAAAAATCAAACCAGAACTTTTCCTATTGGGTCTCATGGAAAAAGAACAGGAGAAAAAAAGTGGAATTTTGCTACTATATATGTCTACAGCAGCAAGACTATTGTACGTGCAAAAATGGAAGGACATTCCATTTTTACGATGGATGAATGGTTACAGAAGTTGATGGAGTTGGCTGAAATGGCAAAACTGATTACCTTGATCAAAGAAAAGGACATACCGGTAAGTACTTTTTTTTCCACATGGAAACCGCTTCTGAACTGTATGCTTGATGTGGAAAAGAATGAAACTTTGATTTGGGGTTTTACAGATTAGATTGATAGATCTTTATAGAAATGACTTGTTCATACAATTATGGAAAAGCAAAAAGCTTATTCTACTGTAACAGAATCAGAAATCAATGCTAATTTTTTCTTTTTCTTTCCCTATCCTTCCTCAATTTTCTTCTCCCTTTCCACTTCATTGTCCCCTTATTTACTTTTGTATTTTACAAGACCTTATAACTTAATAAAATGAGATAATGATAAAAAGAAGAAGAAAACAAGTTGTTCTCTTAATGCTTATGGAAGGGCACTAAGGCAGGCAATTTTGTGATTGCTACCTTCCTTCAAAATAAAGCTCAAGAAACCCTAACTAGCAAACTTGGTTTCTGGATCTCCCAATATCACATCGCCCAATGACTAACATTAAGGCTGAACCATTCACAGGATCCTGATCCTTGTTCAATGCACTAAAGGAGCTGTCTTCAAACTTGACAGCTTTAAGACTTTGTGGACTTCAATTCCCAGAATTCCTCCTCTTGTCATGTTAGCTCAGGAATGCTGGGAGTTGAAGTCCATAAGTCTTAAAGCTGTCGTTTGGTTGGCTGTTGTCAGAAGTCTAAAGCAGGGATCTTCAAACATGGCTGCTTTTAAGACTTGTGGATTCCAGCTCCCAGAATTCCTCCTCCAGTCATGTCAGCTCAGGAATTCTGGGAGTTGAAGTCCACAAGTCTTAAACTTGCCAAGTTTGAAGACCTTTGCACTAAGGCAAGGGTGTCAAACTCAAGACCTGGGGACTGGATCCAGCCCACAGGGTGCTTAGATCTGGCCTGTAAACAGTGAAGGACCAGCCCACGGTGCCTCTGCCAGTGAAATCAAAGTTTGTGAGGGGCCCCTGGAGTTACATTTCCACTGACAGACCATTGCAGGAAGCTGTTGCAGCCAAAAATGGAGCCCATTTTCTTTGGCAGGGCATTCAAGCAGCCACAGGCACCCCCTGAGATGAGTGACAGCATGCTGGCCACACCCACCCCAGTGCCCCAAGGTCAAACACAACCCTGGTGCAGCCCCCAATGAAATCGAGTTTGACACCACTGCACTAAGGAGTACTAGCTCAGAACTGGAGGGAAAGCTTTTGTAGCCCATTGTACAGACTCTAGGCCAGGGATCTCCAACCTTGGCAACTTTTCATCTTGTAGACTTCAACCCCCAGAGTTCCTCAGCCAGCAAAGCTGAAGTTGAAATCCACAGGTCTTAAAATTGCCAAGGTTGGAGACTCCCACTCTAGGAGGTGATCTTGGAGAAACCAGGCACAATTAGTGACAGTAACACAAAGACAAATCCAGGCAACAGTGAATTCTTGAAAGGGAAGCTCAGACAGCTTATCTCCTAATTCACAAAAGTATCAGAGTGAATCGCTTGTGGGCTTTCTGCATATTAAATACAGTAACAGGTGGTTAACTGGAGCTTTAAACATTAGTTTTACTTTTGGGGTTACCTATTGACTGCTTTTTGATGCTGGTCTATTTGATTGATAGACAAATAGGTTGCCACATTAGGGGCATCTTTTTATGTAATATAGCATTTTTTAAAATTAAATATAGATGGGAAAGTTTATTATTACTTGTGGACCTGTTATGTAAGGGCAGGAAAATGTATCAGTTATTTTTAGTATATTTTTCAGCATTCAACCAGAGTGGACTTTCTAGGTTTAATGTCAGTGTGAATGATATATTTGTTATTTTTGTGTGTTTGTATATGCACATTTCTATTGTTGCACTTGATGGTTGTTAGTTTGTTTCTCCTTTTTATTTCCTTTATTTTGTATTTTAACGCTGAATATAAATATTTGGAAAACCAAAAACAGTGAATGAAAAACTCAGTCCAGATTTCAGGATTGTTCTTATAGCCATATTATGTTACTATATCAAGAAGTACAGTTCTAGTCAGATCTGTGGGGTCTGTTTCCCAACTGGCCTAAACTTGAAGGGCTACTACCCATCTTCATCTACCTGTTTAGTGTAGAGTAGAGTAGAGTAAAGTAAAGTAGAATAGAGTAGAGTAAAATAGAATAGAATAGAATAGAATAGAATAGAATAGAATAGAATAGGTTTATCGACAAACTGTGATGACATACAAGGAACTTAATTTAGTGGCAAGTGTGAATAATCTACAAGGATTCAGGAAAGTGCTTATTTGAGCTCCTTAGCTTCTGCTGTGGGAAAATCTAATGAAATTACGGTGGAGTCCCCTACATCTCTCCTTCAGGCAAACATTATTCATTCACCCTACAATTACCTAGGGATAACTTTGTGGCAGGAAGGTTAATGCACATGCTGTTTTTCAAGGCACATTTGAGATAGATCCTGCAATGGAACCATAACTGGCAAAGAAGAAGAATCCTATGTATGAAGGAAGCATTTTCTCATGTTTTTGGTACAGAATTAAACATGGAAATTTCAGAATTTGAAATGGTGGAATTCACTCTTAATGTGATTAAAGGAGATCATCTAACAAAGGTCTGGAAAAAAAAGTGTGCCAAATACCAGATTTATCTCTTTTTTATGGATTTGTCAAAATGATATTCATCTTTTCCCATCAGTCAATAATCACCGGTAGGTTTGTTCACCTGTCATCTTAAAACATGATTTGTTTAATTATAATTGTATTAGCAATGACTGACCAAGTTCGAACTACATTCTGAAACATGACAGGGTAATATATCCAAATACATCTATTTTCAATCTTTTAACGTTCACCATTTCTTTTTTTTCTCGAGTTTCTCCAATATTTCTCTCTGTCCCTTTTGACATCACCACTTCACTAGAAATGTTGCTTCAAATACCTGTAAATACTTTTCAAAAGGGAGCAGCTCTTATCTGGGAAAAAAAATCACCTCCATTCATCTTTAAACCATAATGGGTGGCTTCATACAACACATTTAATCATGACTGAAAAGAAACTATATGAACCTTTAGCATAATCAGTGAATGCAGTTTGGTTTCTGATTTCAAATGACAAAAGGTATGGCTTTCTTCAAACAGGTTAACTAAAGGATGCAGTGGTTGCTTGCACCCAACATGCTAAACCTGGTTAGTATCAATCAGGGTTTGTGGCATCAGGAATAAAGCTAGCTCATGTATGAGTTTATGGTTTAGTGCATTGTGCAAGCCAAGAAAATGGGTTTCTTCAATAACCAGGTTAGGTTTAAATGGAGTGTGAACTGAAATGGCTTCAGTTGCACATCTTTTTTTCCCTGGTGATTTTTTTAAAAAAGTTTAACTGGCTCAATACCGTGCTTCACTACAAAACTATGTGGCCAGACTTAATTTTTGGGGAGGAAAATAAGGGGAAAAAATTCTGCCTCTGCCTACCAGCATCCATCAGTATTCATTTGACTAGGGTCATGTCAGTGTATGAGAGAGTTGAGGGTTGTTTGGAAACTGAAACAGTATTTGCTGTGTGAGCAAGGAGAAGACAGCAAGGAGCCTGGGCGTGGCTTAGCTCAACTGTTCTGTACTAAAGCTGGCTGGTGCTGTGAAAACTGAAACTCCTCTCCTCTGCCCCCTCCCCCAAATGTTTTTTCTGGTTACACTGTGGCTTGAAGCTGCTTTTCATTTCTTTAAAAACAAGCTGTCTGGAGAAAGAGACACAGAACAAGAATATCATGTCTAGTTTAGCTCATCGATTGCAAGCTTGAGGACAAGGTCTCAATTGGTTTGATTTATCCACATAATGCTACTAGCGCACGTACTCTCGTAATACATCTTTTCCATCATCGCAATCGTACAGAATCAATCAGGCTAAAACTCTGGTCTCTCTACCATCTATGGCCATTCTCAAATGAGCACGTTGTAGGATAGGTGTCTCCAAGCTTGGCAACTTGTGGTCATCAGCTCCCTGCAAGCTTAGCATATTTTGGAAGCTTTGGAAGTCCACAAGTCTTAAAATTTCCAAGTTTGGAGACCCCTGTTATAGGAAATGGAAATGGAAATGGTCTGTTGAATCTTCAGAGGCTGCAGAGTTAAATACAAGCTAAATTGTTAAAAACAATTCATCAATGAAACAGCTTGCCTCCTGGAGTTGTGGGTTCTCCACAGGGATGGGATTCAAATTTTTTAACAACTGGTTCTATGGGCGTGGCTTAGTTGGCAGGAAAGGCAGGAAAAAAAACTCCAGGGAAGTTCCTGAGACAGGAAGTCTAGTCCTGCCAAGAATGTAATAAGGGTTAACAGAGAGGCAGTTTCTGTAAGCAACACCAGAATGTTTCCTTCCTGCCTTCCTGACAGGATTAGGCCAGTAATTTCTTCTAACAACCGGTTCTCCAAACTGCTTAGAATATTAACAACCAGTTCTAGCGAATAGGTGCGAACTGGTAGAATCCCACCCCTGGTTCTCCACCATTGGAGGTTTTTAAGAAGAGTCTGGACGACCATTTGTTCAGGATGATATAGGATCTCGGTGGCACAGTGGTTAGTGTGCTCTACTGCAGGCCACTTCTGCTAACTACCAGCTGCCTGCAATTTGGCAGTTCAAATCCCACCAGGCTCAAGTTTGACTCATCCTTCCCTCCTTCCAAGGTGGGTAAAATGAGAACCCAGATTGTTGGGGGGAAATAGGCTGACTCTGTAAACTGCTTAGAGAGGGCTATAAAGCATTGTGAAGCATTATATAAGTCAAAGTGATATTGCTGTTGCCCTCCTTCCCTCCCTTCCATCCAGCCACCAGCCAATATCACAGAATGACTCTGCCCACTGCCAACAGTTCGATCCTGACCAGCTAAGGTTGATTCAGCCTTCTATCCTTCCAAGGTGGGTAAAATGAGGACCCAGATTGTTGTGGGGCAAGAGGCTGACTCTGTAAATCGCTTAGAGAGGGCTGTAAAGCACTGTGAAGCGGTATATAAGTCTAAGTACCATTGCTATTGCCCTCCCTTCCTTTCTCCCTCCCGTCCATCCATCCAGTATTGCAGGCTGACTCTGCCCACTGCCACCAGTTTGATCCTGACCTGCTCAAAGTTGACTCAGCCTTTCCCTCCTTCCGAGGTGGGTAAAAGGAGGACCCAGATTGTTGTGAGCAAGAGGCTGACTCTCTGCCTACCAAAAATAGCAATAGCACTTAGACTTGTATACCACTTAGAGAAGGCTGTAAAGCACTATGAAGCAGTATATAAGTCTAAGTGCTACAGCTATAAGTACCTCCTGCTCAAACAGGGGATTGCATCAGAAGGCCTTCCAGGTCTCTTCCAGCCCTGCGATTCTCTGATTCATCCCTTTCCTGGTGAGATTTTCTGAGACACTTTCCATGATCAGGGCTTGAGCTCTCCAACAGATTACATTCTGTCTTGACATCCCAGGGAAGGCCTCCAGCATCCAGAAGCTTCATTTATCTATGAATTTCCCTTACAAAATGACAGAAGTGCGCATTTGCTGATCTGAGCAAATAGCTGCGTCTTGATTCAGACCAGCTGGATCTTGAGAAAGCCTCCTCCTTGCTGGTCCACTGCTTTTTTTTTTTCTTTTTCTTTTTAATTGCTCCTTCACAATCTTCCACCCACTCTTGTTCTCAACCCGCTGAGGTTTCATTCATTGACTTCTTCCACCTTTGCAATTATACTTGGCTGCATCCACTTCAGCTATTAAAATAAAAATAAAAATTGCAGAACTGAAGCGTGAAGCATAACTTCTTTTCTTTTCCCCATTCAGGGTTGTTTTGCATCTGTATGATTCTCGTCTTGGACTTGGATCTTGAGAAAAGAGTCACTCATTGTCTGAAGGATATTGAGGATGCCCCTTCAGAGCAGCTTCCCATGATGATAAAGGATGGGGAGGGGGAGAGCTTTCAGGAGAGGAGGCAGAGACCAACCCTTCTTGCAAAGACAATGGCATCAAAGAAGCCCATGAAAAAAGCCAGCTGACCTTCATTTTGAGTTTTATCTCAAATGCTCACACAGAGGCTTTGTGCCATGACAGTTTTGTCATGCCAGTTGCTGCTGTTGTTCACTCAGGGCCACGAAGGGAATTGGATGAGAAAATGTGCACCATATTTAAGATTCAGCAGCAAAGAATCTCTCTCTCCCTCCCCCTCCCCCTCCCTCTCCCTCTCTCCTTCTCTTTTTCTCTCCCTCCCTCTCTCCCTTCCTCCTCCCTCCCTCTCTCCCCCTCTCCCTTTCTCTCCCCCTCCCCCTCCCCCACTCCTTCCTCCCTTTCTCTCCCCCTCGGTCTCCCTCTCTTTATCTTTCTCCCCTTCCCTCCGCCCCCCTCTCCCCCTTCCTCCCCCCTCCCCCTCTTTCTTTCTCTCTCCCTCCCTCCCCCTCTCTCCCTCTCTTTCTCTCTCCCTCCCCCCCCCTCTTCTCTCTCTCTCCTTCTTCTCTAAGATACTTCAGCCCATCTAGACAACTTTCGACTACATCTTGCTATGTAAAGGCCAAATATAACCCTGATCAGAAAGGATGGGTAGGAGTATTTTTCTCTTCCTCACTCAAACAGCAATCAAGGAAGAAACAAGCCCCCAATCAAAGTGGGCTGGTCTTCCCCGTTCACTTATGATGTTGCCAAATTTGGTGATCAAACTTCTGCAAGAAGAAAGGCGAGTTCAGAGAACACGATGATTTGTATCTACTTTTAAGATATGGCTGATATGGGTTTTCTACCTGTTACACATTTGGAGGAGGTTCTGCTAATTTGCCACTGAACAACTTCACAAAATGGATGTGCATTTATCTTAAATGCCACCAAGTTTACTGGTTTGTCTGTTCAGTTTCTACAGCCACCCAACTCAAGCAAGTCACTCTGGGCAGCTTACAATTCTAAAATTCTAAGACAATTTAAAAGACAAAACAACAGCAACCATAAAAACATCCACTAAATAAGTATAAACAGTTTTAATGAATTTGACAGCCTACTTATTTGAACATCAAGAGAGCTTTCTTCCTTTCTTCCTCTGTCAATCAAATGCACTCTGGACCTTCAGCATAATGATAATCATTCATTATATTGAGTCAAGCAGCAATATGAAATGAGATGGCTGCCCGCTGGGTCATCTTTTGACATCTCTTGATGTTCACCATATCAAAGTGATGAACATCAAGAGATGTAAAGAGATGACGTGGTGGGTGGCCATCTCATTTCATATTGCTGCTTGACCCAATATAATGAATGATTATCATTATGCTGAAGGTCCAGAGTGCAGTTTTTGGATCTGCCTGTAGATCTGAGGTCCAGTTCTTATTGATCAATAAAAAAATATGCTGAAGCAGTGAACATTTGATGGTTTCCTTGGCCTGCCTTTAAAAGTAGCAGATAAGAAAAGAGACAAAGCTATTGAGATTGTTGGACTAGCAGATACAAAAAAAGGCAGGGAAGTGATTGTAGCCAGGGAAACAGGCCCCTTGTCAGTCAAAAGGAGTGCTGATTTACCACCAGCTTATCATTTATTTATTTATTTTTATTTATTTTATTTGTCAATCGCTTACAAGATAATAGGTATAAGTATATACATAGTTATGAATACATGAAATGGATACATATAAGAAAAATAAAAGAAACAATAGGACAGGGATGGTGGTGTACTTATGCACGCCCCATACAGGCCTCTTAGAAAAGGGGTGAGGTCAATAGTAGACAGTCTAAGGTTAAAGTTTTGGGGGTTTGAGGAAAAAACCACAGAGTCAGGTAGAGGATTTCAGACATTGACCGCTCTGTTGCTGAAGTCGTATTTCTTGAAATCAAGTTTCATGTGCTTAGAAGGCAAGGGCTTGGCAGCACAAGGAAACAACAGCCAATGACTTCATAGCCAGACATCAACACCCTAATCAACAACTAAAAAGCCAACAGGCACCATATAAATGCCACACAAAGAATAGCTCAAAGCACAAACTCTGCTAGAGAGAAGTACCCTGAGGATGGGAACTTCTAGCTCGAGTCCAAAAGCTAACAGAAGACAAAACCCCCGTTGACTAACCCAGATTGTATCCTGCAACATTATCCTGGGACACGTATATTCACCTTCATTCATGAAAGAGACAGAGCTTACAGCCAGTCTGGAATTCTCCAAGTGATGGAAGTAAGTGTGCCTTTGCTTACAGACTCGTCTGCAAAACCACCATCCTCTCCCTCTTTGACTCATGTCTTCCTTTCTACATTTTGTTTGTCTGCGTGTGCATGCAACATGCCAGTTGGAGAAATTTAACACCCAAGGAATTTAAATCGACCCTCTTCATCTGCCCGCAAAATAGCCTCCAGAGAAAGTTCAGGCACCAACTGGAAATTGCAGACTTCTCCATCCCGCTGGAAAAACCAACAAGTTGTCCTATGTGTACAAATAGAACAGATTTATGGTGACACCAGCTTTTCATGGACACAATAAATTTAAGAGTATTTAATCTGCCATGGCAGTTTGACTTGTTTGGACTGTAGGAAAATAACCCAGCTATCCTTCTGGAGATCATTATGAACTGTCACAGGGTTTTATGATTCTTCCTTGGCTACCTATCTCTGCTTGGGCAATATTCTTATGACCAGGGCTGGGCTGCTGGGGGTTCAGAGGGGTTCAGGAGAGTCCCCTAGCTAAGATTCTTTGCAGTTCAGAGAACCCCCAAATCACTCCTGGCTGACCCCAACCCGCCCCGCCCACCCCTCCCAGGAGTCCCCACGTGGCCCTTTTTGGATGCAGGTAAGTGCAAGGTGCGCATGGAGGCTCAGGGAAGGTGAAAAACAGGCCTCCCGATCCCAGAAGTTCAGGAAGGCCAGAAATGGGCCTGTTTCTGGCTTCCAGAGAGTCTATGGATCCCGGGGAGGCTATTTTTGCCCTCCCAGAGGCTCAAGGAAAGCCTCCGGAGTCCGGAGAGGGCTAAAACATCTCTCCATCATGGTTCAGGAAGCCAACTAGGCCACACCCACCATGGCCATGCCCACCTTTGTAAGTTATAAGTCTATACTGCAGTGGTGGGCAACAGGCAGCCACAGAGACCCCTGAACCCGCTGCTCTAACCAGAGTTGGCAAAACTGGCAGGCTTTACACTATATTTAGGGCGGAAGATGCAATTTAGGGCGGAAGATGCAAAACCTGAAGGAATGTCAAAATGGGTTTTAAAATAATGTAACATTCTGCATTGTGTAAATGTCATTGAGGTGCAGCTTTATTTATTTTTATTTTTTGTCAAAGAAAGTCATCTTCATGGGCCAAAAAAGAGATGGAGATTGATTCCAATGGGAGTTTGATTCCAATGGCTGGGCATTTTTATCCCTCCTGAACATTCTTCCTTCCATGCACAAACACCATAACTGTGTAAGTGGAAAACAAAGAACTGATGAATCAGAGCTAAGCAGGCAAAAGGACTGAGTTTCCCAAATAATAGTGGTTTTGCCTAGAAAGATATATGTTTTTTTTTCTCTCTCCCTGTCTTGAATTAGTCATAATCAATTGTAATATCTTTGAAGTCTTTATAATCCTCTTGTTTTTCAGGGAGTGAACAAAGGAGCGAAAATTATCTTCTTCACATCTTGCCCTCAACCTCCCCTTCCCCCAAGCTTCGTTGATTTGTCACTGGTGGGGAGAAAGAGCAGGAAATGAGCTTTAAATCACAAAATTCACAATTAAATAAGATCATCTCACTGGCCTATTGGGACACACCAGGGGAAAAAAGATTGGGCGGATTGATAGGGGACTTCATGAGTAATGCTATGAATTTTTCACGGTGGTGCCACCGTGTCCCGGTTCTCAACAAACGTGCTTCTTTCCTGTCGGGATGTGCAAATGATGCTGTCCTGCTTTGATCTCTGTCATTTTAAAATAATTGAGCAAAGAAGACCAGAGGAAGCCCCTCAGGAATCTCAGAGAAGTCTGGAAACCAGGGAGAAGAAGAACCTTGATCTGAACTGAGCAAAGCAGAGAGCAGGGTGGTTTCAAAAGCACCTCAAATGTTGGGAAGATGAAGAAGATGAGCCATGGTGGCACAGTGGTCGGAGTGCAGTACTGCAGGCTACTTCTGCTGCCTGATGGCTGCCTGTAATTTAGCAGTTCAAATCTCACCAGGCTCAAAATTGACTCAGCCTTCCGTCCTTTCCAAGGTGGGTAAAATGAGGACCCAGATTGTTGGGGACAATAGGCTGACTCTGTAAAAGAACTTAGAGAGGGCTGTAAAGCCCTGTGAAGTGGTATATAAGTCTAAGTGCTATTGCTAAGATGGCCACCTGAGTGAAGCCCCACCTGCAGGAGTTGACCAGTCTGAGCCTGAGGGAGGATCCAAGCATGTTATCAGTTTGAAGTCCTTTCATGCCCTAAGGAGATCTTTGTGAAGGGACTTCCAGCTGATAAATCCATCCCTCCCTCCTTGAATTCCATTGACTCTTATCTACCACCAATTTTCCTTGACCATCAGTAGTTCAGATTCTTGAATAACAGAATAACAGAACTGGAAGGGACCTTGGAGGTCTTCTAGTCCAACCTCCTGCCTAGGCAGGAAACCCTACACCACTTCAGACAAAGGGTTGTCAAATCTCTTCTTAAAAACTTCCAGTGATGAAGCACCCACAACTTCTGAAAGCAAATTGTTCCACTGGTTAATTATTCTCATTGTCTGGAAATTTCTCCTTAGTTCTAGGTTGCTTCTCTCATTGATTAGTTTCCATCCTTTGCTTCTTGTCCTGACTTTAGGTTCTTTGGACAATAGCTTGGCTCCCTCTTCTCTATGGAGCCCCTCAGATATTGGAAGACTGCTATCATGTCTCCCCTAGTCCTTCCTTTTTTTCATTAAATTAGACATACCAAAATTCCAGCAACCCTACTTCATATGTTTTAACTTCCAGTCCTCTAATCATCTTCATTGCTCTTCTCTGCACTTTTTCCAGGGTCTCAACATCTACAAGAATGTTGCCTGGGTGACTAATCACCAGGAGATGGTGAATTCTAGTCCCAGCATTAAAAACCACCCAGGTGACTTTGGACCAATCACCAGGAGACCTGAATACGCTTATACTCATTTGAACAGCCTTGGTTCCTGATTTCTTGTGCCTGACACCACCTCTTTTGATGTGAGTCCCATCACAGGCATGAAAAGGGGGATGGGGTTCCATGCAGTCAAAAGTGTCATCTTGACTTTTCATTCTCCCCTTTAGATGTCCCTGCTGAGGTGGCCTTGGAAAACAGCTTCACCTATCGTAGATTGACCAAGAGTGCAACTAATAACCCCTTGGCCATCTCCCCCCAGAAAAGGAGGTTGTTCAGTGGTGGGATTCAAAAATTTTTACGACTGGTTTTGTGGGCATGGCTTGGCGGGCGTGGCAGGGGAAGGATACTGTAAAATCCCCATTCCCACCCCACTCCAGGGGAAGGATACTGCAAAATCTCCCTCCCCACCCCACTAACCTGCTTTCCAGCTCCATTCTCCTGTGCAGGGCAACCAAAGAAGACCCAGCCGATCAGCTGGGACTCCATGGGAGGCAGAGAAGAGATGGGGTTGGTGGGGCCAGTCAGAGGTGGGATTTGCTGGTTCTCCGAACTACTCCAAATGTTTGTTACTAGTTCTCCAGAACTGGTCAGAACCTGCTGAATACCACCTCTGAGATTGTTCACAGGCCTTCACAACTCTTCCTCTGTTTATCTCACTGATTTCACAAACTTCTTGGCGAATCACCAAAACTCTTATTCTATTAGATTGCAAAAAGTGGCAACAAACCTTCTTCCCTGGAAGTCATTTTGCATATCTAATATGTACACAGAAAAGTCCCTCCTTGGCCAAGTGACTTAGAATGAAATCAATCAAAGGCTAATCTTTGCCACACAAAGGAAAATAGAAAGTGGCAGAATGCCAGTGGATTTTTCCTTTATTAAAATCATTTCTCTCTCTGTGTGTGTGTTTTGTGTGTGTGTGTGTGTGTGTGTGTGTGTATGTTTAGGGAACTAAAATTCATAATTTTAGTTCCATAATCCAAGATATAAGAGATAAGTTTCTTGGAATATAGGTAGATCAGTTTCTGCAGCCAGTTTGGCATAGTGATTAAATTTCCAGGCTAGAAACTGAGAGACAGTGACTTCTAGTTCCATTTTGGGAATAAACCAGCTTGGTGACTTTCATGCTCTCTCAGCCCCAGGATGGAAGTAATAGCAAACCACTTTCATAAAAGCTTTGCCAAGAAAACTTGCAAGGACTTGTCCAGGCAGTGAGCAGGAGCCAAAGAATGACTCGAAAGCACAAGCACACACACACACACACACAATTACCCCAGAATACCAATACCAAGGTATCAGTCAGACTTTCTGTTAGCTAAGGATTTATATGCATTCCTTGGAATGGAGATAGCTAAAGTTGATCAGGTTGCATTTTTCTATTGATTTTTTTGGAGTTTGGAGAACCAGACCATTAAGTACATATTTTATTTATGATGTTTCTTTCTGACTTTGAAACAATCAATTTTTCAATTATGTATACAATTGGGCACCTTTGTTTTCACATCCTTAATGGAAAGGAGAACTTTTTTTCTACCATAATTTAATGCTTCAGTTTTCTAATTCATACAGTATTTGTGAGAAAGTCCTTCATGAATATGTCTGGATATACTTTGGGACTATGGGATGCTAGGTGCGTCTGAAGACTTTGTTTGCTTGTTTAGAATTTTGGTATCTGCTGGAAATGTCCACTTGCAATGCCCATTTAAAAAAAGAATGGATTTTTATCCATATTATTGTAGGTTTCATCTTGATTTTTTTTTTACCACATCTTGCCAATGACATTGTAAAAAGCTGAGGTAGATATGAATGAAAAAAATGAAAGAATCAACTTCTCATTTTCTCCTTCAAAACTTTTATGCTCCACAAAATGTATTCTTTATTTGTCCATCACAAAAGAATTGGAATCAGCAGGGAACAGGTAATTTTGAGGCCTTGGAAAGACCACTATACTCATGTTTTTGAAACAGCACTTGTGACATATCTATGTGAAAATTTGGAACGGTTTGATCTCTCCTTAAGGAATACCTTCATATAATGGGCATAAATATAGCTTTATATAAATACAATATAATAGCACTGTGGTGGTGCGATGGTTAGAATGCAGTATTGCAGGCTAACTCTGCCCACTGCCAGCAGTTCGATCCTGACTGGATGAAGATTAACTCATCCTTCCGAGGTGGGTAAAATGAGGACCCAGATTGGTGTGGGGCAAGAGGCTGACTCTGTAAACCGCTTAGAGAAGGCTGGAAAGCACTGTGAAGTGGTACAAAGTCTATGTGCTGTTGCTACAAGAATAGTAATTGAATATTAAAGTAAATGTTTGGGGTTGTACCATCTTTTGTTTAACTAAAAGAAGAGTGGGTAGTTAGTAGTTCAGTATATATAATGTGTTATGCAGCTTTTGTTTAAGTGTGTTGCGTAAGCTACCACTCTAAGCCAGAGGTTTTCCACTGTTGTGAATCTGTGACCTCTAAAACAGTCAACATGTTTCTGCAACCCCTGCCACCTCATGTGTAAAACTATTTCACTGACATTAAATATCCGAGGTGCTAGGTAACAACATCAGTGCTAGATGGGAGTGAGGCTTGCTCTCATTTTGTATTCTAGTGGCTTGCCCTGTTGGTGTTGATGGGGTGTGTGTGTGTGTGTGTGTGTGTGTGTGTTGGGTTGGGCTGTTTACTGTCAGTATGTTTGACAGTTCCTTGAGTGGGATTTTGTTTGCTACCTGGTTTGGTAATGAAACACCTGCAAAAAAGCAACCAAGCTCAGAAAGCACCAAAGATCCCTCGCTTTTGAAATGGTTCAGAGGTGGTACTCAGCCAGTTCTGACCAATTCTGGAGAACTGGTAGTGGAAAATTTAAGTAGTTTGGAGAACCAGCAAATCCCACCTCTGACTGGTCCCGCCCCCATCTAGTCTCCGCCTCCCATTGAGTCCCAGCTGATCAGTTGGGTCTTCTTTGGTTGCCCTGCACAGGAGAACAGAGCTGGAAAGCAGGTTAGTGGGGTGGGGAATGAGGATTTTGCAGTAACCTTCTTCCAGGAGTGGGGGGTGAGAATGGAGATTTTACAGTATCCTTCCCCTGCCACGCCCACCAAACCATGCCCACAGAACCAGCAGTAAAAAAAATTGAATCCCACCACTGAAATGGTTGCCAAAAAATAAACCTGATCAATCCAGGCAGTTTTCAATAATCAGATGTGATTGATTGATTAATGACATGATAGAAGTGACAGATCAGAGCTAGCAATGTTCCAATATTTGAGGGGCCATTACAGAGAAGGGAGGGTTCAACCTATTTTCCAAAGCACCAGAAGGCAAGTTAAGTAAAGGATGGAAACTAATCAAGGAAAAAGCAACCTAGAACTAAAGGAGAAACTTCCTAACAGTGAGAACAATTAACCAGTGGAACAGCTTGCCACCAGGAGTTGTGGGTGCTCCATCACTGGAGGTTTTTAAGAAGAACCTGGACAGTCACTTCTCTGAAGTGGTAGAGGGTCTCCTGCTTGAGCCAGGGAGTTGGACTAGAAGACCTCCAAGGTCCCTCTTCTAACTCTGTTATTCTTCATGGAGGGGGGGGGAATCTGAGATCGCAGATTTTCCCCCCATGAATTCAAACAAGTGTGTTGAGACAGACAGAAACTGCAATGGCAGCCTTCCTTTCATTTGAATGCTTGAGAACAAAGCCTCAAGGAGTTTTTTTCATGAAGGGCTCAGGCCCCTGACAGCGCTTAAATGATCCTGCACAGCTGTCAGTTTTGCCAACACTCTCTGCATGGCCCCCTCCTGCAAGAACTAACGAACAGGTGATGAATAATGGAACCGATCCACATCAGTAAGGGATGCATTCAACTGCATTTTGCATCTAATTTGTTTTAAGGCCATATCCTATGATTTCTTTTATTGCTCACACACGTGCACCCTCTCCCCTTGCATTTTTATCGGAATCTCTTCTTTTGCATGCCCACCTTCCTTTGATCCCTGCAGCTTTTGCATAATTCTCTTTAAAAGCGACATCTCTGCATGCACCTTCGTCACAGAATTTGGGAGAAGGAGTCTAGAGTCTAGAGTGGAGAAAGAATTGTTCATGTATTCCTTGCAGAAATGCAAATTAAGTTGATTTGCTTACAACAGACAGGACCGATCAAAATTCTCCATGACACTCCACGGTTCCTCTAGTTCCTTAGCTCCAGGAGTCCTATCCTTCCTGCTTACCAGTTGTGGGGAATGGGAATGAGAGGTTAGCATGGCATGAGCCAGTGGTGGGATTCAAGAATTTTTACTAACCGGTTCTGTGGGCATGGCTTGGGGGGCATGGCAGGGGAAGGATACTGCAAAATCCCATTCCCTTCCCCACCCCACTAACCTGCTTTCCAGTTCCCTTCTCCTGGGCAGAGCAACCAAAGAAGACCCAGCCAATCAGCTGGGACTCGATGGGAGGCAGAGAAGAGATGGGGGTGAGCCAGTCAGAGGTGGGATTTTCTGATTCTCTGAACTACTCAAAATTTCTGCTACCGGTTCTCCAGAACTGGACAGAACCTGCTGAATACCCACCTCTGGCATTAGCTTTGGGAGAGAGAGAATGCAGAGCCCACCTGATGCAGCACGCCTCTCATTCTGTCGTGTTCCTCTTCTCAGACTTAGAATATAGAATAACAGACTTGGAAGGGACCTTGGAGACAAATGGTTATCCAAGCTCTTCTTAAAAACTTCGAGTGTTGGAGCATTCACAACTTCTGCAAGCAAGTTGTTCCACTGATTAATTGTTCTCACTGTCAGGACATTTTTCCTTAGTTCTTAGTTGCTTCTCTCCTTGGTTAGTTTCCACTCATGGCTTCTTGCCCTGCTTTGGAGAAGAGCTTGGCTCCCTCTTCTTTGGGGCAGCCCCTGAGATATCTGAACACTGCTATCATGTCTCCCCCAGTCCTTCGTTTCATCCGATTAGACATACCCAATCTAGTAGGGTTGGAAAGGGATGGACGTGTAGATCCGAAGCACAGAAAGAAACAGCAGAGAAAGAGATCTTGTAGATAGAGGAAACAAAGATGCAAAATTGGGAGGGAGAAAGGTAAGCAAAGCAGAGATGGATCGTTAGGCAGCTCCCATGTTCTATTCATAATCATCTTTAAAGCCTGAAATGGCCCGCAACCAGGTTCATGTTGAGATCCTGATCAGAAGGTGAATCTTCCTGCTGAGAATAGAATGTATCCTTAGATACACATTTCCCACAATACATCCTTTGTGCTAAAAGCAGAACATCCACGACAGTTGGGTACTGAAAGAGACACAAAGCACCCCTGTTTTCAGGAGGTCTATTGGATTGACAAGGTTCTTCACAATTTTCACTGCATCTCAGACTGAGGAAGAGGCGAAAGTAGGGGGTCTCAATAGAGATGGACCAGATCCTCAATCCCTGAAGAGGTTAGGGAATAGCAAGAGGTTTTGTGTCTGGATCCATGTCTGTTTGCCTTCTGCCATACAATTAAATAGTTGCCATTCATGTTTGATTGATTGATTGATTGATTAATTGTGGGCCAGCAAATGGTTTTTCAACTCCTAGAGACCACATAGATTGGTTTTCTCCATGATGATCTATCTTTAATCTCATCTTCCAGATCTTTCTACCCTTCAAATCTTCCTCCATGACCATGTGACTGAAGGCCTACCAATAGAATAGAATAGAATAGAATAGGAAAGAATAGAACAGAATAGAATAGCAATAGAATAAAGTAGAATAGCAATAGAATAGAATAGAATAGAATAGAATAGAATAGAATAGAATAGAATTGAATTGAATTCTTTATTGGTCAAGTGTGATTGGACACACAAAGTATTTGTCTTGGTGCAAATGCTCTCAATGTACTTTTTTTTTTTCATGTGCTGCACAAGAAATATGTGTGAAAAGAAAGGCTTAGGGACACCATGTTGACTTTTTGACTCCCTGATCTGGATAATCCTGCTCTCAACTCTTCCTGTAATTCATGAAGAAGTGAAGAAGCTTCCTGGATGAGAAGCGAAACGTCTTCAAGGAAAAACAAAAGTCCAACTGCCTTTTGAAAAAGCACCTTGGGGACAACCATGATCTGGGTGACTGAGAATCTCCATAAACATGTCATATCAGACATAGAAGAGGCATTATTTCTTCTCTTGAATACAGACATTTTTATATTCTCATTGACTGCAAGAATGACATCATTTTTCACATTACCAAATTCTACTTAAGAACTCACATTAGTTGGAAGCAGGTCATGGCCCAAAACAATTATGAATCAACCTAGCTAGAAAGAAAGAATTTGAATGGGATTTGGAAATTCTATCTAAATGTTTGTGGAGTTTTATAGCATTCAATATTGTTTTCTTTTTGTACTTTAGCAAAATGGATCTATAATATAGTGATTAGTCTTAAGGGTTTAATTTTTTTTTTAGCACACTATCAGGTGTATCTTATTGCTTTTTTCCTGGTTTTGTTCAGATTTTTATCTCTATATTTACAGTATCTTATTATTTCCTGTCTGATTTAGTTAGAAATGTTTATGCAATTTTACTCAAGTGCTGTAGACTCTGCTATCTTAACAGTACATTTTTTTCTGGTTGCTGACGATAACAAAGACGTATTGATCTGTTTTAAGTTGTTACTTCTTTTTTTCGCAGATTTTATAAATGCCCACATTATTTGTGTTAAATTACAGTCTGCTACCTGATCAGAAGCATCTTTTAATTGTTGCTCTGTGTATCTCTGTGTTTACACACAATATTAGCATTGCTTAATTTAACTGATTTTGTGATTATGGGGTTTTCCCCCCACTATTCCTATCAACAGATGCATCCATATTTCTGACCAGGCTTATTATTTTCACACAATATTAACAGATAAAAACATCAATGCTGCAATTGAACAGCAGGTGAGGTTTGGTGAATTCTAATGTAGTTTATTTTTCAGTGGTTGAACTCTTTTGAGCAAGCTCAACCTGGTTCCTTAAATATTAAATCTATTCCTTAAATTAAATTCCTTCAAATTAAATATATTGTGAGCATTTGAGTGGCCAGAGCTGGCAAACCAAACAAAGGAATTAGACATAAAATGAGGACTGCCTGTAAGAGACACACATATTAAAGGTAATCCTCAGTTTATGACTACCATTGACACCAAAATTTCCATAGCTACCTACAAGGCTGTTAAGTGAGACATGCTAAATTTTAGGATCATTTTTTTGCCAGTTGTTTAGCAAATCACTGCAAGTGTGAAGTGAATCATGCAGTCATTAAGCAAATCAAGCTTCCTCCCATTGACTATGCTCATCAGAAACTGGCTGGGAAGGCTACACACATGCCAGTTGCCAAGTGCCCAAATTTTGAGTGGGAATGCTGCAGCCATCATAAATGCAAGGACAGATATTTTTTTTTCAGTGCCGTTCTCACGGTAGCTAAATTAAGGGTTGCAAGTTAAAGATTATCTATAGTCTGATTCAGGGGTGGGATGCTACCAGTTCTGCCCAGCTCTATAGAACCAGTAACTGAAGAGCAGCAGACAACGAACCAGTTCTGTGTCTACTGCTGTTTGGCTGCATCTGGCAAAAAAGCCAACACAATTCTAGGCTGCATAAACAGGGGGATAGATATCACAGGAAGTGTTAATACCACTTTATAATGCCTTGGTAAGGCCACACTTAGAATACTGCATTCAGTTTTGGTCACCACGATGTAAAAAGATGTTGAGACTCTGGAAAGAGTGCAGAGAAGAGCAACAAAGATGATTAGGGGACCGGAGGCTAAAACGTAAAGAACGGTTGCTGGAATTGAGCATGTCTAGTCAAGTGAAAAGAAGGACTAGGGATGACATGATACCAGTCCTCCAATATCTCAAGGGCTGCCACAAAGAAGAAGGAGTCCAGCTATTCTCCAAAGCACCTGAAGGTAGGACAAGAAGCAACAGCTGGAAACCAATCAAGGAGAGAAGCAACTTAGAATTAAGGAGAAACTTCCTAACAGTGAGGACAATTAATATGTGGAACAACTTGCCTCCAGAAGTTGTGAATGTTCCAACACTAAAAGTTTTTTATGAAGAGATAGGACAACCATTTGTCTGAAATTGTATATATTTCCTGCCTGAGCAGGGGTTTGGACTAGAAGACCTCCGAGGTCCCTTCCAACTCTGTTATTCTGCTCTGTATTTTGATCTGCTCAGACACTGAAATGGAATCAATAACTTACATGCCATTAAACTGCCCTTTACATCATACCTGTCATCTTCAGCTCAGTTGACCTTTTGTTAGTAAATTCCTAGACCAACAAAATAGATGATTATAGCTCGCCTGCTGAGCGATCAAAATTTAAGGTCATTGCAATTTCCAGGAGAAGCTGTTGGGTAGTCAAACCACGAATGAAGTAGAGGCATCCAATCATTGTTGTTTTCTGAGTTTTTAAAATAATTTTTATTTGATTTTCCTGAACCCTGTTCAGATGGTTGTCTCCAGAAGTCATTGAACTGAACCTACTCCCTTGCTGAATTCACAGTGTCTTAGTGTTACACATTATTTATGGCATGTGCTATATGTTAACTTGGTATTGGAGATGACTCTTGAGAGCCCCTTGGACTGCAAGGAGATCCAATCAGTCAATCTTAAAGGAACTGAACGGAACTGTCCTTTGGAAGGAGAGATCCTGAAGCTGAAGCTCAAACACTTTTCCTAACAAGAAGAGAAGACTCCTTGGAGAAGACCTTGATGTTGGGAAAGGTGGAATTTTTTTGTGAGCTGATTCCAGTTCAATGGGATGGTCAAAATTTAAGCATTTTAATCAGTTTGCTTCACCACTGATCTGAGAGCTTCACACAGAGATGTAATGTAAAATAGGTCAAGGTAGATGGAAAGAGAAAAGCAAACTGATTGCTGGTCACTGGTTGTTGATTGAAACCCATTTTTGTTCTAATTGGCTAAAAGCCTGTTTCCTATTTTTGCAGTGAAGTAGTACCCAGTTTATTCCCAATCCTAGACATTTAGAAAATTCCCTGCTGTTCAGAACATATTAATACCTCTTTGTCATCAAGCAGAGAAACACTTCCCAGCTGGAATGCCATTAAAAATACACAGAATGCACACTGAGAGGTTGGCCTGCTGTTCAGAACATGATCTACATGGCCAAAATTGTCTAGGGCAGGACAAAGTCAGCGAATGAAAGCAAAGAAGATGGCATTTGTAGTCATCTCCTTGTCAATTAAGCAAAAAATTATTTATAATTTATTTCATAAATTTATCTGGCTGCCCATCTCATACAGAGGATTCTGGGTGGGTAACAATTAAAAACAGAAGAGACTCAAACATTTTTTTTTAAAAGAAGCACCATAAAATAGCAGGCGATAACAGCTGATAAGGCTCCAAACACCCCACACTTAAATTAATCATGAAATGGGCTTGTCCATAACTGCCAAGACCAGACAGTTGGATGGCAAAGCCAGGTTTCCAATGTCTTATGAAAAGTCAAAAGGGGGAGTGGTGCAGTGACCTAGAGGTGGAGTTCTCGTCTCACAATCAGGAGGCTGTGAGTTCAATCCTAGGTGGAGGCAGATATGTCTCTCTCTCTGGGCACTGTGAGGATATATCTGCTAAACAAAAAAAATGGGTAGACAACAATGGGGAAAGACCATTCCATAAATAATCTGGTCCCAACCATGAAGGATGTTAAAGGTAAACCACCAGAATCTTGAAGTACACCACAAAATATTCTAGGAGCCAATGCAACCCATAAAGCAAAGATCTCACATGTGCTGAATGACCAGTACCCAAAATTCCCTGCATCACTATATTTATACAAAAGGTATCATTTCAGAATGTTCTGTTATGACAGGAAATGAAACATTGACTTTCTTCTTATTTTGTGTTTCTATTTAAAGTGAACTTGGATCCTGGCAATAGTCACCAATTTCTGGCTGAGAATGTATTTCAGGGTTAGCCTATTCCTCAATTTGTAGGATGGATCTACCTATCTGAGACACTGTTTTGCATTTGCCAAATGCTTGTTAGCCTTCCAAAACTATCTCCATCTGAATCATCTCCCAAAAACTTGGAACATATTCTCACAAAAGCTTCCAAGAAAATATTTTTATCATATGATGCTTCCCAATAACAAAGGCATTAATGTAATGTAATGAACTAGAATTTCCAACCTTGGCATCCTTCATGCTTATAAACTTTGACTCATAATTCTCATCAATAGCCATGATGGACAATCCTAATCACACTTCTCAGTATTGCTGGCACACATCCCAACCATGGAGAGCTTTGTAGTGCAAGAAAAGAGACAAGACAGATGAGATATCTCTGCTTTCCCATTATCATGTTTCCTCCTCTTATTGCTTATGAAATCACAGAAATATCAAAAATATAAGTTAATAAGCAATATAATTTGCAAGCAACCAATCAATCAATCAGAATAGAGCTGGAAGAGACCTTGGAGGTCTTCTAGTTCAACCTTTTGCTTAAGCAAGACACTCTGTACCTCAGACACAAGTGACTGTTCAGTCTCTTCTTAAAAAAACCTCCAGTGACAGAGAGACGACAATTTCTGGAGGCCAGCTGTTCCACTGGTGAATTGTCCTCACTATGAGGAAGTTTCTCCTTAATTCCAGGTTGCTATTCTCCTTGGTTAGTTTCCATCCATTGTTTCTTGTCCTGCCCTCCGGTGCTTTGGAAAATAAGTTGACCCTCTCTTCTATCTGGTAGCCTCTCAAACACTGGAATGCTGCTATCATGTTACCCCTAGTCCTTCTTTTCTCTAGATTAGCCACACCAACTTCCTGCAACCATTCATTTGTGTTGAAGCTCAGCTTCAGGACTCCAGGGGATACATTCTGGTAAGGGAGAAGTTCTCATCTGGATGGGCTCCAGCACAAGTCCAAAAGCTCAGAAGACTGGTCCAGATTGGATCTTGCCACATGATCACGTATATTTCTGTTCATTAAAGTTGTTGATAATGGGGGTACACATTGCACCCTATCTTTTCCTACAGTGATATTTTCTCAGTAGTAGTTAAAGGAACCTGCCTGCCTATTGTAACCATGTGAAACTGTCACTGGATGTCATTCCAAGTTCCTTTTTTAATTTGCGTTGGAAAGGATCTTGTCTGCCATCAAATCCAACCCCATGCTTGGTGCAGAATCTACTAGAACAGTTCTGAGAAATGACTATCTATTCTCTGCAACACACGTTGCTCCCTTCTCCATTCCTCCCTGTGTGCCCTAGGATGAAGAGGGGTGGGCCTGGGTCTTCCTCTGAATTTCCTCTCCCCTGCTCTTCCTCTCCCCTGCTATGCCCAACCAAACTTTGCCCTTCCCCAGTTCCTTCCACAGCCAACGGAGCCACACTCCCACTCCCTGTCAGCTGCTCAGCCTCCCCCTCCGAATCAGGTTCCAACAGGGGCATGACAGGAGCTCACCCCTTCATGGGGAGCTTGGGTCTCGAACTGCCAATCTTCTGGTCAATATGTCTTAAACACTAGGCCACCATGGTCCCACATCTATCAAATGAATAAAACGGAGGTCTCCAAACTTGGAAACTTTTCAGAGTTGTGGACTTCAACTCCCAGAATTCTCCAGCCAGCTATGTCCAAAAGTCTTAACACTGCCAAGTTTGGGGATCCCTGGAATAAAACATTTGCCTAAAGTGTTCGTTTACAAGAAGGGAATCCCGATTCAACTCCAATCCCATTCTCCTTCTGTCCAACCTACCATGACTGTTGTTGCAGATATTGGGGGAAAATTAGAGCAGTCTCTTCACAAGGGTGAATCGTGTTAATAAAATACAAAGCATTGAGAATTTATTCCAGACTTCTATTTTGCTTCTTTCTTAGCTGGGAAAATAAACTTCCCCCCCTTTTCCTTCACCCTTGCTTTACCTTCCTCCTCCACTTCTTTATTTTCTACTAAAGAGTAGGAAAAAAAATACTAAAATCTCTGCTAAGCTCTTACTTTCAAGAGCATTTTGGGGAGGAAGTGAATGCTGCCAGATTTATGCGTAGTTAGAATCCTTCTCAGTTTCTGTTTTCCCCAGTTAAGAGTGGAAAAAGAATGCCTAAAACATTTTTTAAAATTCTGCTTCTATAAAAGGGCTCTTAAGGCCAGGCTGGACATTTTCACAGTTTTAATTTGAAATAGTTTCAAGAGGAAGGGGAAAGGAAAGGAAGATAAAAGGGGAAAGGAAAGAAAAGAAAAGGAAGATTAAAAGGAGGAAGGGAAGGGAAATCCACTGATTAAGATGTATGATTGAAATTTGTGCTTCAATATTATACATTTCCTTTTGACGTTATTTAATTTACTAAAATCAGAGGGATAAATGGATGTCAATAAGAAAAAAAATAGCAGAAAAAAGGAAAGCAAAAACAAATATGCAAACAAACCATAGTATAAATGGAAGATAACTCTCTTTTTTAAATACACCAAAAGAATACATTTTCCGCTCTTGTTGGGTTTGCTTCATTAAGAAAAACCCCAAAGACTCCTATCCTTACTTTTCACAGGTAACTGTTTATTTTTTCTCTTCCTCTTGACTGTTCCTTTCCTATTCAGGAATGACTTTTTTTTTTTTTTGCTAGAAACCAAAGTACTGTAAGGGCGCATCCCTTGGCTAAAGTATTTCATATTAGGAACACAAGCTGTTTTTCCCCTTCAACCTCCTGATTACCACAATGAATTACAGGGTAGGCCAATCCCAAGTTTTAATATTTTAAAAGAACAATGCTGACTTATTGTTTAGAGGAGCAGTGTAAAATCCTGCTCTTATTTGGTGCTGTGAACACCACAGAACTTATGCTTCAGAGGCAGATACTGGTCTCAAAATCCAGCCTGTTTGAACCAAAAGTGCTTTTTCAAGAGACAACTGTAATTTCTGCTTTTGATTTATTTATTTGATTTGTCAATCACTTACAAGATGATATATGTAAATATAAACATAGGTAAGAATACAGAAAATAGGTATGAATAAATGGGGACAATAGGACAGGGACGGTAGGCACGATGGTGCACTTATGCACGCCCCTTACAGACCTCTTAGGAAAGGGGTGAGGTCAGTAGTGGATAGTCTGAGGTTAAAGGAATGAGGGTTTGAGGCTGTAACAACAGAGTCAGGTAGTGAGTTCCAGGCATTGACCACTCTGTTGCTGAAGTCATACTTTCTTCAATCAAGTTTGAAGTGGTTTACATTGAGTTTGTAACTGTTGTGTGCTCTTGTATTGTTGCAGTTGAAGCTGAAGTAGTCATTGACTGGTAGGACATTGGAGCAGATAATTTTGTGTGCTACGCTTAAGTCCAACCGTAGGTGGCATAGTTCAAATTTGTCCAAGCCCAAAATCTCAAGCCTGGTGATATCGGGTATTCTGTTGCGAGCAGAGGAGTGTAGTATTCTTCTCGTGAAATACTTCTGGACTCACTCGATAGTATTAATGTTTGACATGTAGTACAGATTCCAGACTGATGAACTGTGTTCGAGTATTGGTCTGGCAAAAGTTTTGTATGCTCTAGTTAGCAATTCAGTATTTCCAGAGGAGAAGCTTCGTAAGATTAGATTACAACTCTTAATGCCTTTTTGGCAATGCTGTTACAGTGAGCTCTGGCGTTTAGGTCATTTGATATGAGAACTCCTACTCCTTGACAGAGTGAGGATCATCAACGAGATCTTCTTTGAAGATGTTTCACTTCTCATCCAAGAAGCGTCTTCAGCTTTGACTCGATGGTGGGGAATGGAAGGATTTATGCTCCTTGCAGACAGCTGGTCATTTTCATCCTTTTGGAGAGTAATTGAGGCTGTGTGGAGGTTTGTCTGTGTCATCAGGGTCAAATACAGTCCTCTTAACAGTTTCAAGAAGGTTCCACACCCATTTGTACCACCCATCTGACTCTGATGACACAAATAAACCTCCAAGTGGGCTCAAAGACCCTGTAAAAGGATGAAAATGACCAGCTGTCTGCAAGGAGCATAAATCCTTCCATTTCCCACCATCCAATCAGAGCTGAAGAAACTTCTTGGATGAGAAGTTAAACATCTTCAAAAAAAAGGATCTCTGGTTTAAAAGGGGTCAAAGAGGTGGTCTATGTCCAAACTAAATAGCCCTCTCTCAACAGATGGGAATGGATACGACATCATCTATTTCCAGTCTATAACATGGTCCTTTCAGCATTTCCAAGAAGGCTCCATACCCATTTGCACTGTTCAGGTGACCCTGATGAAACAGATAAACCTCAAGGTGTCCTCAGCAACTCACTAAAAGGATGCAAATGACCAGCTGTCTGCAAGGAATATAAATCCTTCCATTCCCCACTATCCTGTCAGAGCTTCTTGGATGAGGAGCATCTTCAAAGAAAAACCAGAAAGTCCAGTTGCCACCTGAAAAAAACACATTTGGGACAACCATGACCTTGATGACTGAGAATCTCCATAGACATCTCCCTCTTTGAACATTTGGACTTAACTTGAGTAAAATGTCTTCTCAGCCATCTCCTTATTCTGAGGTAACATAAGACTCAGTAAACAAACAAGAATCTCCCATGATAAAGGTACCACAAGCCTAGATCTTTTTTAATCATGCTTCATTGTTCAAGGGCCTTCAGATACATTTTTTAAAGCCCAGTGTAATTACAGAGACCTTTTGCTCAGAAGAAACCAACTCTGAAACTTAATGCTTTCAAAAGGAGCATTGATGTCTCAGCAGGAACTCAGTCTCTGGTTCTCCCAAAACTAATGAGAATAATCTCAGTGGGACTTCTTCAAACAGGTCTGCTTTATCTTTTGAAGGAGGCTCATGAACAACTCCCAGCTGGAGTCCATCAAGGTGTGTGCTGCTTTTCTCTTGTCAGAACATGTTCCACAGAACAGCAGGGGAGGCCATGGGAAGGAGTTGGGCAAAACCAGAACCAGACAAAACATTTTGGTTTCATTTTTATGTATAGAATAGGAATGCAATTAAAACAGAGTGCTTTATGAATTCCTTAATAGAGTTATAAAACAATACTCTGCTTAAGGAACTACATACTCTGAAAAATAATCAAATGGTAAACAATAGCCTAATCAAGAAACTATACCCAAAAACCACTGTATATAAATGGAGAGCCAACCCTGCCACCTTCTAACACTGATGATGTCACTTAGTTGGATAATGAAATGTCTGCAAGAAAACAACCAAACTCAAGGAGCACCAAGGACTGCAGAGTTTTAAAGAATTATAAGAGTTATAAACTCTTTATAAACAATTTGTTACAAACAACTTGTCAGCCTCTTGGGGATAACAACAAACCACAGAGTTGGAAGGGAGCTTGGAGGCCTTCTAGTTCAACCTTCTAGCTCAAGCAGGAAACTATACCATTCCAGAAAAAATGGCTGTCCAATCTCTTCTGAGAGACCTCCAGTGATGGAGCACCCATAACTTCTGAAGGGAAGACATTCCACTGATAGTTGTTCTCACTGTCAGGAAATTTCTCCCTATTTCTAGGTTGGCTCTCTCCTTCATTAGACTCCATCCATCGCTTCTTGCTCTGCCTTCAGCTGTTTTACAGAATAAGAATTTTTACAGAATAAGTTGGCCCCCTCTTCCTTGTGGCAACCCTCTGGATATTGGGACACTGCTATCATGTCACCCCTAGTTTCTTTTCATTAAACTAGACTTTACTCTAAGGTGAAAGCACCTCTGAGGCAGACAGTCCAAAAATCAAGAGGGGGACATTTTATTTTATTTATTTATATAGTTTGCTCATGAAGCACACATACCATTATGTATATGTATATGCCAGCTTGGTGTTTATTTGTTTTTTATCAAGTTGTTGCTGTCAGATTCTAGCTGATTTTAGGACTTATCTTCCAGATTGTCCAACTTCTTGTGGTTCTAAATTTCTCACTCTGGTTGATTTTTAAAAAAGCAAAGTCACAGTTTTTGAGGCTCTGGAGAGAAAGGAGATGGTAAAGAGGCACTAATTTTTTCAACAATGTTATTGAAGATCACATTATACAAATCAAATTAGTACAACTACAAAATACAGAAATACATTCAAAATGAAAGTATGTTTAAAGCAGGGGAAAAAAATCTCTGCATGCTTCAAATTCTTTAATTTTTTAAAATGTATTTCTGTATTATGTAGTTGTATTAGTTTTATTTCTAGACAAATAGACAATCTTTCACAAGCTCAAACTCAAAACTGACTTGCTAACCATTGTTAAGCATTTCTACATCTCTGCAACCATTTTTCCCAGTGATTTATAGATAACATTCAAATGCTAAATAGTTCGGTTGGTTTGGGGGGGTCAACACAAGTTCTTTTTGGTATGGAGTATGATATTGATCAAAAGCTTTTAGCGTCATGCCAGGAACTTCTAAAAGGAAGCACGCTATCAAAAAACTCTTGGGTTTGCAGAAAAAAGAAAAAGGGAATCAGAAAAAATAATCGATTGTTGACATCTTTGTGTCCCACTAAATCAAATTCACCAATTCTGCATGGAGGCCCTTCAAGGACTTAGTCTGCCTGGTGAGGACTTCCAAAACAGGTGGCTTTTTTCAATTTATTGTAAAAACACAATGAACAACAACATGGGAAGTTTTGAATTAAACTAACAACTGCAATATAGAAAATACTGGGGGAGGTGGGGTGTAATTCATGTCAGAAAATGCTTCATTATTATTTCTTCTCCTTCCAGCTCCATTTTGTATGGAAGGAAATCCCTGGAAAACCAACCCCTTGTTCCCAAAATATAGGATGCTGGTTGAATTATGGATTGTTATCCTGTTGTTGAACATGATGGCAGTCCTCCAATATCCCAGGGACTGCCACAAAGAAGAGGAGGTCAACCTATTCTCCAAAACACCTGAAGGCAGAACAAGAAGCAGTGGATGGAAATTAATTAAGGAGGGAAGCAACCTAGAACCTAGGTTGAAATTTCCTGACAGTAGAACAATCAACCCGTGGAACAGCTTGGCTTCAGTAGTTGTGGGTATTCCATCACTGGAGATTTTTAAGAAGAGATTGGACAACCATTTGTCTGAAGTGGTATAGGGTTTCCTGGGGTTGGATTAGGAGACCTCCAAGGTCCCATCCAACACTCTGATTCAGTATTCTGAATTTTTAACCCTCCATACAGCAGTTCTGCTCAGAATGTTTGAATCGTGAATTAGCGAGTTTGGTTTCCCAAGCAGAGAAAAACAGATATTAGAAATTCTGTGGACTATATCCTGTGTTTGACTATTAAATCCCAATCCTCACACGATATAAAAGCAACTTGATAGAGATTTCCGTTCCATTCACACCTTTTCATAACGGAGGGAGGGAGACCATGTAATTGAAACCATGCAATTGAAACATTTCTTTGTTTACATGCATGATACACGCAAGTCATGTAAAAAGGGAAGGTGATATAATTGTGTCACAAGGGCCATTGCTGGCATTTTTTGTTCCTTAATACCCCTGTTCACAAACAATGTGGAAGTGCAGATTTAAAATGTTTTAGTTATTTGGTTGCAATATAGGCCAAACTAACTACTTTAATTATAGAGAAGAATACATTTAATTTTGTGCCTGAGGTAGGGGGAAAAATGAGGCTTTGATTTTGGAATGTACCCATTAGACAAGATTTCTTTGTGATAGAAATAACTCATATATACTGAATATGCAAAGTAAAGAGCTGAGGCTGTAATGTTATTATGTTCATTCCACTGCTTCAACTTGGGAAGTTCAGACTGTCCTAGGTGCTGTTGATATAATTCTGCAGAGGAATTATTGAGACTGTCATTTGTATTTTACTGTATAACTGTCTAGTTTGGTACAGCAACCAAACAGGACAGATGCAGACTTCACGGGACAGTTAGAAAAAAACAATTGCAACCAGCCTGCCTTCCATTGAGGACCCGTATACTGCACGGGTCAGAAAGAGAGCTGAGAAAATATCTACAGACCCCTCACATCCCAGACATAAATTGTTTCAACTCCTCCCCTCGGGATGATGCCGTAGGACATTGCATGACAAATAACTGGACACAGTTTTTTCCCTCATGCCATCACTTTACTGAACAATGAATCCCTCCAGCAATGTCTTATGTCTATAAGGATACTTTACTCATGTAGTAGGGCTGTGCCACTGCTATCCTTCTCAACTTTTCTACTACTTTCACCTATGGGTATCTTATGATTATATTACTTGGTTGTTTGTATGTATACTGAGGGCTTATGCAACAGAGACAAATTCCTTGTGTGTCCAATCACAATTAACCAATAAAGAATATTCTATTCTATTCTATTCTATTCTATTCTATTCTATTCATTATTCTTTTCCATTCTACTCTACCTTTACCTTACCTTACCTTACCCTACCCTACTCTATTCTATTCTTATTATTTTCTGTTCTACCCTACCCTACTCTACTCTACTCTACTCTACCCTATCCCATCCCATCCCATCCCATCCCATCCCTTCCCATCCCATCCCATCCCATATTCTGTTCTATTCTATTCTATTCTATTCTATTCTATTCTATTCTATTCTATTCTATTCCATTCCATTCCATTCTACAGCACTGACCCTAACCCTAACCCTTAACTTTCTTTCCTCTTTAGTTTATACTTCTCACTATTTTTAATTTCATTTGTATTTTATATCCTAGTACGTTCAATAAAATTGCTTTATAAAATAAAAAAAAACTTTTTGTGACGATAAACAACACATTTCTTCTGTGTGATGTCTTAATATAAAATATCAGGTACAGATTCTCTCCTGTCTGTGATGAAAAATTATGCAATATTCCAGACATGGACAAAGCTTCTACAAACACATCTATTCTTAGAAATGAGATGAAATTCATTCATTTGCAATGATTCTTCTAATTTTTTATTTTTGAACCAATCCATGAATAAATTACAGCACCTACATTCATGTATCGTGAATTTCAAATTTATACTTCTTCATTTTGTAAAATAGTTTGCTGGTATTTTTTTTAAAAAATTATTTATTGGGGAAAATGTTTCATCAGAATAGTGTTCAACCAAGGTTGAAGTTCATGACAGTAATGCGTGACAGTAATGCGAAAATTCATGACAGTTCATGACAGTAATGCGAAAATACAGAGGGAATAGCTTGTGAAAATTCAGTACAGATAGTCTTCAACTTATAACAGTATATTTAGTTACCATTCAAAGTTACAACGGCACTGAAAAAAGTGACTTATAACCATTTCTCACACTTATGACTGCTACAGCGTCCCTACAGTCATGTGAATAAAATTCAGATGCTTGCCAATCTGACTCCTATTTATGACGGCTGCAGTATCCTGGGGTCATGTAATCCCCATTTATGACGTTCTGACAAGCAAAGTCAATGTGGAACCAAATTCACTTAACAGATTACATAAGAGCCGTGGTGGCGCAGTGGTTAGAATGCAGTACTGCAGGCTACTTCTGCTGAATTGCTGGCTGCCTGCAATTTGGCAGTTCGAACCTCACCAGGCTCAAGGTTGACTCAGTGTAAAGCACTGCAAAACGGTATATAAGTGTAAGTGCTAGTGCTATTGCCATTCCTTCTATCCATCCATCCATCTATTCATGATGGTTAGAAGGCAGTATTGCAGGCTAATTCTGCCAACTGCCAGCAGTTCGATCCTGACCGGCTCAAGGTTGACTCAGCCTTCCATCCTTCCGAGGTAGGTAAAATGAGGACTCAGATTGTTTGGAGGCAATATGTAAACCACCGAGAGAAGGCTGTAAAAGCACCGTGAAGCAATATATAAGTCTAAGTGCTGTTGCTATTGCTACTAGTTTAATTAAATGCTTTGTTGATTCTAATTTGAAAAAAAGGGGAAATTGAAAAAAAATCATATGTGTGTGTGTGTGTGTATCTCTATCTCTGTCTATCTATCTATCTATCTATCTATCTATCTATCTATCTATCTATCTATCATCGATCTGTCTATCTATCTATCTACCTTCTTGATTAATTTGTTCAAATCTCTTCAGAAGAACATATATTCCAGATCTTAGCCCTATTTGATACAGAGAGGAAAATCTGCTTCTAATTCAGGAAGAGCAAGCTGAATTCTTTTCTTTGTTACTTTTTCTGTTTTTCTTATAATCTTTTTTTATTTACTATTTTCTGTTTTTCTATTGCTTTTAATTCTGTAAAAAAATCATACAAAGACAGTAAGTGACTTGATCAATTGGAATAATAGTCAAATGCTATTTATTTTGACCATGTCATCTGTATACATAAAAAAGATGAGTTTATTATCGAAAATATTTTCAGGGGATAAAAAACCTCATGGAGGCTTATGACCACATCATTATTTTTTTTTATAAAAAAGTTAAATTAAAAAAATGGGCAAGCTGCATCTTTGCTTAACTCCATTTGTGGGGAAAATATAAAATATTGGCTGCTGCTGAAAATGTAATGTGGTATTTGAATATAAAACCTTTAGTAATATTAGTAGGCATTGATGAAACTGAACATTTATCCCAAATATGACTATGTAGAGGAAAAGAAAAAGAAGCTTGAAAAATCAATAAAAGCAGCATAAAATTTCTGCTTTGGCTGTTGAACACCCTTTTCTATTGAATTATATAAGAGCAAACACGTGGTCTATTCATCCTGGAATAACCAGGATGAAAGTTTGCTTGTTCTTCTTCTATGAAGTTCTTTGCCATAGTCCAATTCTCTGATTTAATCAGAAGATATTTGATGAATAGTTTCCCACTAATTCTATCCAACTGATAGGCTTAGAGCTGGAAGGTATATTTCTACCATCACACACAATATTGATATTCTGACCTTCTAAAATACTATGGATGCAAAGTAGATTGAAGAAAGTAATTAGAATGTAAATCTTGGATCTTTTCAACCCTATCTGAATAAAAACTTTGAAACTCATCATATGTGGCTCTAGAACAGGGGTCTTCAAAACTTGACAGCTTTAAGACTTGTGGACTTCAACTCCCAGAATTCCTCCTCCAGTTATGTTAGCGCAGGAATTCTGGCAGTTGAAGTCCACAAGTCTGAAACTTGAAAAGTTTGAAGACCCTTGCTCTAGAACATATGTAGGACATAGAATCATGGGATTGGAAGGGATCTTGGAGGTCTTCTAGTCCAATCCCATGCTCAAGCAGGAGACTCTATCCCATTTCAGATAAATGGTTGTCCAATCTCCTTGAAAACCTCCAGTGGTAGGGCACCCACAACTTCTGGAGGCAAGCTGTTCCACTGAATAATTGTTCTCACTCTCAGAAAATTTCTCCATATTTCTAGGTTGGGTTTCTCCTTGATGAGTTTCCATCCATTGCTTCTTGTCTTGATCTTGGGTACTTCAGAAAATAGGTTGACTCTGTGTCGGCCTCTTGTATATTGCAACTAATTGTTGTTTCATTGTTTTATTGTCACAGAATCCGGGGGTAGGGGTCGGGATAGAATAGAATAAAATTTAGAGTAGAATAGAATAGAATACAATTTAGAGTGGAATAGAATAGAATAGAAATTAAAATAGAATAAATATTAGAGTAGAATAGAATAGAATAGAACAGAGTTAGAAGGGACCTTGGAGATCTTCTAGTCCAACCCCCTGCCTAGGCAGGAAGCCCTACACCACTTCAGAGAAGTGGTTATCCAACATCTTTTTAAAAATTTCCAGTGTTGGAGCATTCACAACTTCTAGAGGCAAGTTGTTCCACTGATTAATTGTTGTAATTGTCAGGAAATTTCTCCTTATTTCCAGGTTGCTTCTCTCCTTGATTTGTTTCCACCTATTGCTTCTTATCCTGCCCTCAAGTGCTTTGGAGAATAGCTTGACTCCCTCTTCTTTGGGGCAGCCCTTGAATGCCAACACCTCATTTGCAGAATACAACTCACTGGTCTGTTCTTTATGAAAATCACTTTCTTGTTGACCTA
Organism: Laticauda colubrina; assembly: GCA_015471245.1. Lineage (NCBI taxonomy): Eukaryota > Metazoa > Chordata > Lepidosauria > Squamata > Elapidae > Laticauda > Laticauda colubrina. The sequence continues at coordinate 18,476,165 of BLBF01000045.1, read as the reverse complement.
AGCCAAAAGAAAAAAACAGGGCTGGCTTTAAATCATTTTGTCTGATCTGCAGCCAAATGCCAAAGGAGAATTTTTCCATGCTGAAATTAAGTTCATAAAATAGTATGCACAATGCTTGTCATTATTTTAATCTCTTTTTAAGAAAACTCTTGGTATACTTGTTATCATATGCTTTATTGTCTTCACCATTGAATGCTTTTGACTTTAGTACTTTATCATTTAATGCATAATGCCATAAATGCTCTAGAGATAAAATCATACTTTTAATTTGTTCAATGGAATGAATTACTAGAATGTGAATTTTGGATGCAAAGGCTCATAAATTTTGGATAATGAAATAGATTTAGAGCTGGAATTCAAGTGGATGTGAATTTTAATATAATGTTATAGAACAGAGGGGAAGAATTATCATCTGAGGGCAGGACAAGAAGCAATGGATGGAAACTAAGCAAGGAGAGATCCAAACTAGATCCTCTAAGGAGAAAAAGTGAGAACAATTAATCAGTGGAATGACTTGCCTTCAGAAGTTGTGGGTGCTCAACACTGTAAAAACATAGAAAAAAAGAATTGTTTTAATAATGATCCAGAAACCTGAAGAGACACAGAGTTTTCTTAAAATTTGTATTTGGGGCTTGAATTAAAAAATCCTCATAGAGTTTTAAATGAAATGACTGCCCTTGGCCTCATCTTCATTCTTTGACAATAAGTTTTCTTTCTTTGCAAACACTAAATTTAAAAGAATAATTCCAATTGGGCACGGTGCACAGTTCATTCCATTCCCACGATTGTATCAGATCAGGTTGTCAATACCTTGCAATCTTTAATTCACCAACCTCTTGGCAAATTTGGGCATTCTTGCCACAGATGGAGGCACCTGCTCCATGCAAAAGCCTTGCCTTCTTCTCATCTCAAGAACACATCCACATGAGGGGAAAGAGGTAAAGGGATAAACCCTGTTCTGAAAACTGCAAGACAAGGTGGAGGGAATAAAGAAAGGGGAGTGCAAAGAGAAAGACATTTCTTTCCTAGTTAGAAGCATTAATGCGCTTTCTAATTTTAGAAGGCAGCTAGGTTTAATATTTATAACACACACTTTCAATCAGCTGCTTCATTTCCGCTTTCAGGCAACAGGTTATGTGTTCATAATGAAGCTTTGTGCAAGCAGAATGTAAAGTTGGCTAGCAAGAAAAAGGAATCAGATTCAACAGAGTGATATTTATTTATTTAGTTATTTAAGGATTTGTATGGCTGCCCATTGTAAGTGATTCTGAGCAGCTCACAACACGTGACCACAGTGGGCCACAGTGCATCAACTGAACAATGTGTTTTGTCAGATTGGACTCTTATCTTTGGTATTGTTCATTTTACTTTCAGATTAAAAACATTGGGCCTTCAAGAGCCTGACTAATGACTTCTTGTGGAATGAATTTGGTTATTAAAAGCATAGAAGAAGAGGAGGTCAACCTATTTTCCAAAGCACCCGAGGGCAGGACAAAGAAACAACAAATGGCACCTTATCAAAGAGAGATCCAATCTGGAACGAAGGAGAAATTTCCTGAAAAATGAGAACAATGAATCATTGGAACAACTTGCCTCGAGAAGTTGTGGCTGCTCCAACACTGGAGTTTTTAAAGAAGAGATTGGATAGCCATTTGTCTGGAGTAGAGTTTCCTGCTTGAAAGGGGGTGAGGGGGTTGGACGAACAAATAGAAAATGTTTCACTTAGCAACAGAACTTTGGGGCTCAATTAACTTTCAAGTTTCAGGGATGGAATCTGAAGGAGTGAGAATATTTCCTGTGCATGGTTAGTGTGAGATTTTTTTCCCCCTTTGGGATGCTATTACTTTGGTTTTGGGAGGGGAGGATATCAATTCGTGGACTACCTGTGCAACTGGATATCTTTTAACCCTACACAGTTTAATTGGGAATTGATTTGGATGGAATCAAATGGACAGAATGGATGAAAACCAATCAAGGAGAGAAGCAACCTGGGATTAAGGAGAAACTTCCTAAAAGTGAGGACAATTAACCAATGGAACCGCTCATCTTTGGAAATTATGGGCGCTTCATCACTGGAGGTTTCAAGGAAGAGACTGGACAGTCACTTGTCTGAAATGGTATAGGATTGCCTGCTTCAGCAGGGGGCTGGATTAAAAGACCTCCAAGGCAGAGGTGCTATTCAGCTGGTTCTGACCAGTTCTGGAGAACCGGTCGTGGAAATTTTGAGTAATTTGGAGAACCAGCAAATACCACTTCTGACTGGCCCTGCCCCCATCTATTCTACGCCTCCCATCGAGTCCCAGCTGATTGGCTGGGTCTTCTTTGGTTGCCCTACATAGGAGAATGGAGCTGGAAAGCAGGTTAGTGGGGTGGGGAGGGAAGGGGGTTTTGCAGTAACCTTCCCCTGCCACGCCCACCAAGCCACACCCACAGAACCGGTAGTAAAAAAAAAATTGAATCCCACCACTGCTCCAAGGTCCATTGCAGCTCTATTCTGATTCTGATATGAACTATCTAATTTGCAAAAAATAAAAAATAAAATCAGAAATGATAGAGACAAAATGAACCAAGATGAATGTTCAATAAATCAACATTTTTTTACCATATAAGTGAGATGTCCCATAAATACCTCACTCAATGTTTACCTTTTTTGCACCTGTTTTTTAAGTATGTCAGTGCAACCAGATGCCCAATGCTGTAGTGGCATTCATTAACTTTCTATAAATTGGATTGTTTTTTTGGAAATAACGCTCTTTCATGTCGCCAAAAGGATGTGGCAATGTGACAGTGTCGCTGAGAGCAAATAAATCTCTTCTAGAACAAACATTTAGTCCTCATTCTGAATTAGTTTTGCTGGCTTTCATGAGATCATTGTGCAGGCAAATCGCTGGACAATTTACTTAATTCCAGAAGAAAAGAAAGGAAAAGAAAAGAAAAGAAAAGAAAAGAAAAGAAAAGAAAAGAAAAGAAAAGAAAAGAA
>BLBF01000045.1:18448884-18461302 GCA_015471245.1 Laticauda colubrina | reverse complement strand
ATAGATAGATAGATAGATAGATAGATAGATAGATAGATAGATAGATATGCATTTTACTCTGCTAGTCATTGCCAACTCTAGGGGGCATCTCCATTTCAAGACCATAGAGACAGCACTGTGCAAAGACATTTTCAGTGGTCATATGGCCAGCACGATGTCAGGGAGCACTGTTACCTTCCCACTGAAGTGGTACCTATTTATCTACTTGCATTGGCATGCTTTTGAGCTGCTAGGTTGGCAAGACCTGGAGCAAGGAACGGGAACTCATACCATCACATGGCGCTTTCCATCCCACAAGTCCAATGTCTTAATCACTCAGCCACTGCACTGCCTGTTTAAATATCCACGCCAGGTGGGTGTATATGTGTGGGTGTCATAATTTTCCATTCTAATTTGTGTGGGTACATTATGCATGCATGGAACTGAGGGATGAGTAAGAACAGACTGAGAAACACTGGGTAAGAAGAAAGAATTTTAAATAAATATGCATCTATTTTCTAGGTTTCTAAAGATGTTTAAGAACATTAAAAGTTTTTCCTAACTTAAGCTAACTCTGTAAAGATTTGAATCACAGTTATTCTTCAGGTACAAACATACCCATGGAAACACACACACTGAGGATCATCTTTGTTTGCTGAGACATTTTAAAACTCCAACCTGTACTGCCTCACTCAAAGTTAAATATCTTGCATTTGTACACAAAGAGAGAGGCACACATAAAGCACACACAGATCACACATTCATCTCCCATTACATACATGTCTTGTATGATTTACATTAAAAATTGTCAGGCTTTTTTTAATTTTAAAAAACGGGAGAGGACAAATGGGGAAGTTACCATGCAGTGAAATGAAGAATTATGCAAAACCCAAACAAGGTGTAATCCATGAGATTTGCCCCAAATCTACATTGCATTCTGGGAGGAACAGAAGAAAATGGAGCTTAAAACGGATCACTTTTATGCATAGTTTTCTTTTAGCATAAAGGCTTTATTTTCTTCTTAAGTACACAGAGAATTTGTTCACTAAAATGTATGGTTGTTTAAAACCCTTGATTCAAAAGAGTGTGCTCTAAGTTAAACACAACTCAAACATGGTGGTATCACAGTACTCATCGTTAATTGGTTTCAGGAGGCACAATGAGTACCAAAAACTATGAGTACCAATCAAATGTTTTCCTTAAAGAATAATGTAGTGATTCATAAGGCAGCAAATAGCAACAAATTTTAGCTTGTGCATCGAATATCAAACAAATGACGAATACTGGGACAAAATTCTTGCGGCAAAATTCATTGAGTGCCAAATTTGATGCGTTTCTTTTTTTTTTTAAGTAAATTTTTTATAACAACAAAACAAACAAATAAAACCTTTCTGTTCATCAATGTGTCAGTTAGGTACACATTTCTTTGTGCACATAATAACATTATCATATATATTTTATGTATATATGTTTATGATCATTCTAATCAGTATTTTATATCACATATATCACTTACTATATTAGCCTTAACATTATATTTATTGACTTTCAATAATATATTTCACATTCACTTTCTTACTCTGTCTAACTCATTCATTTATCAGTAATAGATATACTGTGCTTACATATTTCAATTTCTTACTCTTTTATCTAGCCATTCATAAAATAAATTCCAAATTTTATAATAATCTTTTTTTCCCCTTGTTCTCTAATTGCCATTGTCAATCTACTCATTTCTGCACATTCCATTATTTTCTTAATTATTTCCTCATCCATCAGAATTGTCTCATTTTTCCAGTTTTGTGCAAATACAATCCTAGCTGCTGTTAATACATTGATAATCAAATAGGTTAACTTTTTGTTATAACCCTCAGGCAAAATTCCCAATAAAAATGTCTCTGGTTTTAAATCTATAGGTTGTTTTATCATTTTCTCCAGCCATACATGTATTTTAGTCCAATACTTTTTAGCTTCTGTGCATGTCCACTACATATGGTAATATGATCCTGGTAACTTCTGACATTTCCAGCACTTCCCCGACTTATCTTTAAACACCTTGTCAATTATTGTTGGGGGTAAATGCCAACTGTAAAACTTCTTATACAAATTATCTTTATAGGCTGTTGACATAGTTAATTAATAGTTTCTAAATTTGATGAGTTTCAAAGCAGTTGAGCACCAAAGTATATGTGTCCCAGGATAATGTTGCAGAAGTTCCCCAAATATGGGATTCAGCACAGATCTGAAAGCTCAGGAAACTGAACTTCTGGTCCCAGTGACTGTTCCAGATTGATTACTACAACCCATAAGTTTTAATTGTCCTTATATAATCTTTATTTCCAAAATTATTTTCTTTCTTATAAGGCACCGTGGGAGCTGTTAGTTTGCCTCTGTTTACACAACATACTAACTGTGATTAACCGAACTATATGTTCTGACCATGGCTTCCTGAGACAGTAACAATCACACGCTTAGTCTCCCAAACCTTGCTTTTATTTCAAACTGAAACAGTTTGAGAATAGTCCAACAAGAGTCTGCCACAGTTTTTCAGGATGAGGCTAATAAGCACCCACCTTTATCTCCCTTGAAATGCTGCCAATGACTAAATTGCCAATTAGCTGTACAAGACCAAACGGAGCACAAAGTCAACATGGAGCTTCAGATTTTAAACTGACCAGAATGAGCAAAGTTGCTTCCTGCAAAGGCTCTTGTCTCTTTGCTCCTCCTTTATGTCTTATGGGAGGGGCCAATCATCTCCAAGCCTTACTCCCAAGTTCCCCTTTTGTCTTAACTGTTCTTGCCTTCTGACAGCTATGTGCAAGCGCACACTGGGAACGGGCTCCCCCTGTTCTTCTGCCCTGCTGATGTCAGATTCTGGAGGCTTCAGATTCAGCACATAACTCTCAGATGGCCCTGGCCCCATCTCTGTGTAGGATGCAGGACCCTCATCTGAGCCCTCCCTAGACTCCAGGACTGGCCCATGTTCCTCCCCACTGTCCGACTATGCTGCCAGCTTTGCAGACTGCCAGTGGACCACAACTCTATAGTTTGCTGAACTAACCAAACTGCTCAGACTTCTAACCATACAACACCAAAGACTAAATGCGAGGTATCACAGAGAGGTATAGGAAAAACTGGAAGGGAGAAGCAACCTAAACAATCAAAGTAAGTTTTTTTATTGTTATTTAGGTATCAAATTTAGAAACTGCACATCCTGACGCACACACAGCAGCTGACAAACAGATACAGCTGTCTCTCTCTTGGCTACTTCTTCATCAAAGACCTCCACTCTATCATGAGAGTTTCTCTGTAGTTCCTCTTTCATCCAACTCAAAAAAGCATGAGATCTCTCCAAGGCATTGAATTGTAACTTTGGTTACAATGACTTTTTAACTTTGCCTTCTTTTGCCACAGCTACAGATGTCTTCATTTTTCAGTAGATTTGGAAATGTCACCCATTTTTCTTTGCTGTTGGAACAGGGGATATAGCCCAACTTCCTTAAAGTCTCTTTGAAATTTGGACTTTCTCTGAACTATTGGTGAGGGACAAAGCTTAGACAATCTCTAGCTAGAACTGAAAGCAGAGAACTAAGATAGTTCTCCATTAGTTTTAGGATTGTGAGAGAAGAAAAATTTCACATGAATTTATTAAAGACTACTTGAAAGCTCAAGTGCTGAACATGAAATGGGTTAATTAAAAGCCAATCATGGTAGATCTGAGGGGAGTTTCCCCTGGAAGGGAAGAACTGCCTCTGTTTGGTTTTTGAAGCATCACAAGATGTGCTTCTACTTAACAGCACGACTATTTGCCAAATCTTGGCCTTTTTAAAGCCACATTTTCTCCTCCTTATTCTTGTAGGCCTTGGACAAAACTTCAAATCAAACCCTCTTGTCATAATTGAATCCTAGATGCTTGGCTCTACAATAAATCAGCACGCAAAATTGGTATGAAACTTCAGCGGTCCAAGAATAAGACCACACTCCCTTGTATCCCATAATAATTTTAACAGCACAAGTCACTTAAGGCTCTCTCTCAAGCTGGGAGCAGAATGCCTTTCTTGGGTGAGCAAATGGCAGCAATTCAAAGTCCTCCATCGTCAAAGGGAGGTCATTGTTCATTTCTGAATGGAGCAGGAATAACTAAGTAGAAAGATTTGTTCTCTTGAAAGGACAATAATCACAGGGCTCAAGTGGGATGCGTTAAAAATGACAGTGTAACCTAAATAGGGTCAACGCAGATAGAAAAGGAAATTTTTTTCCAACAAAAGGTCCAGCTAGAGTGAAGGAGATTCAGGTAATCCTCAAGCTGCAACCATAGATGTTGAGCATTTATGTTGTTAAGTGAAAAATTTGTTCAGTGATTTTGCCCCATTTTATGACATTTCATGCCACATTTATTAAGTGAATCACTGCAATTCTTAAATTAGTAACACTGCAACTGTCACAAATACGAGTCAGTTGTCGAGTATTTGAATGTAAATCATGTGACCATGGGGATGCCACAATGGTTGTATCAGTGAAAAATAGTCATAAGTCACTTTTTTCAGTGCCGTTGTAATTTTGAACAGCCAATAAACGAACTGTTGTAAGTCAAGGACTATCTGTATTTTGACATGCAAAAATAAGGATGCTTTTTTATACAAAGAAGGCATCCTCTAGGATAGAGGTAGGCAAACATAGTAGCTTTATGACCACAGATTGCAAAGTTGCCACAGTTGCACACCCCTTCTTTAAGATATATTTTTTTTAAAAAATGCTTACACAACATATTCAAAAGGTGCTTTTTCAAGAGGCAACTGGACTTTCTGGTTTTTCTTAGAAGACCAGAACAGTCTTCAACACTTCCAAACAGTTCCAAGGAGGCTTCACACCCATTTGCACTAACTCAGGTAACCCTGAAGACACAGATAAATCTCCAAGCAGCCTCAATGACTCACTAAAAGGATGCAAATGACCAGCTGTTTGCAAGGAGTATAAATCCTTCCATTCCCCACCATCCTGTCAGAGCTGAAGAAGCTTCTTGAATGAGAAGCGAAATGTCTTCAAAGAAAAAGTAAGAAAGACCAGTTGCCTCCTGAAAAAGCACCTTTTGGGAAAACTGTGACCTGGAGGACTGACAATCTCCATAGAATTTTAGCTATGCACTTTAGGATGAACACACTTCAAATGGTGCGGGGGTATGAATGGATTTCCAGAAAAATTGCAGACTACAAGAACCATTTGCACTTCCGTTTGAGATGCAGACAACACAGACTCATCCTCAACAGCCTGCACCTGCCTTCAACAAGGCGGAAAAACATCCTATAGCCAAGAAGTTTCCACACCCATTTGCACCACTCAGGTAACCCTGAGGACACAGGTAAACCTCCAAGTGGCCTCAATGACTCTCTCAAAAAAGTTGCAAATGACCAGCTGCCTGCAAAGAGCATAAATTTCTTCCCTGAATAAGCACTCTAGGAATTTAAGGATGGTCAGGTCTCAGTCACTTCCTTTTTTGCAGGAATTCCAGTCTCTCAACGCCACCCCAAAATTCTGCTGTCTATTCCACCACAGAGTAGGTTGCAGAAGCAAACTTTTGGCAGATCAGCGTGTGCCAGATGACCTTTCCTGTGCCATTAGCTGGGCTGAAGAAGATACAGTCAAATAACCAAACATGGAATTCTGTGCAAGATATGGAAGCTGATGGATGCCACGTTGGCCTCTAGCAAATTTGCTTGGGTTGACACAAAGTCCGTGCACCGTGAAAAGTATGAGATATTGTCTCCACCCTTGAATTGTTTTTAGAATATTAGTATTCGGTTGCTTCAGAGTGTAAAGTATTAGGGGGGTGAAGGTTTGTCTCTGTGTTCTCCACAGTGCCCATTATTTTTAGGGGTTCAGTGATGCATTCCTAAGTAATTAAGGAATCAGTTTTATTGCTATTTCATTCAGAAAAATACAGGGGAAGCATTGCTGAATCTGGTGAATTGAATCCAATCGAGTCCTTACCCATGGCCAATCAAGTGCATCCAGAAACTGATCAAGCATGGAGTGATCTCTGTTTTTCACTGTTGTTGTGTGACAGCTGATCTTTAAGTCAGGAGGCCTGGCGATTTAGGAGTAGGATAAAGCACTCCAATCTAATAGTCTGTTCTGGTCTGCTAGGTTGATCTTCCAGGAATTTCTCCACGCTCCTTCTATAAAGCCATCAAAATTAGAACCTTCACCACATCTAATGACAGGGAGATACACCACTTGAATATGTGTTGCATTAAAACAAATGTTCTTTCCTTTGGTTAACTTGGAGTCTCCATGGCACTGAGTTTCAACAAATGACCTTGAGCTCTGACATTTGGAGAACTAAAGAGACTAACATTTGGAAAGGACCTTAGAGGTCATCTCCAAGCAGGAGAGAGCCCATGCCATTTCAGGCAACTAGCTGTCTAGACTCTTCTTAAAAGCCTCCAGTGATGGAGCACCCACAACTTCTGAAGGCAAGCTGTTCCACTGTCTGTTTGTATGTATGTATGACTGTTCCATAGTCAGGAAATCTCTCCTTAGTTCCAGGTCGCTTCTTTCCTTGATTAATTTGCATCCATGTTTCTTGCCTTGCCATTTGGTGCTTTGGAAAATAGGTTGACCCTCTCTTCTTTGTGGAAGCCACTTAAATATTGGAAGACTGCTATCATGTCACCCCCTAGTCCTTCTTTTTACTAGACTAGACATACCCAATTCTCAATGTCCAAAGTTAGTAATGTTTTCTAGCATTTCTTTTGAATTTCTTTCCTGTCAGTTTAAGGTTACACAGGGGCCTCAGCTCAAACTGACAGGAGGGAAGTAAAAATTAAAATCAGAAAGTATTACTTCACAGAAAGAGCAGGAGAAGCTTGGAACCAACTTCCAACAGAAGTACAGTAGTGATTCAACCATCACTAACTGAGTTAAAACTTGCTTGGGATAAACACAATTATCTGACAATTTAAAAAAACAATAATAGAATCTTAAAACTATAACAAAAAACAATTAATTAATAATTATTAATTATCAATTTTATTAATTATTAATTAATTAAAATTAATAATTAAATGATTAATTAATTAAAAAGAAAAGAAAAACCAAATAAGCTCAAAGAATAGATTCGATGGACCAATAGGCCTTTTTCTACCATCAGTTTTCTATGTTTCTATGAAAGAGAGAAAGAAAAATAACTAATAAAGGAGAATATTTGTAGCTCAGGGTTGAAATGAGGAGTCCTTGGTGCTTGCTGACCTTGGTTGTTTTCTTGCAGACATTTCATTACCAAACTAAGTAACATCATCAGTGTTACCTGATACAGTTTTACTGTAACTGTGATGTTATCTACTTTGGGTAATGAAATGTCTGCAAAAAAAACAGCCAAGTTCAGAGAACACTAAGGACCTCATAGTTCTCCTTCTCCTCTTCCTCCTCCTCCTTCCTTCTAGCACTGATACTGTTATCTAGTTGGGTTGTCAGAAATTATCCATTACTGTATGCCTGGAAGCATCTTAGATTCTGCTTTTTGTAAGCAATGGACTTTTCCCCTTCAACCAAAAAGAATGAACTTCTGAAAGCTAGGTATTTCAAAAGGAATTCTTTATTGAAAGGAAGTGAATCCAGTACTAGTCAAAGCAGAATCTAAGATGTATGCTTCCAGGCATACAGTAATAGATAGAGGGAATTAGAACCCCTCCCCTTATTTAGATGTGGATTTAGTCTAACAAAGAACCAATATGTTGATTCCCCCCTCCCTTCTCTGGGAACATATCTTAGAAGAGTTTTCCAGGGGTATCTTCCACAGCTGGAATTTTTATGGTCCCTTCTCCTCTTGCTATCTCCCCAAGAGGTGACAAGTTTCTAGACATCTGGCTTCAGTCCTCCAGTGTATATCATGTGCTAGTTATACAGATTCAATGTAAGATTTAATATATTCAAGTCAAATAAAAAAGGATTACTTGTACCAACTCCCCCCCCCCCCTTCTTCTTCCATTGAAGAATGGCAGATACATGAATGTCTGCAAGAACACGAAATGTCATGAAATGTCTGCAAGAACACAGCCAAGCTCAGAGAACATCAAGTATCTCATAGTTCTCCTCCTCCTCCTCCTCCTCCTCCTCCTCCTCCTCCTCCTCCTCCTCCTCCTCCTCCTCCTCCTCCTCTTCCTCCTCCTCCTTTTTAGCACTGATGATGTTACCTAATTGGGAAATGAAATGTCTGCAAGAAAACAACCAAGCTCAGGGAGCAGCCAGGAACTCTCAGAAATACAACTATTTATTTTCCACATCATACCCTTTCACCTCTTCATTCTAGGGTAAAAACAAACAATCCCAAACTTTGTAATATTTCCCAATAGGGGAGGTAGTCTATCTTCCTTATCATTTTGAATGTTGCAGCTAACCTGCATTGCTATTTGGTTTTACAACCTAAACAGAGGAAAAACATCTTCCAGATGTTGCTGAACTACGAACCCCAGCATTCTTCTATATCACTCATATTCATTGAGGCTACTGAAAGTTTAGTTCTGCCATATTTGTGGGGTCACAATTCCCCCTCCCCCTTGGTTGAGCACATTAATTGGAGAAGGTCCCTTTTGCCCCATCAATTAGAAAATGTTTCTAGATGGGAAAATCTTGGAGAATTTGAAAACCGACCAAAAGAAAATAAATGGTTTTTGATATGTTCCCAGCAGTGTTCTCTAGACAAATCAAATTAAAGGAAGAAATTAAGTTTTCTTCTGCTGTATTGCTTGGCTAGATTCCTAATTATTAAGGGAGAGAGAGAGAGAAGAAAAGAAACAGAGAAGGAGGGGTGGATGAAAAACAGCTCTTGTGTTGCATGTACTCAGGTAAGCTGTTCACAGCTGGAAAATTATCTCGTCTCGCAACAAATTTGGGTTAAAAATAGCAAAATCTGCTGGGAAGGAGGTGTTCGCTTGAAAGCTATTTTGAACAGCTTCACGTTATTTAACTTTCTGTTGTTAAAAAGTGCACCATAAAGTCTAAGCACTTAAAGATCTTGTCAGCTGAACTGGGAACGTCAGATAAGCTGAGGCATCTCAATTTTAAGCCTTCTTCCTACATGGACCTTTGTTCTATGAATAGTGACGACAACAGAGATGGTATTCAGCAGGTTCTGACCGGTTCTGGAGAACCGGCAGCGGAAAATTTGAGTAGTTTGGAGAACTGGCAAATCCCACCTCTGACTGGACCCACCAACCCCATCTCTTCTCTGCCTCCCATTGAGTCCCAGCTGATTGGCTGGGTCTTCTTTGGTTGCCCTGCACAGGAGAACGGAGCTGGAAAGCAGGTTAGTGGGATGGGGAGGGAAGGGGGATTTTGCAGTATCCTTTCCCTACCAAACCATGCCCACAAAACTGGTGGTAAAAAAAAAAAAAAACACCAGAATCCCACCACTGGACTACAAGGGATGAGGGAAAGCAAAGTCCATCCCTCTCCCAGTTTATTTGTACACAATCACGGGATTGTGTCGCTCCCTACACAGGTAGTCCTCAAATTATAACAGTTCATTTAGGGATCTTTCAAAGTCACAATGGCAGTGACTTATGACTGTTTTTCACACTTGCAGCCTTTGTAGCATCCCCATGGTCACGTGATCAAAATTCAGGCACTTGGCAACTGACTCGTATTTATGACGGTTGCAATGTCCCAGAGTTATATATGATTGTTTAATAACTAGGACTGTTAAAACAATTTTCTCATTCCTGATTAGTTACTGTACTAGCCTGAAGGCAGATATTTTTGAGACTGATCGTGATTCTTCCAACCCATCTTTCTCCCTGAGATAAATTCTAGCTGTGTTAAGCAACAATGCTTTGAAAATGCTAGGTTCAGCTGTCACTCTATCAACAATACAGAATCACAGAGGTGGAAAGGACCTTGGGGGTCTTCTAGTCCAACCTCCTACACAAGCAGGAGATCCCATACCATTTCAGATCAGTAAATGTCCAATCTCTTCTTAAAAGTGTGATGACCCAGGGTGGGATACAAAACAAACACAGTCACAGAAAACAGATGAAGCCCCTTTTATTCCTTCACTTTAATCCAAGCTCTGAATCATCTTGACGGAAGACAAAAAACTCCCACACAAACAGTTACAAGGAGAAGGAAGAAAGCAACATAAACCAGGCAAGATAAGGAAGGGCTGGAGGACTCCACAGATAACACACACTGGGAAAGACTCCAAACTCAGAGAGGAACCATAAACTAGAGATAGCTCCATGCTTTCTTTCCAGCGTTTGCCAGTACGCATGTCCAAACTCTCATGCAGTTCTCACATCTGCAGCCCATGAAGAGGATCAAGGCCCTCTCTTCCCAAGGAGATCCCGTCTCTCCCTTATCCTCTCCTCCCTGTGTGCCCTAGGATGGAGAGGGGATGGGCCTGGGTCCTCCTCTGATTGCCTAGTCAGCCTCTGCCCCTCCCCAGCCTCCTCCACAACCTCCAGAGTCACATTTCCACTCCCTGTCAGCTGTTCCTCCTCTCCCTCAGTCAGTCTTCACCAGGGCATGAGAAAAAGTCTCCAATGAGGAGGCATCCACAACTTCTGAAGGCAAGTTGTTCCACTGGTTAATTGTTCTCACTGTCATGAAATTTCTCCTTAGTTCCAAGTTGCTTTTCTTTTTGATTAGTTTCCATCCATTGTTTCTTGTCTCGCCTTTTGGTGCTTTGGAGAATAGGTGGACTCCCTCTTCTTTGTGGCAGCACCTCAAATTTTGAACACTGAGACCATTTCATCCCTGATCCTTTCACTAGACTAGATAAACCCAATCCCCTCTACCATTCATCATTTGTTTTAACCTCCAGTTCCCTAATCATCTTTGTCCCTCTTCTCTGCACTCTTTCCAAAGTCTCCTCATCTTTTTTATGTTGTGGTGACCAAAACTGGATGCAGTATTCCAAGTATGGCCTTACCAAGGTCTTATAATGTAGTAGTAATGCTTCAATAGAGTAGAAACCTCGTGATATTTTGGAATTATTTCTTGATTTTAGTGTCTTTTGGACCAGCTGATATGATTTTTCTACCTTGATTCCAGCTACTTTTTAGAGTGGGGTCCTTAGAGTGGAGTCCTTAGTGTTATCTTAGTGTGCCAGATAAATGTATTTATTTAAATTCATGAAGTCCTTGAGTCATGAAACATCAGCAAGAAAACCACCAAGCTCAGAGAGCACCAAAGACTTCACTGTTCAACCCTGAGCTCCAGATGTTTCTTCTATTTAAATTTATTGGCCACTCCACTCCAGTAGATGCTGGGTGGCACATAATGCTTAAAAAGATCTAAAAACAGCTAGAGATATTAAATCAGCAATCCATTTAAAATATTAAATCAACAATGAAAAATGGGTAGGCCACCTTCTGCATCAGAATGTAAGCACTGGAAGCAGAGTGCATGAATTCCAATGAATTTTATATGGAACCCTGGCAGGAGAGAACAATAATATTTCATTTCTAGGTGATTCCATGGATGCCAGATAGAATAAATGTCAGGAAAAGGGATGTAATTAGAAGAACTGAATTTCCATCTACTTTTGTGATTATTTTCCTGTTGCAGGGTCAGCTGGCCCTATGAGAACAAAAATGCCCACTGTAAACAGTTGGACATTGCAGTAAGCATGGCAAATCAAACAAATAAAAGGGAGAAGGGACATCTTTAAGCTCTGTAAAGATTCTAAAGAACATGCAATCTCCATCTGTTCTCAGGTCTGATAGGGCAAATTTCCGTAGATTTTTGAAATTAATATCTTTATTCGATTTGGAGTGGAAATGTGCCAGATCGGAAATCCGTCCTTAAGAGCTGGCTCTTAAACTAGATCTGATTTACTCCGATCTGCTGATCTCTGGCAGAGAGGGATTTTGTCTTGTCTTTGAGAGTCATGCCTGCTCAGGAACATGAAAGTGTCAAACAGGAGATGCCATTTCAAAGGTTGCTGTGCCTCAGCTTAAGGTTGGACCTGTTGAATCTAAGCCTATTTCTGGGGAATTTCTGGGCTGCATCAAAGGAAACTGTGGAGGGGAATCAGGAGTATAGACTCGTGGTGGGATTCAAAAAAATTTACTACTGGTTCTGTGGGCATGGCTTAGTGATTGTGCCATGCCTTGGGGGCGTGGTAGGGAAAGGATACTGCAAAATCCCATTCCTTGCCCACCCCACTAACCTGCTTTCCAGCTCTGTTCTCCTATGCAGGGCAACCAAAGAAGACCCAGCTGATCAGCTGGGACTCCATGGGAGGCAGAGACATTGGGGCAAAGTTGGAGGTATTAAAGGGACTTTTCTTACTTATGTGACTGTGTTGCCTTTGTGCCATGCCCCTTTGGGTCATCACAATGGTGTACATGCCCTTGCCAACCCCTACCTTTCCATGTGGAATGGAACAATACACACACACACACACACACACACACACATGTACTTGCCCTGTAAAGTA
>BLBF01000045.1:18423900-18448874 GCA_015471245.1 Laticauda colubrina | reverse complement strand
CACCTCCCTTGTCTTTCCTTCCTTTCCCCCTCCCTTCCCACCTTCCTTGTGTTTCCTTCCTTCTTTCCCACCACCTTTGTCCTTCTTTTCTTTCTACCTTCTTTCCCATCTCCCTTATCCTTCCTTCTTTCCCTGTTTTCATTCCTTTCTTCCTTCCCACCTCCCTTGTCCATCCTTCCTTTCGCTCTCCCTTCCCACCTCCCTTGTCCTTCCTTCCTTGCTTCCGTTTTCCTTCCTTTCTTCCTTTCCACCTCCCTTGCCTTCCCTTCCTCCCTTCCTTGTGTTTTCTTCCTTCCTTCCTTCCTTCCTCCCTCCCTTCCTTCCTTCCAGAAATATTTTATTGGCAAAGTCAAATATCAACAAAAGGGCCCTTCCAATCTTAAATGTTTAACTAGAGTTGGAAACTTTTGATGGAAGGTAGATAAGGTTACATATCACAACTGAAACATTTAAAGAATTGGACCAGCCATACATGGAAAATACAGACGTGAAAAAAATCTGCATGAATATTACATGAAATATCGGAAACAGCAGAAATGGCAAAGAGAAGAGAGCCAAAAATAACATGGTATATATAATTAATGAATTCCATTGTTAATATGCTATTAATGGAGAAGCTTGGACTAAAACAGGTTTAGAAGGGAGAGATCGTTAATAAAAACTTTACAGTTATGCCCAAGATAATGGAAAAAGGCTAAACCAGCTTGCTTAATTAATGAAATTTTGCTTAGACTCCCCCCTCTTTTTTTTTAATGTCAGCATTTATAATATGTTTGATAAACAATAAATTCCAAACAGGAAAAAGTCCTGTGAATCTATTTCAAGAACCTGGGTATCTTTTGTTAATTTCCTTTTCCTTTTTTTCTTTTTCTTTTTTGGCTGTTTATCTCTTCTGGAATACTATAATTCACAGATGACAGGCTAAAAGCATGGCAGAAAATACCAATTGTAGCACATTCTTTGAGTAAAGTAACCGCTCCCCTCTTTGGTAAGAAACAGTGTTTGCTTCTTGCTTAATGGAAATATTCATAAATGTGGTTGCATTCTCAGCGGGGATGATTAAGTCTTTTTTAAAAATGCACTCTTGTAATTTGGGGAACAAATGAAGAAGTTTTTTTTTTTTCCTCCTGCCTTTTATTTCTAAAATGTTGGGTCCAGATTCTGCTGGTAGGAAACTTGTAAGTATGGGTTATACTGGTGTAGAACATGAGGAGCTGAATAGGTCAATGAAGATTCAATCATCCAGGCCAAAGGTATCTAAAGGTTGAATCATGGAAACTGGACCACATGTTGTTAATCTGAGATTAAACTAGAAGTAAATGCTGGTTTTCAGCCAAAACATTGTAAAATGAGGTCATATAACCAAGGGAAGCTGTAAACAATCATATGCAATAGCAATAGCACTGAGACTTATATACCACTTCACAGTTCTTGACAACCCTAAGTGGCTTACAGAGTCAACCTATTGCCCCCCAAAATCTGAGTCTTCATTTTACCCATCTTGGAAAGATGGAAGGCTGAGTCAATCTTGAGCCGGTCAGGATCGAACTGCTGACAATCGGCAGAATTACATTCTAACCACTGCACATGATGGATGGATGGATGGAAGGAAGGGCAATAGCATTAGCCCTTAGACTTATATGCTGTTTTATAGTGCTTTCACAGCCCTCTCTAAGCAGTTTACAGAGTCAACTTCTTGCCCTTCCAACAATCTGGGTCCTCATTTTACCCACCTCAGAAGGACGGAAGGCTGAGTCAACCTTGAGCCTGGTGAGATTTGATCTGCCAAATTTCAGGCAGCCGGCAGTCAGCAAAAGTAGCCTGCAGCACTGCACTCTAACCACTGTACCACCATGGCTCTTATATGCAGGAGGTGTCTGTCAGAACTCCGGGAACCCGTTAGCAAGTAATCCCAAGGAGCTCCATCGTAACTCTGGATAGTTGCTAAGCCACCGGTCATAAATTAAGGGTTACCCATAGGATGCAATATTTTGTGCTGCTGGAAGTTGCTTTCAAGATCTATTCTTCTGTGTTGGTTTTATAAACAGGGCATGAGTTTGTCAAAAAAAAAAGTCAGAATGGCAGCTACAAGCATATGACTGAACCCCTGACATTCATCATGACCCAACATAAGAAGGGAGTTTCATTCTAGGATTGAGGCTGCTATCCTGAGCCTTAAGAGCCCCTTGCATAGACACCTTTGGTTATAATAATTATTTATTAAAATATCTTAACCGAGCCAGCTCAACCCAACCCCTTCTCCCCATTAGTCCTACACATTGGTTAATGACACAAAAACTAAAATTAAAAAATTAAAAATAAAGCAGTGGGAGGGACAGGAAAAAGCCAGACTGAAATCAAGAGACTGGCTGAAAATAATGTTTCGCAAGATCTTTCTTTAATGGGAAGACGAATCAGTGAACCAAACCAAAAAAAAAAATTCCATTAATAAGGAGCCGAAAAGGGAAGAAGTAAGAATAATGAGACAGACGGACAGATTTAACAAACAAGAGGTAAAAAATAAAACAGGGAGGGCAAGTCACAAAGGAGATGCAGACATAAATCAGGGATCAAAGAGAAACAGCGAATTGGAGTGGTTGGAAATAAAGAAGATGAAAAAGAGGGTTGAAGCAGAGTTGAGATTCATTTAGTGACCATTTGAAGTTAAAACAGCAGTGAAAATTAGTGACTTATTTGGACACCGACTCGTGTTTGTGACAGTTCAGCGTCTTCTTCACTGAAGAAGAACTGAAGAAGCTGCTTGGATGAGAAGCGAAACATCTTCAAAGAAAAATAAAGCCCAGCTGCCTTTTGAAATAAAGCATCTTTGGGTCTTCACAAAATCCTTATGAGATTGGTTAGAACGATGACAATGGTATGAGTCCAGGGCAGAGGTGGTCTTCAGCAGGTTCTGACCAGTTCTGAAGAACCAGTAGTGGGAATTTTGAATAGTTCAGAGAACCAGCAAATCCCACTGGCCCTGTCTCCATCTCTTCTCTGCCTCCCATCGAGTCCCAGCTGATCAGCTGGGTCTTCTTTGGTTGCCCTGCACAGGAGAACGAAGCTGGAAAGCAGGTTAGTGGGGTGGGGATTTTGCAGTATCCTTCCCCTACCACACCCACCCAGCCAGGCCCACAGAACCGGTCGTACAACAATTTGAATCCCACCACTGGTCCAAAGACATCCTAAGGAGCTCATTTGAACGTAGATTTTTCCAGCTACATTTGACCAATGCCACCCTTGTCACAATGGGTAATTTAAAATAAATTTCTATTGAATTTAGTATAAGTTGTTTTCTTGCTCTTTGAAGATCCTGCTTTGTTCTTCATCATAACATGTGTCTTTGGCTTTTCTCCAGTGATTTGCAGCCTCAGTGGTTTTTGCAGATTTACATTTCATTCCAATTTACCAGGACAGGATGAATTGTATAAAACCTTCCCTAAAGGTCTTAGACACGAATGTTTCAATATGGGGTAGGATTTCTTTCTTTTTACGTAGTGTGGCACAGTGTGAACGAGTGCAGAAAAGAGCAGTAAATAATGATTAGGGGACTGGAGGCTAAAACATATGAAGAACAGTTGCAGAAGTTGGGTATGCTAGTCCAGTGAAAACAAGGTCTGGGGTGACATGATAGCAGACTTCCATTATTTATGGGATTGCCACAGAGAAGAGGGAGTCAACCTATTCTCCAAAGCACCAGAAGGCAAGGCAAGAAGTAATGGGTGGAAACTACTCCAGGAGAGAACCAACCTAGAACAAAGAAGAAATTTCCTGACAGTGAGAACGATTAATCAGTGGAATAGCTTCCCTCCAGAAGTTGTGGGTGCTTCAACACTGGAAGCTTTTAAGAGGAGATTGAACAGTCATTTGTCTAACATGGTATAAGGTCTCCTGCTTGAACAAGGGGTTGGATTAGAAGACCTCCAAGGTCCCTTCCAACTCTGTTATTCTGTTGTGATTAGCCGGCTGCAGGTGGTGGACGGCTGAGGAGAGCAAGGACTCAGAGGAGGGGCCAGGACCATCAGGGAGTAGACTGCTGCCTTCAGAGATTGTGGGGGCTGGCAGCAGCGATGAGGAGGTTCCCGAGGAGCCTGTGCCAAGTGCATGTGCACGCAGGGTTGCTCGCAGGAAAGAGCAGCTGCAACAGCACAGGTGACTCAGGAATAAGGCTGAAAGGTAATGGCCCCTCCTTCAGGAAGATAAAAGGCAGCTGTGCAGCAAAGGTTCTTTGTAGGAAGCAAAGTCGTTTTGAAACTTAACCTCATGGACATTACAGTTGGTATTTGAAGACTCTTGTATTGTAAACTATTTCTTATCTGTTGTTTTTTGGCAGGCTTGACAAACAACTTGGCAAGGCTTTCTTGTAGGAATTAATTAGTTGGAAGCAGCCTTTTATCTGTGAAGAAACAGGAGTCATAGATGAAACATTAAAACGTTGGGCTGCTGCCTTTGTCTTGTGCTTGCTCTCTTGGAAACAGGTTTGGGTCAGAACATATTCTGAAGTACAAGAGGCAGGAATTATGCAATTAATTGCAAACTTCTTGGGACTTATGTGTCTAGATATCCAGATGTCCAGATCATTTTTATGGCATCCAAACAATCTTATAAATTGCATCCATGAGTTTCTAGTTATCATTCAGCCTATCAAAGTGGTGCAGTGGTTAGTGTGCAGTGCTGCTGGCTACTTCTGCTGCCTGCCAGCTGCCTGAAATTTGGCAGTTCAAATCTCATCAGGCTCAAGGTTGACTCATCCTTCCATTCTTCCAAGGTGGATAAAATGAGGACCCAGACTGTTGGGGGTAAGAGGCTGGCTCTGTAAATTGTTCAGAGACAGCTGTAAAGCACTGTGAAGCAGTATATAAGTCTACATGCTATTGCTATTGCTAAGAGACAGCATCCTGAACTAACTTTTCTCAGATGTCTTTTCCTGAGTGGGGGCATCCAGAGATACTACAGAATAATAAAAAAGGGGGAATAAGGAAACAATAACCAGATGACACTGGTTGGAGAAATGTGATGAGAACTTCTCAAAATAAGATGAGAAAAATAACAAATTCAGTTGTCAGGGAAGAAAACTAGTCAGGAGATCGGAAGACAGGTTTGAGAATAATATTATAAGAGCTGGACAGGTTGTCTGAATGACTTTTCTGGTGTGGTTGTTGCTTCAATCAATTCCCTTTTCATGACTCCTGTTTGAAGCAACATTATATTCTTTCAATGGAGGCAATCCTGCAAGGTAAGGGTAAGCATCTCAATCTCAGTTTAGTATAATCTGGAAATCTGCTCCCCTTATCATGTCACAAGGAAACCAAACTGGGGAAAGAATGACAGCCCACTTCCTGATTCAAATTGTCACTGGGTTTACCCGTCCCCTGAACCTTCGCTGATTCAAATCCGCCTTTGGAAAAATCTTGTATGCTTCTTTCTTTCTTTTCCTTTTCCAAACGGTGGCTTACTTCTGCCTGACACCATCTAAATCCTGAGCCTTGCATGCGTCATTGGCTTTTTTGTACAAAAAAATCTTACATCTGTCAGGATTATCTTCCTTGGCTGCTATGCCATGAAATGAAAGCTTTCTAGGTCCATCTTGACAAAAAAAAGGAGTAAAGCACAGTCCAATCTTTGCTTCTTTCCTTTTTGGAAAGTCATGTGATCCCCATATTCAGTTGCTGTTTCTATAGCATCCTAATTTTCCAGAAGACCAGAGTGGCCACTAAGTTCACTTCCAAATGGAGAATTTAGAGAGAAGCATTAGAAGTGATTAAGCTTTGATGCAGCTTGGATATGATTTGCAAGTAGTTCTTTTTTTTTTCTCCCAATTTTTTTTATTTCAATCTGAATATGCACAACAATACATTAATAGTGTGCCATCAATATATCATACATTTTAGTATAGGCAAAATTAATAATATCAGTCATATCTCTCAATGCATATATTTCACATTAATTCATAATCCTTCAATGCTTATTTTCAACCTTTCAAAACTCTCTCACTATATTCAGTTAAACACGCCTATTCCATTATTCAATTTTCTCCCTGCTTTTATTTTATTTTTTAAAATAAAAAATTCTTATTTGGCAAGCAGTGTGGTTCCAGGTTTCACATCTCAGTACAAACATGACAATAGCTACCTGTTCATTATATTTTTTTAGTTTCATATTGCATCATCCTTATTATTGTTAAATATTAAGCTTATCTTATCCAATTCCAATTCATGCTATATTAATACATTCTCATATCTTATTTTACAACGTTATCTAAAATTCTCATCTCATTTCTGTTGTTATTTCTCATATTACTTTTTTGTCACATTTATCATTTTATCAATCCTTACCTGTAAATATAATTGTCCCCTCTAGTTAATAATTTGAGCTAACCACCTTCATTTTACCTTAATATCAATCTCCCTATCTAGTATATAACACAAATTTTTCTCAGATTCCACATTACATTTGCTCAAACACCATATGAGTCATCTATACATTACAAAATATTATTTTCAATATATTCTTATACATCACAACATATTACCTCCTTCCTTATCCTTTTTTGTTTCACCCATTATCTCTCACTCTTTGGACAATGTACTTTCTTTTCATCCTTGTTTGTTTCCTAATCCTCTTTGTTTTTTGGTCCTTTCTCTTAATTCCCTTTTTTTCCCATTCTTATTCCCCTCCATTTCTCATTCCAGTTATTAAACTTTTCTCTCTCCCTCTTTTGATTTTTCTTTTGCCTTTCCTCTTTCTGCTTTTTCCCTCTCCATTTATCCATTTTCCAAACGATTCTCCCTTTTATCACCCCATCAGATGACAAATTTTTAATTCTAATTCCTCCTCCCCCCACTTAAATAATTGTTGCTTGTTTTGTCCTTCAATGTTGTCTTCTTCTTTATGGAACCCCTCTGGTTTATTTTGTTATTTACAAGTATTTCTTGATTTATAGAATTGGAAGGGACCTTGGAGGTCTTCTAATCCAACCCCCTGCCCAAGCAGGAGATTCTATACTATTCTGGACACATGGCTGTCTCTTCTGAAAACCTCCATTGATGGAACACCCAACAGCCTTTCCGTTGACTTAATTGTTCTCACTGCAGGAAATTTATCCATGATTCTAGGTTCATCTCTTTGATGAGTTTCTATCTATTACTTCTTGTCCTACTCTTAGGTACTTTGGAGAATAGAATTATGATTTGGAATCAAATCAAACATGATTTGGAATCAAATCAAACATGATTTGGAGAATTACACAATCATATCTCACATTTTTCAGTGCCATTGTAACTTTGAATGGTCACTAAACAAATAGTTGTAAGTACAGGACAACCTGCATTTGCTAAATATGTGGATCAAGAAACTCGAGGGACAAACTTTTAAATTATTCACAGGGAAGGAGAAATTTCCTCCTCTTTCTTAGGTGGTTGTGTTGATCCCAGAAGAAATGCATGGGAAATATAACAAACCTTCTTCAGATCCTTAACACTTGTGGATCCTTTTAATCCCATTGTTGTGGTTAGCTGCGAGCAGGTGCAGATGGCTGAGGAGAACGATGACTCTGATGAGGGGCCAGGACCATCAGGGAGTGGACTACTGCCTTCAGAGATTGTGGAGGCTGGCAGCAGCGATGAGGAGGTTCCTGAGGAGCCTGTGCCAAGTGCATGTGCTCGAAGGATTGCTCAGAGGAAAGAACAACTCCAGCAGCACAGGTGACTCAGGAATAAGGCTGGGGCCCTTCCTTCAAGAGGATAAAAGCCAAGTTCGGAAAAGTGTTCTTTGCAGACAGCAAAAAAGCTCTGAAACTCAACTGGTGGACATCTTGGTTTGTGTTTGGAGAATCTTGTAACTAGTTCTTATCTCTGGGTTTTTGGCAGCCTTGAAAAACAACTTGGCAAGGCTCTTTCTTGTCAGAGCCAATTAGTGGAAAGCAGCCTTCAGAACAGAATTCGTTATTAAACCTTAAAAGGTGAGGGCTGCTGCCTTTGTCTGTGTTTGTTCTTTGGGAACCCGGTTGGGTCAGAATACCCATCTTGGGATTTTACACAGTGCAAAAGATAGGAAGAACTTGCAAGAATTGTCACATTTTCTTGGAAAGCAGGCACAGCCCCAGGAAATATGCCTGTTCTTCTCAGGACAGAGGCAAATTCTCCAAGAAGGATGAAAATCATTGCCATCAGCATCTTCTCATTCTAACCAAGTGGTCCCCAAGGGCTATTTTAGGCTTGTTGTCATGTCAATAACCAGGAGTTTATGCCTGCAATTCCATTTTTAGTTTTTAGTTCTTCAAGAGAGGATTGTGTTTTTCTGCGAATGGTTGGGGTGAAGTTATCCTTTGCTGCTTCCAAAAGTGAAACTCTCTATAAAATGAGCAACCAACTACTAGAAGACAGCTGTATGCAAATGTAACTTTTTAAATTCAATTTTGCTCACACACACAAAAACCCTGACTGGTTGGTGATTCTTCCCACTTCATAACTAGTACATAAAAGAAGAATAATGCAGGAAAGATCCTGTTCCAGTTTAGCAGGGCATTGTTTTTTCTCTTGACCAGTGTTAGGGATTACAATACATGTTACAGGTAGTCCTTAAATTACAACAGTTTATTTAAACTGTGGTGTGTTGGCCTAGAAATGGAACTCTCGCCTCACAGTCAGGAGGTTGTGAGTTCAATCTTAGGTGGAGGCGGATATTGGGCTCTCTGGGCCCAATGAGAATGTATCTGCTGAACAAAACTCCGCATTGGCGACAGGAAAGGCATCCAATCAGAAAACACTCAGCTCCATTCAGTTGCCTAGACTCCACCCCACAAGGGATCATGCAATCCCTTATGGGATTATGGTTACATGGGTTGTGGGATTATGGTTACAATCAAATAATTCAGTGACCATTCAAAGTTACAACAGCATCAAAAAAAGTGAGTTATGACTGCTTTTCACACAACTGTTGCAGCATCTCCATGGTCACTTGATCAAAATTCAGATGCTTGGCAACTGACTCATTTTTATGACAGTTGCAGTGTCCCAGAGTCATATCACATCTTATTGGCCAAACTCCAGATAACAAAGAAGCAGTACATAGTTAAAGTTATTTTTATATCTGCCATTTAGGATGTCTTCTGGAATTGGAAATCACAATGTAGTATTCCTAACTACATCATTTCTTACTGGATGTAATGGAGAGTCGGAGTAACGTTGAGGAATAGAAGGAAGAGCTGCCACCAAGGCAACAGCCAGATAGATGAGATCTAAATCTGGGACAGAAAAGGAATTTGAGTAAAGCATCTCAGACATGACCTTTCTTGCCTGAAGATAAAGGGGGGTTTGTGTGACTATAACCTTATAGCAAAGTAGTATTAGCATTCATTATTCTAGTGCCCTATTCTGGTTTCCTTTGAAGAACTGACAGGTGTCTTTCAACTGCTGCCACTGTCATATGGTGATGACAATTAAATCATCAGCCTGATAATAACTAAAATGGTGGTTCTCCAAGCAAACAACAAAAATTTCTCTCATTATCTGGTTTTTGGGCTTAGTTTACAACCCCACTGTTTGACCCAGCTCCAAACAAATGGGCAAAAATTCCAGCTTAGCAATGGCAGACTGATATGTGCTTCACAGTGCTTTACAGCCCTCTCTAAGTGGTTTACAGAGTCAGCCTCTTGCCCCCAACAATCTGGGTCCTCATTTTACCCACCTTGGAAGGATGGAAGGCTGAATTAATCTTGAGCCGGTCAGGATCGAACTCCTAGAAGTGGGCAGAGTCAGCCTGAAAAATTGCATTCTAATCACTGCACACCATGGATGGATGGGTGGGTGGGTGGGTGGATAATAACAACAGCACTTCGACTTATATACCACTTCACAGTAGTTTTACAGCCCTCTCTAAGTGGTTCACAGACTCACCATCTTGCCCCCAACCATCTGGCCTCTTGTTTTGCCGACCTTGGAAGGATGGAAGGCTGAGTCAACCTTGAGCCAATGTTCATATGATTTGCATGAGGATGCTTGGCCAACTGACTCACATTTATGACAGTTGCAGTGTCCCCATGTTCACGTGATCTTCTTTTGCGACCTTCTGACAAGCAAAGTCAATGGGGGGGGGACCAGTTTCACTTAATGACCTTGTTACTAATTTAACCATCACAGCAATTCACTTAATAAACCTGGCAAGGAAACTCATAAGATGTGGTGAAATCCGCTTGACAAATTTCTCACTTAACGACCTAAATTTTAGGCTCAGTTGTGGCCATAAGTCAAGGACTACCTGTACCATGACAGCATCCCAGGTTCACATGATGCCCATTTGCAACCTTCCCAGCCAGCTTTAGATGAGCAAAGTCAATGGGGGGAGAGGAGCTGTCAAGGTTCCAGCAATTATCCTGATTAAATCATGAGCCTTGAGCAAAGCTTCAAAAGAATCCAAAAGATTTATGAGGAGCAACATGTCAGCATTAACCCATATGAAGCCAACTCTGCAACACATAATTTATGGTCAGCTGTGACGCTGTTTCCCCCCTCACTCCTGGGTGTGACATAAATCAGTTTCTCCAATGAAAGCACATAATGGTCTTGAAGTCATCAATCAAATTCTCCAAGGAAGGATTTTTGTGGGCAGAAGATCTGGTAGCTTAGCTACAATCTTTGTAAGGTAAGTGTGGAATGTACTTCTGGTTTTAATTGCTGTACTGCTCCTTCAGGCTTTCCTCCCTTCCTGCTTATGGCAACTTGAAGACAGGCATAGGAATGCTTTATGAGTTGACAAAAGCTCAATTTGTTTAATGACCATTTGATTTACTTAACTGCCATGATTCACTGAACAGCCATGGCAAGTGCCACTCACTGAATGACTGCTTTGTTTAATAGTGGAACATCTGGCCATAAGTCAACTTGTCGTTGTATGTTGAGGACTACCTGTATATAAATCGCATGCATGATTTTGCTGGCAGCCTTGCAAATCGGATCCCTCCTCAACCACGTTTATAGATTCTCATTTTTGATTTGCAATTTGAATTTTGTTTCTGTGGTTGGGGATAAGGAGACAAAAATAGGCCTTTATTTTTATCATTCTGCTTTAATATATGTGTATATTTCTTTTTCCTGCAAGTCTGCTCCCAGCTGCTTATCACTGAAATATATGCAAATTTGAAATGGCTCAGTGCCTTTTTCTTTTTTGATATGAATAAAGAGAAAGAGGAAGGGGCGGTGGGAGATCCCCTAGAAATGGAACAAAACTCAGTGGCACTGATTTACAAGTGGGGAAATGTTAATTCAGCGGCACCCTTCCATTCAAACTGACCTTAGCTGATCTTGAAAAGAAAAAAAAAGCTAAACTCACAGCGTTGTGGACAAGAAGAAGCAATCACACAACAGCCTAAATAATGCATCAGCAAAGCACTTTTTTCTAGCCTCCTATAGGGCTCTCAGGCAATTCAATGGAGATGTTCCTCTTTTCTTTTTTACTAGTTGCCAAGCCAAATTCATCCCATCCAAACATCTGCCAACTTCGTCTCCACACAAATGATGGCTTGAAATATGTGACAAATGCGCACACACCCGCCCACAAAATAGAAAGGCTTAAAATGCTAGATTAGAATGTCAGCCAACGAAGAAGGAAGGTTTCTTTGCGAGCCTCATTTGACTCCATTCGGATTTTCATTGGCATGGCAGCTTTCTTCTAATCCACCACAGTGGGTTAAATTGGCCTTCTATTGTTGCAAAGATTGCAATGGTGGTGGGGAAACGGCTGTTGCTTGCTTTTCCTCCCCCCCCCCTTTTATTTGACTTGGGCACAAAAACATCATGGATCTATAGTTCGTTTCTGCAATGAACAGTAGTTTGAGTGCACCATGCATAAAACTCGTTTTCCCTGAATGGGTACTTTCAAAACAATACGGTAAGGGTCTCGGGATGTGGACTATGGGTTAGAACAAAAATGACTGCCAAAGTAGAACAATTAGGCCTAATGAGGTGTCAAGGCTCCTGGCTGTTTGAAATGAAAGCCTCTGGAGCATGTATGTGCTGGTGGGCCAATGCACCTTTCATGTCAATGTGTCTTTTTAAAAAATGCTGCTTGTCTAGTAGCCAAGTGAGGGTTCGAAAGAACAGAGAGAAAGCATTAGCAAGAACATCTGCAGGCATGTGCTTTTTTTTTTTTTTTTTTACAAAAGAGTCCATTTCTATGACTTTTGTACATCCATGGAATGTCATGGCACATGTACAAACAGGCAGGGCTGTCGGGCATGAAGATTCAGGACCACACGATAAGTTCCGGTTAAACTGATTTATCGTGCATGCCTACACATAAGAATCCAGTTAACTAACCATCAGCATGACATTGGCACAAGGTAAGAGTTAACAGAATTCAAGAAGAATTGGATTTAGACTGCTTGGGAGAAACGTAATGATTCTAGGCTGATAACTCTCTTGACTCCATCCCCCAAGGCTCTGCAGGTACTTCTCCTACATCGGCTTTTACCAGAATGATCCAGTGTGGCTTTTGTGGTTTGCACCCCATACAAAGGATCTCCAATAGATACTTCTGAATATTCCCTCCACCTCAATTTACAGTGCTTAAAGCTACCTGAAAAAGTGTACTACAAGGCAACTTTGAGTTTAAGGTTATTCTTGACTGATTTATTCACTGATTGATTGATTCATTCATTGCCTTTTTAGGCTACTCATCTCCTTACAAGATGACTCTGGGTTAGGGTTCCAGATTATAAAATGTTTGGGTTTGGAAGATGAAAACTAATGGAGTTTCCTGCACCTGGATAGAGTGAAATTTTTTTTCTTCTGACATGAAGGCGTTTTTTCACAGGGCAACTGAACTTCCTTGTTTTTCTTTGAAGACATTTCACTTCTGATCCAAGAAGCTTCTTCAGCTCTGAACTGAAGAACTGAAGAAGCTTCTTGGATGAGAAGCAAAGTGTCATCAAGGAAAAACCAAGCAAGTCCAGTTGCTTTTTGAAAAAGCACCTTTGGGACAACCATGATCTGATTGATGGAGGATCTCCGTAGACATTTAGCTGTGCACTTTGGGATGAACATCCTTCGAATGGTATAGAGTATGAATGGATTCCCAGAAAATAAAAATGCAGACTTACAGGATTCAGGTGACCCTGAGAGCGCACATGAACCTCCAAATGACCTCAACAATTCACAGAAGGAGGCTAATGACCAAATAACTGCAAGGAATCCTCCACTCTCCATCCATTCAGTCAAAAGAAGTTTCTTGGATGAGAAGTGAAAAATTTTCAAGGAAAAGCAAGAAAGTCCAGTTGCTTTTAGAAAAAGCACCTTTGCAACAATCATGACCTGGTTGACTGAAAGTCTCCATAGACTTCTTGTGATGCATTTTTCTTGGTTTGGGAAGGAAGGATCTCAATTCTATTTGTGTTCTCAGAGCAACTTTGTAGTCTGTCAATCACTACCTCACAGTTTCACCTTTGATTGATGCATGGTTATTCTAATTTACAGATCTTTTAATTTTTTTTAAATTTATTTTATTTGGTTTGTCAATTGCTTATAAGATAATAGATATAAATAAAAACATAGTTATGAATACATGGATTCATAGAGGGCTACTTTGGGAGATACAGGTAGTCCTTGACTTCCAATGATTCTCTGTAAATTCAAAACCAATGTAATAAAAAAAAAGCTTTACCAAAATGCACCTTCTTATGATAAGATCTAAACAATTACTACCAACCTGCCTTCCATCGAGGACCTGTATACTGTATGAGTCAAAAAGAGGACTGTGAAAGTATCTACAGACCCCTCACATCCTGGACATAAACTGTTTCAACTCCTACCCTCAAAACGACACTATAGAGCCCTGCACACCAGAATAACTAGACACAAGGAGAGTTTTTCCCTGAAAGCCATCACTCTGCTAAACAACTAACTCCCACAATTACTTAGTAAGACTGTATTACCATTATTCTTCTCATCCTTCCTATTGCCTATCTCTTCCCACTTATGACTATAACTGTGTTGCTTTTATTTTTACAATTTATATTGTTTTATTTGTTTGCCTAGTATATTTTGATTGCGTATTAGTAACCTATGTATGATTTGATTGCTTATGGTAACCTATGACTATTACTAAGTGTTGTATCTTATGATTCTTGATGAAAGTTTTTATTTTTTCTTATTACACTGAGACCATTTGCACCAAAGACAAATTCCTTGTGTGTCCAATCGCACTTGGCCAAGAAAGAATTCTATTCTGTTCTGTTCTATTCTATTCTAAAATCAAATGGTACATGCAAATTTATTTACAAATTTACAATTTCCATATTTTTCATATGAATGCAGAAGACTGAATAAATAATTGTATCGAGAAAGTCACATGATCAAATGAAGGATAAGAGTAAGCTTTTTTAAAAAAAATATTTTTTACTTACAGTAAATTTTCCTATAAATTTATTTAAGTGCAGCTTTCTTCAATGAAGGACTGACTTTTACAGGCCATTATAATTTAATATTAAATGTTTTGGGTTTCTCCCCTCAAAATGCCAGAAAAGTCCACATTTAAACATGCAAAAGGGTGCCAGAAAACAGGAAAGTGGAGGCAACTCTTTGATGATAGAAAAATGGAGAAACTCAGTTGCAAAAGGTAAATAAGAAGAGCTACAGTGGTCTTTAAGAGAAGAGGTCAGACTATCTCACAAATGGTTATGGGTGAACTCTCAGCCCCACAAGTTAGAACTGCCCCCTAAAGATTGTGGATTACAAAACAGAAAAGGCCACCGAGAGTCTATTTTATCAGCATAACTGCTTTTAGTTTGATTGATGTCTTGCCTCTCTCTTCACAGTTAGCAATAAAAACTAACGTTCAAGCAATTAAAATCTGACAACAGGGAAAAGCACTGTCGGTTAACTTAGACTGAAAACACAGTCTGTTGCTTTAGAGCAACTCAAAAGATTTTCTCAATGGCTGACCACAGATATCAATAAAATGTCTGCAAGAAAACACCCAACCTCAAAGAGCACCAAGGACCCCTCATGTCAACCGTGATCTTGACCAACAAATATTCTCCTTTATTGGTAAAGGTAAAGGTTTCCCTCGCAGATCCATGCTAGTTGTTTCCAGCTCTAGGGGGCGGGACTCATCTCCATTACAAAGCTGAAGAGCCAGCACTGTTCCAAGACGTCGCTGTGGTCATCTGGCTGGCATGGCTAAATGCCTTCGAAGGCACATGGAACACTGTTTCCTTCCCACCAAAGTGGTCCCTATTTGTCTACTTGCACTTTTTACATGCTTTCTAACTGCTAGGTTGGCAGAAGCTGGGCCAAGGAACAGGAGCTCCCTCCATGATGTGGTGCTCGGGATTTGAACCACCAAACTGCCAACCTTTCTGATCAACAGGCTCAGCATCTTAGCCAGTGAGCCACCGCGTCGCTTTATTGGTACTGTTTTGTTCAGAAAACACACGAGGTAGACCGGGTTCCAACAACAATTACTTTATTCTAAACCAGTCAGTAAAATAGGAACCCTTGGCTGAAGCCGAGGCCAGCCTTTTATACAGGCTGACTTGCCTGCTTGCAGCCAATGGCAGTTGTTTAGATTTGCCGCCTTTTAGCAGCTCCTTGGATTGGTTCCTAGTGAACCAATCCAGTGTTCATTTTATTAACCAATCAGGTTTGTAGATTTGGAGTCATCCACTTTACATATAGAACACCCCTCCCCTCTTAGTTCAGTCCTACGTGGTGACGTAGTCTCGCAGGTAGGCGGGGCTTTTCCGGACTCGACTTGACTTGCGCGGTTCATTCTTAGTGAAGACTTCGACCGGTTCGGATGGGGCTGCTGTGTCATCCGTCCTTCTCCCTGGAACCGTCTGGAAGGGTGAGTCAGCCATTTTACCGCCGCCTGAGTTTCTTAGGCCGGCGGTTTTGCCGCTCCCTCCCGTTTCCTCTGGGCAGGTCGAGCTGGCTTGGCTGGCCCCTTCCGATGGGCTCTTCCCGCAAGTCTCTTCAAACAGTGAGTCTTTTATTTGCTCTTTTTGTTCGTATGGTTTGTTGGGTTTGGTTTTAAACAGTTCTTTATTTATTTCTCGCCTTTCCCCCCCCACCTTGGTTTGCAATTCGCCGGTTTTTTCGGTGAATGTTTGTAAGTCTGTGGTTCTTTCTATAATTCGAGATCGAAGCTGGTCTATGTGCCGCTTCCATTCCCTGCCATCGTCTAATTTTAATCAGTAGGATTTGGGGCCTGTAATTTGGATAATCTGCCCTGGTAGCCATACCGGGTCCCCGGTGAAGTTTTTGGCGTATACCAAATCGTCTATTTCGAATTGTCTGAACCGTGTAGAGGAGTCAGGGGGGTTTTCTGGGGTAAAATTTGGGTGTAACCTATCAAGGTGAGATCTTAATTTCCGCCCCATGAGTAATTCTGCTGGGGACTTATTGGTTATGGTACTGGGCGTTATGTGCTGGAGTGTGAGCAAACGGTTTACTTTCTGTTGGACATCTCCAGCGTCCATTCGTTCCAACCCTTCTTTGGTAAACCGGACCATTCTCTCAGGCCTGCCGTTCGCAGCCGGGTGAGCCGGCGCGGTTAGGGCATGTCTTATACCTAGGGAGGCTAGGTATTGCTCAAATGGTATGCTGGTTAGCTGTGGCCCGTTATCTGAGACAAGAACGTCCGGTATGCCATGGGTGGCAAAAAGGTTGTCCAGCTTTTTAATTACATCTTCTGTTGTCGTTGATGGCATAACTTTTACTTCAAGCCAATTTGAATAGGCATCAACGACAATCAGAAAGGTATGCCCCTTGGTAGGACCCGCGAAGTCAATGTGTATTCTTGACCACGGTCCCCGAGGGGTTTCCCAGTCCTTAACGGGTGCTTTTGGTGGGGATGGTCTAATTGCCTGGCATTTGTGGCATGAGCTTACCCAATACTCTATGTCCTTATCAATACCCGGCCACCAAACATAACTTCTGGCAAGGCTTTTCATCTTAACCATTCCCAGGTGCCCTTCATGTAACAATTTAAGTACCCTGGGCTGTAATTTGGCAGGGATTACTACCCGATCAACCCACAACAAACACCCCTTTTGGATTGAAAGTTCAGTCTGTCTGGACCGGAAAGGTTTAAAGTTTTCAGTTTTTTGATTCTCCGGCCAGCCTTTACCTACCCAGCTAAGAACGCGGGCAGTCAATGAGTCTTTCGCGGTGGCTCTGGCGACATCATACGCCGATATGGGTAGATCGGGGCAAGTCTCGATTTGTAGCGTTGTCATCGCTGGTGCCGGGTCTGCGTCGGTTGCTGGTAAGGGTGCTCTGCTCAAAGCGTCCGCATGGGAGATTTGTTTCCCTGGCCGATGTGTCAGAGTGTAGGAATAAGCTGCTAGGAACTCTGACCATCTCGTCATTCTTGGGGACAGTATATTAGGTGTTGGCTTGTTTCCCGCCAAAATCCCCATTAGCGGTTTGTGATCCGTTATGATTTGAAAAGTCCGCCCATATAAGTATTCGTGGAATCGTTTTACTCCAGCGACAATTGCTAGAGCTTCCCTGTCCAATTGGCTATAATTCCGCTCGGTTTTTGATAGAGTCGTAGAGTAATATGCGACGGGTGCTTCTCTGCCATTGGTTGGTGTTTCTTCGCTGTGTGTGTTCATCTTTTTAATGGCTACCGCAGATTTTTTCGCGGCTTCAGCGGCTGTAGCTTCCGCGATGGCTTCGGTAACGGTGATGTTGGGCTTGTTGAGCAATTTACTCTGTGCGGTCGAGTCTCTCAGGCCCAGCACCACGCAATCCCTCATTGCCTCATCAATGTTCAAAAATTCACACTCACCCCCTATTTGTCTGAGGGCAGCGATGAAATCGGCGACGGTCTCTCCCTCTCTCTGGTCTCTGCGGTAAAATTCGTGTCGCTTTATTAAGTTAGACACCATCGGAGCGTAGTGTGCTTTGAGGAGTCTTTGCAATTCCGTCCACGTTAGTTGTTTAACGTCCCGGGGCTTCACAAGGGCCTTTGCCATCTTAAAAACTGTTGGCCCGCAGTGCGTCAGGAACACAGCTCTCTTGCGTTGCTCTGAAATGCCTTCCATTTCATTGCTCTCCAAGTACATTTGGAAGCGATCAGCATAGGAATCCCAATCCTCTTCGTTGGGATTGAAGGGTGCGGGCGGTGCGTTGTTTCCAGACATCTCGGTTGTAATCTGGACTTCTTATCACCGCATGCAGGTTTTTTCCTTCAGGACGATCCCACCTTCGTCACCAGTGTTTTGTTCAGAAAACACACGAGGTAGACCAGGTTCCAACAACAATTACTTTATTCTAAACCAGTCTGTAAAATAGGAACCCTTGGCTGAAGCTGGGGCTAGCCTTTTATACAGGCTGGCTTGCCTGCTTGCAGCCAATGGCAGTTGTTTAGATTTGCCGCCTTTTTGGCAGCTCTTTGGATTGGTTCCTAGTGAACCAATTCAATGTTCATTTTATTGACCAATCAGGTTTGTAGATTTGGAGTCACCCACTTTACATATAGAACAGGTACTGTATAACAATTTCCAGAGACAACTGGCTGGCACTCTAGACTCAATGGTGCAAGTATATTCCTTGCTGTTGACACATCTGTCTACACATTGTGTGGGTCAAGAAGCTAAAGCCATTCCAGTCTTCCGTTCTAATAAGGGAGAGGAAACCCACCACTTCACCTCTTCTTCTATTTACTTTTTTGTTCCTTCAGGATAACAATTTGGGTCCCTCTCCATCCTCCACGCAGCTCAAGCACAGTTCTTGGTTTGTAAAATGCAAGTACCAATCAACCATAGGTTTACACAGACTTTCACTGAAAGCTTTTCAGAGGAAGCATAATAACAATAATACTAGGGTGGTGCGGGAATCATCTGCAGGAATCTCATCTCTTTAGAACACTGTTGGGCGACACAAAGCAACTGAACCTTGCAATCAAGTCATTTGGAGAGGTCTAAGTGCTCTTTCTCCAGCCTATGGGTTTGTCCCTTGAAGACCACCAAGGTTCAGAATGCAAAGAAGCCAGTCTGGATCCAAAGGGGCTTTTAATGTTCGTTAAAAGAAAAAAATAGTAATAATAATAACCCTTCAGGCCCATGTGAAAAGCATTTTGCTGAATATATGTCAGAGCAGAGGTGGTATTCAGCCGGTTCGAACCAGTTCTAGAGAACCGGTAGCAGAAATTTTGAGTAGTTTGGAGAACCAGCTAATCCTACCTCTGACTGGCCTTGCCCCCATCTATTCTCTGCCTCCCAAGTCCCAGCTGATTGGTTGCCCTGCACAGGAGAATGGAGCTGGAAAGCAGGTTAGTGGGGTGGGGAGGAAATGGAGAGTTTACAGTATCCTTCCCCTGCCATGCTCACCAAGCCACACCCACCAATCCATGCCCACAGAACCACGAGTAATAATTTTTTGAATACTACCACTGTGCCAAAGGCTTCTATTTGTTTGTTTACCTCAAAGGTAGATGGAGAAGAAACATCAAGAAGAAACAGACCTGGATTGCAGGATAGACTCAAAATCGCGTGAAATATTACTAATGTTTTATAAAGCCTTAGTAAGACTACACTTGGAATACTCGATCCAATTTGTGTTACCATGATATTAAAAAGTTGTTGAGATTCTGGAAAGACTGCAGAGAGAAGCAACCAAGATGATTAGGGGACTGGAGGGTAAAACATATGAAGAACAATTACAGGAATTGGGCATGGCTAGTCTAGTGAAGAGAAGGACTAGGGGTGACATGATAGCAGTATTCCAATATTTGCAAGGCAACCACAAAGAGGGGTTAACTTATTTTTCAAAGCACCTGAAGGCAGTACAAGAAGCAACTTCTGTTAATTTTCTTTCACTTATTTCTTCCTCTATTTCTGTAGCATCCTCCCTACCATTCAGCAATTCTACCCGTTTCTTGAAAGGACAGTAAGTTCACAGTTCTTGGGCAGTACAGAATATGGGGGCAGGCTGATCTCTAAAATTCTCTTGAAGGATTTGCCTGCCTCAGAGAATCTTGGCCCAAATGGTCCCTCCAAGAACCTCTTAAATTAATCGGAGGATTTTAACATTTCTAAAGCCTATGTAACAAATCTCCAGGACCTGGTCTATTATTATTATTATTTTTTTAAAGCAGAAGACTTCTTTTCAAAACTCCAGGTGGCAAGAGTAATCAAAGGGGAATTTCTTTTTTAATGAATATTTGTGCAAAACCCCCTTTCAAAGCTGCTTCACAGAAAAACGCAACCTGCTCGCCTCGCCTCAGAGCAACGCAGCTGCAAAAATTCTCACACAGTCAAAAGTGAACAGCCTGAAGATTCTAGTTCTGGCTGTTACCATTCCTGGAATAGATGGAAACTGCCTCTCATGACCAAAGAAAATCACTTCTAACCTTTTATGGAGAACTGTAGAGAGAAAGAGGCACGAGAAGATGAACACAGCAGGGGTGGGTGGGTGGCCTTCAAAATTTTTAGTAATGGGTTCTCTGCCCAGTTGCTGGGTGGATGTGGCCATGGTGGCCATGGCTTAGTCGGCCTCCTGCACCATGGGGGTGCGTTTTTGCCTTTCTTGGGCTCCGGAGGCTTTCCTTGAGCCTCTGGGAGGGTGAAAATGGCCTCCCCGGGCTCTGGAGGCTCTCTGGAAGCTGGAAACAGACCCATTTCCGGCCTTCCTGAACTTCCGGGAAGCCCGTTTTTTCCGCCTTCCCCAAGCCTCTGTGTGCACCCTGCACTTAGCTACATCCAAAATGGGCCACATGGGAACTCCTGGGAGGGGCAGGATGGGGTGGGCTGGGCCAGCCAGGAGTGGGATTTGGGGGATCTCTAAACTGCACAGAATCTTAGCTAGGGGCTCTTCCGAACCTCTGCGGACCGCCAGCAGCTTACCCCTGCATTACAGCCATTTATTTAGTGACTGTTCAAAGTTGCAATAGCCACTCCCAAAAGTGACTTATAACCATTCCTCATAAATATGACTGTCGCAGCATTCCCCACGATCATATGATCAAAATTTGGGCACTTGGCAACCAGTGTGCATTTACGATGGTTGAAATATCCTGGAGTCATGTTGTCACCATTTGTGACTTTCCCAACTGGCTTCCGACAAACTAAGTTGTCAATGGGGGGAAGCCAGATTCACTTAACAACTGCATGGCTCACTTAACAACTGCATGATTTGCTTAACAACCAGGGCAAAAAAAGGTTGTAAAATTGCTTGTGACTCGCATAACAGCTGCTTTGCTCAGCAATTAGCTATTTTTCACACAACCATTGCAGCATCCCCAAGGTCACATGATCAAAATTCAGATGTGCTGTTCTGACCCAGGCTTAGCAGAACCAAGAAACAGACTCCTTGTCCCAAAAAACCCTTCTTTATTTAGTTACTGTGAATTCATGGCATTCACACACAGAAAAATCCCAGCAATAATCCTTCCAAGGGTTAAAGGCGAGAATAGACCTTAGCAGTCCTTGCATAATTGCCAGGCTTCCAGTTGTAAAGCTGTAAATTAATTCCTGGCAAGGAGTCTCTGTGAAGTACAAACCACAATAAGCAAATCTTCCTAAAAAAATACGAACTATTGTCTCCTGCAACCACCACTCCCCTTTTGCTTCTGTTTATTCCCCAGGGAGGGGTTGTTCAGCGTCCACGTGTGCCTTACTTTCTGAGTGGTCCCCTGTTCCTCAGTTGTTCTCCTCTCCTGATAACTCTGTGCATACGCGCATCTGGAACAGGCTCCAGCTGTTCTTCTTCCCCACTTATCTCCAACTCTAAAGGCAGCTGGGAAATGTCAGACGGCCCTGGCCCCATCTCTGCTTCGGACGCAGAGCATCCATCAGAGCCTTCTCCAGACTCCAGGACTGGCCCAAGTTCCTCTTCAACCTCCTGGAGGGCCACAACACGTGTGGCTCATATCACACATCATATCAGCATCACGGAGTCATATGATACCCTTCGGTGACCTTCTGACAAACAAAGTCAACAGGGAAGCCAGATTAACTTCACAACCCTGTTACTAATTTAATGACTGTAGAGGTTCACTTAGCAACCATGGCAAGAAAGTTTGTGAAATAGGGCAAAAGTCACTGAAAAACTGTCTTGCTTAGAAACAGAACGTTTGAGGCTCAATTCTGGTCATTAGTTGAGGATACTTGCATCAATTAAAACAGATTTAATTCTCATGCAAAAAAGACAGAATTATTTGCAAGGTTGGCTCTTGCCAGATTTGGTAAGATTTTGTTCCCTGGAGGCATTCAGGAACATTTTGGATTCCATCTCCTCTTATGAAGAGCGCAGAGTTCCAAAGATGACTTTAAAACAAAAATGTGTTTAATAATCTCAACTTGCTCTCTAAAAAAATCAAAAAGAGAGGAAAATAATGCTAATGGTGAAAGAATGGCCATTGGTCACACTCCAGACCAGAAATTCTTCGAAATTATAATTTCATTTGCACAAAGACTATTCAGGTCACACTAAACTAGTCCAAAATGACTTTCCTACAGATATCAGGTAATAACTACAGCAATTTTATTCATGAAGAATTAACCTCTACTGAAGCCAAGTGCATATTAAACAATTTCTTATTACATTTCCAGCATTTGTACATCAGTTTAATAAATGGATTATGGGGTAAGACTTGCCCTGAACTTCTTTGCTAAAAATACTTTAATTCCACTTAATTAAAAAGAAAGATTTCTGAACAGGTCTCACGTCTGGCTCAAACCAAAATTTATTTCCATAAATTCATTAATCCTGTTCTGGGGAAGAAAACAGCTGTGCTTGGAACATTGCAGCTAAGCTTTCTGAGTTGTTGAAACAAACCAGTTGAGTTTTATACAAATGCTTTACTCTGAAGCCCTTGAAACTGATCAACTTTAAAGACAAGCCTGTACGCAAATTAAATAAACATAGGATAGTCTTCTGTAGACTTGGTTCATAACAGAGACTGAGAAAGTAATTTGGGTTTAAGGCAAAGGTAAAGGATCCCCTCACACATCCGTGCTAGTCATTTCTGACTCTGACTCTGGCTCATCCCCATTACAGAGCCAAAGAGCCGGTGCTATCTGAAGACATCTCCGTGGCCATGTGGCCGGCATGACGAAACACCGAAGGCGCACAGAATGCTGTTACCTTCCCACCAAAGTGGTATCTATTTTTCTACTTGCATTTTTACATGCTTTTGAACTGCTGGTTGGCAGAAACTGGGACAAGTAACGGGAGCTCACTCTGTCATGCGGAGCTAGGTATTCAAACCGCTGAACCGCCGGTCTTTCTGATCAACAAGCTCAGCATTTTAATCACTGAGCCACCGTGTCCCTCCTTTTTTTTGGGGGGGGGGGATAGTATTAATATCCCCTTTTTAAAAATGAGACTTGATATATCAAAATGGTTACATGTTCTTTTTCTTTTGAGATGCTTATTTTGGCAGTGTCCCCCTACGTATGAGAAGTACACATTTTAACAAAAAACAAAGGGGCTGTGTTGGAAAAGGCATTTCTGGACAATCAATAATGTACACCCAAAAAATGTTCATTTAGAATTACACACTTAAAAAAGGAGAGAGCCCAAGTGCTGTAGGCAATTACATTTGTGGGGTTCTTGGTGCTCTCTGAGCTTCCAAGTTTCCTTATAGACATTTCATTACCCTATTAGGTCACATCATCAGAGTGAGTGTGGTGTTTGTGCCCTGTTTATATATACAGTAGCTTGCCCTACCAGACCACGCTAAATCCAAAATGCTAGGGAACTCCTAGAAGCTTGGCATTCAGACATAGCAGTTATTAATTGACACACAGAGATAAATCACATTTATACACCATTCAAAAGAGGCAATAAAAAGCTAAGAAACAAAAAAGCTAGGAACATATCCTCTCTATCAACCAGCACTCAGATAAGGAAGGATTAATACTAAGCAAATCACCAAGGAGAAAACCTTACCACTGCCAACAATGGAGAATATGGTCAAAATGTCCAAATGGCATCCATAACAGCAGGGTCAAAGTTCTGCCTGTTTTTATTAGCAACACACTATGTGTGCATAATTATCTAAAGTTGAATCATGAAAACAACACAAGAGGAAAATCAACTCATTTGGGCATCAGAAAAGGTTCCTGTGCATTCTTTGGAAAGGAAAAACAGCAAGTACGAGACCATAAAAAAGCAGAAATACTGTCTCACTGGAAGGCAAAAATCACAAAATTCCACCTTATTTATTTGGGAGAGGTCATGCCTTTCAAACTCACTGGAAAAGGCAGTTTTCCTCACCATGGGCAGCAGTAAGAGGAGAAGGTAAAAGAACATGTGGCAGATCCAGAAGAAGATGGAAAAACAACATCAAAGACATACTACAACAACATCCAGAAGAACAAGAGCTAGAACTTTGTATCTCCCTTGACACCTAAAATGCGAAGAGAGGAGGAGGAGGAGATGGAAATGGGGAAAGAGGAGAAACTGTCTCATCTCCAGGACAAGGGTAAAGGGAAAGGGATGGAGATGGGAATAGATGGAGAAGGAACAAGAAGGAGGAGGAAGAGAAGCTGTCTCATCTCCAAGAGAAGGAGGAGGAGGAGAAGGTCAGCAGTAAAAGGAAGCAAGGCTGCTAAAAGACATAGCAGCCCACAAACACACATCATTAAAGCCAACACCAGCCACAGCATACAACAATTGAAATAAGCCATCCAAGATCAGAAGATGTAGAACGAGATGGTCTAATAGAATCGCCAAGAACTGGGCATGAGAGAACAGATATCATCATCATCAGAATCAAGTACAACAACATTGGGGCTTTGATCACACCATCATAGTCATCCTCTGATTTGTTGGACCACACCCAGTGGACACCCGTGAAGTCCAAAAACCAAAATAGCTACAGAACAGTAGAAGTCAATTGTTTGATAGAACCACAAATGATCACCTCCATATGCCTTGGTTTGTTCAGCAACCATCTACAGCAGTTATTTTCCTTGAGCTTCTTCTTCTTCTTCTTCTTCTTCTTCTTCTTCTTCTTCTTCTTCT
>BLBF01000045.1:18407828-18422828 GCA_015471245.1 Laticauda colubrina | reverse complement strand
AATGGTTTCCTGCTTGAGCAGGGGGTTCGATTAGAAGACCTCCAAGGTCCCTTCCAGTTCTATTCTGATTGATTGATAATTAAGCTCGAGCACATCAGTAGTTTGGGCAGATGTGCTAAGATGAACCCTGCTGTGATGTAGCACATCATCTATTCTGGGAGATGAAGTCCACAAGTCATAAAGTTGCCAAGGTTGGAGACCCCTGATTTAGAGGTCCTCCTAGGCCAGACGCAAAAGCCTCCCTGAAGATAAATGATGAGCTTATGAATCCACGGTGGTTGATCTTGGTTTGCACCTGGAATTGCTGGGATGGGAGACTATTAGGAAACCCTAAGGCTCTACCCTAAGGATAGAGAAGTCAGTAAGACAGGCTGATAGAAGGCAAAAGTGAACTTTAATCTGTTTGGAATCAGTGGTGGCATTCAATTTTTTTTAAATTACTGGTTCTTTGGGCGTGGCTTGGTGGGTGTGGCTTGGTGGGCATGGCAGGGGAAGGATATACTGCAAATCTCCATTCCCACCTCACTCCAGGGGAAGGATACTGCACAATCCCCATTCTCTCCCTACCCCACTAACCTGCTTTCCAGCTCCGTTCTCCTGTGCAGGGCAACCAAAGAAGACCCAGCCAATCATCTGGGACTCAATGGGAGGCAGAGAAGAGATGGGGGCAGAGCCAGTCAGAGGTGGGATTTTCCGGTTCTTCAAACTACTCAAATTTTCCGCTACCGGTTCTCCAGAACTGGTCAGAACCGGCTGAATACCCACCTCTGGTTTTGATCCATCAAGCTACTTGGAATCAAGCTCACTTAAAGGAAGAGCTTACTTAATTAAAGATCAATGAAGTGCTTGAGAGATTGACTTATTAAAAGAGAATGAGTGTTCCCCTAAGTCAGAAGTGCCCAATCTGAACCCTCCATTGGGCCCTTTTTTGAGTCTCCCACAGTCGTCAAAGTCCTCCTAATTCTAGGAGCATCCTATCTCAATGCTCCTGGGGCTTCTTTGGACTAAACTTTTTCTCCCTCTCTTTTAAAACAATATCTCTAAACCGCCTCAAACTCGGTGACCTTGAACTACCTCCCGTTACCTTCTTGAAAATACAAACAGCTTTTAATTTTCTCATCAACAGCAGGGCCACATAAACTCATTGCAAGAAGAATTAAAGACCACCTTTTGCCCTGCATCGATTTTGGAATGCCATTTTATAAAATAACCCTTTCAAGAATTGCTTAAAAACCTTTCTCTCTCTCTCTCTCTTTCTCTATCTATCTATCTATCTATCTATCTATCTATCTATCTATCTATCCTCAATACAGAAGCCTGATGATGGCAGATGAGATTCTGCCTAAACGTTGCTACAACTTTAAAAGCACAACTACAATGACCTGGGATAATACCCGAAGGAAGCTGAACAGCATCAGAAAATCTCCACAACTGTAAAGTCTACAAACTTGAAATTTGGCACGTATGTTCCTCTGGGCTTCTAGGTGCTCATTAAGAAAGGATTTTTCCAAATGATCATCAGAGCATTAGTATTTCACATATTATTATCATTAACACACTTGGGTGCTAAGGAGTTCTACTCCCTCTCCCCACCTGAAAAGAAATCTGTCCCAAAGAGAGGAATTTCAGTTTTAGCTTTACATCACTAAGCAGCTTTAGTACAGAACAGTTGAGCTAAGCCATGCCCAGACTCCTTGCTATCTCCTCCTTGCTCACATAACAAATACTGTTTCAGTTTCCAAACACCCCTCAACTCTCTCACAGACTGACAGGATGCTAGCCAGATGAATACCGATGTATGTTGGTAGGCAGAGGCATAATTTTTCCCCTTTATTTTCCTCCCCAAAAACTAAGCTGGACCACGTAGTTTCATAGCAAAGTACGAGCATAGAGCTAGTTTAATTCATACTTCCAACCTGCAAATTTGTGGACTTTAAAGATTGAACTTCGTTCCTTTTAAGAAAACCTCTCTTGCCACTTGTGAAGATTTGATGGCTTCAAAGACCAAAAACCTCCTGTTTGCTACACCATATCAAAGACCACAGTTGCTTGGTATGTTTCTGGTGTATGCCAAAAATTGTGCTACTACAATCTTTAAATTATTACCAACCTCCTCGGAGCCTTTTTTTTTTAATGATAGTAATTTATCTTTACCCTTAGCTCAATGAAAGCATTTTTCTGCTTGCAGTAGAACAAATTCTCGGAGGACTATGAATTTAGGATAATCAGCATATCTCATTTCAGAATGTCACAGTGGGGAAAAAAAATTAAGTCTATCTCACCCTGTGGTGTCAACTTCTAGAGACTTTCTCAACCTGGTACCTTCCAGATGCCTTGGAACTACAACTTCCCAGAATTCCCAAAGAAGGTGAGAAAGACAGCTCTACTGATTGGCAGGGAGTTGTGTTTTTTTCCCAGCCATTCTTCACAAGGCTGGACTCTGTAACTTCTGTCACAGTGCAACCAACTATCTTTCTGCACAGGATGTTAGAATAATGAGCATAAGAACTGTTCTGAGGCTCAATCCACATAAAGGACCAGCCCATTCAGCATCAGAGGGGCCCACCAAATGCTACTGGAAAGTTCAACAACAGGACACAGGAACTCTGTGGCTTGCGAACTCTCTTGCTTCTGAAATTGGACCGCAGAACCTGGTGGGCTGCCAAATTATATTTGAGGAACTGCGGGAAGAATGAGACAACTCACCATGGTCAATTCATCCAGGATAACTCGCTACAGGACAATTTAACAATTCAATAATTTAAAACAAATAAAAGATTATTTTAATTTTTGGCATACTCATTTCATTTTCTCCCTCCTTTTGCACCCTTTCTTTAATATCAGTAGCACTTAGACTTATATACTGCTTCACGGTGCTTTACAGCTCTCTCTAAGCAGTTTACAGAGTCAGTCTATCACGCTTAACAATCTGGGTCCTCATTTTACCCACCTTGGAAGGATGGAAGGATGAGTCAACCTTGAGCTGATCAGGATCGAAACGCTGTCAGTGGGCCGAGTTAGCCTGCAATACTGCACTCTAACCACTGCACATCATGGATGGATAGACAGATGGATGATCAACAGAAAGAAGGGCAATAGCTATTGCACTTAGACTTATATGCCGCTTCACAGTGCTCTCTCTAAGTGGTTTACAGAGTCAGCATATTGTCCCCAACAATTTGGCTCCTCCTTTACCCATCTCAGAAGGATGGAAGGCTGAGTCAATCTTGCGCCTGGTGAGATTTGAACTGCCAAATTACAGGCAGTCAGCAGGCAGCAGAAGGAGCCTGCAGTACTGCACTCTAACCACTGCACCACCCCGACTCATTGACTATAAAATAGAAATGATTCTATTTCACCATTTCTTTGGTATTAGCTCTTGTCCCGCAGCAAGCTGTCCCATGGCAAGTTGGCCATGGTAAGTTGGCTGTGGTGACTTGGCTGTGGCAAATTGTCATAGAGCCACTGTGGGTTGCTGCCAATTACAAGCTGTCCTTGACTTACAACTATTTGTGAAGTGGCTGTTCAAAGTTGCAACAGCAACTGCAAAAGGTACTTATGACTTGGTCTTGCATTTATGATTGTTGCAGCTTCCACACTGGGCACTTGATGAAAATTCAGGCCCTTGGCAAACCGGCATGTATTTACAAAAGTGCTGCAGCATCCCAGGGTCATGTGATTATCATTTGGGACCTTCCCCAACACCCAACAAACACAGTCAATGAGCAAAAACAGATTCTTCTAACAACCACGATTTACTTTTCAACTGCAGTGGTTCATTTAACAACCACGGCAAAAAAAAACCTCCCTCATAAAATCAGGTGCAAGTGGCTTAACAACTGCCTTGCTTAGCAACCGTAATTCTGCCCTCGATTGTGGTCATAAACCGAAGTTTATCTGTACCTGAGGCAATTGCTGAGTTTGACTTG
This sequence comes from Laticauda colubrina, assembly GCA_015471245.1. Lineage (NCBI taxonomy): Eukaryota > Metazoa > Chordata > Lepidosauria > Squamata > Elapidae > Laticauda > Laticauda colubrina. Next base: position 18,418,899 of record BLBF01000045.1, on the reverse strand, counting down.
GCCAAAGTAGGTGTTGACTCTAATAAGAAAGAGTTAGATTCTACCCCGATTAATGAGCCAAGTCCTACAGCAAAAAAATAGTTAGGATGAGCTCGACTGTGGTGGAAATCTTTGCAAGTTCTTGAGTTAGAAGATTAATTAGAGGCAGAAGTTCCTCTAATTAAACATCTCCCAGGCTTCTCCTTCTTGGAGGCAACTTGTCTTCTTCGTGACTTGCATTTCTTTGGCTTTGGGTTCTTGGTTCTTCCTGGCTACTTGCCGCATGGAGTTGTTTCATGCCTTTCGACCATCCTTTGAGTGGGTTTGGGGGGATCCTTCTGGCTTTCTCTTCTTGGGCTGCTCCCATAGACACAGAACAGACAACAACCCTTTGACAAATCTCACATGGCAAACAGCCTCTCCTTGAGTTACAGTAATCAGGCGGTGTGTCATCTCTGTTTACCTACTGAAGAGATTTATGGTGAAGGAAATTACAGAAGCCAAAACGAACTCACAAATACCCTCTTGCCTCCTCCTAACCCAGCCTTGGACACAGCGCCCTTCTCCGTATCTGGAACTTTATTTCTAGAGAGAGTTACAGTAGTTAAATATACAGATAAATCTTCCTGACTACATAATTTACATTTAAGCAGACCCTAAAGTAGATGGAACCGCATCCCACATATGGGTGGAGCTGAGTTTATTTGAGGATTTGAGTGGTTTTTGTTTTTTGTTTTAAATTAATATGGCTGTTTTAGAGCTTATACTGCGCTTCTGTGCCATTCAGTCAAATGTCAAGAAACTGGCATTGTGGTTTTCACAATTATGGTTCTGGGTGTGAAGCTCTGAGGGCCACAGAAAGGAGTGGATCACCATTTGTGTGTGTGTGTGTGTGTGTAAAGAGGGAGGGAGGGAGGGAGGAAAGAAGGAAAATGGAGGAAGGAAGGAAGGAAGGAAAATGAAGGGAGGGAGAGAGAAGGGAGGGAGAAGGAAAAAGGGAGGGAGAGAGAAAGGAAGGAAGAAAAATGAAGGGAGGGAGGAAAAGGAAATGAGGGAGAAAGGAAGGAAAATGGAAGTAAGAAGAAGGAAGTAAGGAAAATCGAGGGAGGGAGAAAGGAAGGAAGGAAGGAAATGGGAAGTACCACTGGAAGAAAATAGATCTGTGCAAAGAAGAGATGAGAAGGGACCCTGTTCATTTTGGCTCTAGTCCTACCCTTTGTCTCTTTTGTCCTGCCTGTGAGTGGACTACAGGAGCAATCAACCTTTCATTTTAATAAGCATATTTAACATTGGTGGGCCTGTATAGTGGAACTCCCAGAAACAGCTGCTGCCAGAAACAGTTTGTCTCGTCACCTGATGGCTGCTGTGCCCACAGTTGCCTCCAAACAGCCATGATTCAAATGACAGAACAAGATAATAATGAAATATACTGGCATTCTATGTCTCTCATAAAGTTAATGCAATTTCGGTATATTCGATTATTCAGCATGTAAATAATCTATTAAATATACAACTGCCTGAACTGAGTATATCTTCCCTAGCTTAATCCAATTGAAATGTAGGTTAAATCTAATTCAGTGTGCATCTTGGCCAGGTCTATGCCTTGGAAAACACCTCCCAGCACGGCATGAGTTCATCCAACTTGTCTTACTCTCCCTTCCTGTTTTCTTGTGCAACTGTTGGTCAGCATCCTGTTTCTTTCTGTGTTTTGCCTCCATTCAGTTTGTGAGTCTGGCCTCCAATCCTTTTTCCAACATGCAGCTTTGCCACTATCTGATTGTATTTCCGTGACTTCAGCAGCCTGCTGGAAATAGCTTTTGTTTGAACAGGTACTGTGTTCCCTTTCACTTTGTTTACAATCGAACACTTCCTATCACCCTGAAGTACACCTGTCTGTGATAGTTAAATTTTATGGAGATCCATCCCAGGCAAATCTGATACCATGAGCTAAAATGGAATCAGGTTTGTCTGTTTGTTTATCAAATTAATATGGCTGCCCATCTCATGGAAAGCAATTGTAGGAGATGCCCATACTGGCCTGAGGGAGGGGTCAAATGTGTCATCAGTTTTGAGTCCCTTCGTGCCCACAAGAGATCTAAACCCAGCCTTCCTTGAATTCCTTTGATTCTTATCTACCGCCAATTTGCTTTGACTGTTAGTAGTCCAGATTCTTGTAGAGAGTTTATGTTTGCAATAAATCTTTATACTCATTTGAACTGCCTGGATTTTCTGATTTCCCTGAGGCTTGATAGCATGTCCAGGTAGCATACAGAAATCCTGGGTCTACTACTCAATCCAAATGTTAGAAATGTCTGCAAGGGCAAGACACAGTTCCTCCCTCCTTTCCTCCCTTCCTTCTTCCCTCACTTCTTCCCTCCCCTTTCTCTTCCTGTTTACTGCTCTCCAACAAAACAGCAAGGACAAGATGGCAGTCGTGGCCACATGAACAAAGTCCCACCCCTTTTTATGTGTGTCAACACATAATAGAAGACCCATCTCTTTTTACATAATTGAAGACCCCATGGACTTCCTTGCAGGAAAATATCTGCATCTATCAATCCCATTACAGGATTCGTTCTATGCTGATGAAACAAGTAGAGTGTAGGAGAAGCAGAAGCAGAAACTGAAGGCGGAGTCAAGAGAGGAATCTGCCTGGAGTTGTTACATCACCACAAACTATCCAAGTCCAGTTCTTCTTGAATTCCATTGACTCTTATCTAGGACCAATTTAGTGTTGACCATTAGTTGATGAGTTTCTTGTCAATGTTGTGATGATTCTTGTGAATGAAGATGATTTATTGCATGAGCAATAAGTCACCTTAACTGGAACTTAATATGTGGTCCTGATTCTTCACATTTGACACAGTGGTTCCTATTTGCCCCACTTTTTCTCAGAGAAACATGGAAAATAATTTAGGATGATGATGGTGATGATTGATGATGATGATGATGATGATGATTTTACAGATGCTAAACATGAATTACATGTTTCTTTGAAAAATAAAAATACTGCATATATGTTTTTAAAAAGCCTCTTGACCAGGGGTCATCAATCTTTTGGACTTCAGGGACCACCAAACTCATAATTTTAAATCCCATGGACCAGAGATCCTGGGAAAATCCCCCAAAAAGTCTGCAGGAAAATTTCCCACCCTGTTTTCCTATCAATTGCAGGATACCGTCTCCAGCTCAGTTCTCAGGGGGGAGAGACTTTTGGCTTCATGCAAGGAAAGCAGCAGAAGCAGCAGAAGTCTTTCTTTCTCTCCCCCAAACTCTGCTAGAAATTAGTCTCTGGGATACTTGTTGTGCCGGCGCAGCCTCTTGGAGCAGGAGGCCTTGCAGGGTCCCAAAGACTCATTTCTGGCGGAGTTTGGGGGAGAGAAAGAAAGACTTTTGCTGCTTTCCTTGCGTGCAGCCAAAAGCAGAAGAAGAAAGAAGCAGAAAGAAGCAGCCTGGTGGCCAGGCCAGGCAGGTGGGGTGCATGGGGCAAGTTCTCCCCTTCTGCCCTTTCCCCCCTCCTCCCTTTCCCCCATCCCCTTACTACCTCATGTTGTTTGCAACGTAAGCGACACAAGCCTTGTGTTCCTGCCGGCCATGTGGGCAGTGCAATCTTGTGTTCCTACCCAGCCTGGATTCGTTGCTTTGGGGGTGACATTTCTCTGTGGACCACCAACATTTCCTCTCAGGCCACCAGTGGTCTCCGGCCCACTGGTTGGTGACCATTGCTCTAGAGAATTGCTTGAATAGCAAATGCATTCAATCATTTTCCAGAGATTGAAGGTATATATTCAAGGAAAAGCAATTTTCACTGAGAAAGCAGCTGGGGGTGGATGGGGGGAATGACAGCTTGGGTTTTGCCTCAGATGTGATTGCTGATGTCATTCGTAATTCCCCACAGAGTTTTTCTGGACACAAAGTCTGGAACCCGTTTTTCAATGTGAACTATGACATAAAATGTGAGGTAGGTAATGCAGTAATTAATTTCAACAAACTGTGATTTTCCAACTCACAGAGGAAAAGAAGAAAATATAGCAAGGCTAGGACTTTTAGCCAGAAGAAATGCAAATTCCTTTTTCTCACCAGATGTGTTACATGACAACAGAGTGTGGTCATGCATTTCATCAATCCCTGATTCCTTAATGACAGTTTATTGAATAAAGCATTTTGGTGGGATTTACACAATGAATTGGCATTATAATATGTTAGTATGAAATGTAATTATTAAACCACTGTGGCTGGGTTCCCACAATGATTGAAGACAGGGGTGTCCAAGCTTGGCAAATTTCAGATTTATGGACTTCAATTCCCAGGATTCTGGGAGTTGAAGTCCATAAGTCTTAAAGTGGCCAAGATTGAATACCTGATCTGAGCTACACAGGCAACCTCTCAAACACTCATTTGTGGTCCTCCCAGAAATCTCCAAAGTATGTGGAGAAGTACATATGATTTTTTTTTTTCCATTTGGGGCAAAATAGATATTTTTAGATAGTTTGCTCTTAAATTTTTTTTCACAATTTCCATTCTGGATGGGTTAAAGTGTGAAATTGGTACCTGGAGCCAATTGCCCTTTGTAAACAATATTGATGGACAAGATCCCCTTATGGAAAAGAACAGCTCTAAACAAATGTGCCCAGTTCTTCCCATCACCAGAACCTTGTGACCTTTAAATCAAGACAGAGAAAGGTTGATGTCAGGCTCCAAAAATCAAGGAAGACATGATGAGGTTCTTCTAAGCAATTTCCTTGAAGGTTCTTCACCTGTAAACCTATAAACAGAAACCTTGCCAAACTAAAACAACTTCTTGCACCATTAATCATCTATTCTGGGAACTGATCGGGAGGAGCTGTCTTCACCCTCTTTCTCTCACACAAACAATCTGAACTGAGTTGTCTCTTGCTCCTTTGGAATCCAACCCCCCCCCCCAACCTGGGAATCCAGACTACATTCCATCACACTGTACACCCCTGCCCTGCAATTAAATCAAAATCAAATAATATCCTGACCCAAATATATGAGAGCCAGCATATTACATGGAATGTTGAGCACCATACATGCAACTTATGGGGGTCCACAGGATATCATCTAAAAAATAAAGATGCCAGCCATGATGGTATATTCAACCTCCACCCAATATTTATTTGTGAAGCTATCTTGGTTTTATAGTTTGTCAAGAAAGTGACTGCCTGCAAAGGCTCCTGGATTGGGGCTGAAAGGTGAAAGCGGAAGCAATCTGCTCTGTCCCAGAGTTGGGTAGACCAAGTTGCCCTAATAGATCAGTTTCGCCAGAAAAAACACTTAAGCTCTCCCCTGGTATGGCCATCAAAGTGAGGAGAGCCCATGGCTTAGAAGTTAATAAAAGGTAAAGGTTCCTCTCGCACATACATGCTCATCATTTCCACCTCTAGGGACCAGTGCTCATCTCCGTTACAAAGCTGAAGAGCCAGCGCTGTCCGAAGACGTCTCCCTGGTCATGTGGCCAGCAGGACTAAATGCTGAAGGCACACAGAAATGCTGTTATCTTCCCACCAAAGTGGTACCTATTTTTCTACTTGCATTTTTTACATGCTTTCGAACTGCTAGGTTAGCAGAAGCTGGGACAAGGAACGGGAGCTCACTCCATTATGCAACGCGAGGGATTCAAACCGCCAAACTGCCGACCTTGATCAACAAGCTCAGCATCTTAGCCACTGAGCCACCGCATCTCCTAGAGGTTAATACATCTACCTAATATGCAAGTAGCCTGAGTTCCAATCCCAGAAAGGGTATGGCTAGCTGACCAGAGCTAAATAGCTTGAAATAGGTCCATACTAGTCTCCCTTTATTTCTCTGTCAGCAAAATATAAATTCAATACCATCTTGGTTTTGCTTCTTTATCATATGCCATACCCTGCAGATTCCCTTGGGGTCTTTTTCTCCAGTTTTATACAGAAGCTATTTGTGCGTGACTTAAATCTGGATTAGCACCAGTCCATATGGAGAGAAAATGTATAAATACATTTTCCTATAACTGCTTATTAATCAAAATTCATACACACAGTCATTCAAGGCTTTTGAAAATTATCACAAGGCTTCTACAAGCATTGTTGCCTTCAGCAATTCCAAGGGAGATTTAGACACTCGCAAAGAGAAACAGAAAAGCAATTGCAGAGATATGTTTCACAAGTGGTCGGAGTTGCCTTCCTATAAATTGCAGGACTTTTAAAATAAGACATAGCGCACCAAGAAGAATCAAGTTTGATTATTTATTTTTTTTGCATTAAAATGCAATAGAAATTATATATGGTTAATGTGCCTGAATTCTCCTTGCCTGAATTTAATTATTATAATTATTTGTCGTACTCAAAATTATGAATCAGAAATCATTCTCTTTGGGGTTGCAATCAACTTATAGAAGATCAGTGCAAATCAATAAGTCTTTCCTTGCAGCTTGGAATATAAAGAGAGGTCTGTGCTGACTCCCAAATTCATGGTTTTTCAGTGGCTTGTAGTTTGTTTTTAAATTATAGGTTATATTCAGCATGCACTATCAGTTAATGATACACTGGAAAATTATACTTTATAAGATTCCATGTGTAAATCCCATTTTTGTTCACTGGTATTTTACTTTTTATTCCTTCTCTTTGTCCCTTCTTTTTTGCTTGTTTGTATCCTCTCTTCCTTTTCAAACAAAAAACAAAAACATACAAATGCATTTTTTAAAAATAAAAGAATGCTGAGGGAGGTAAACATGTCAGAAGCAAGGAAAGAAGGACTTTAGAAAACTGGGATTCCCATTGTTGCTTCTAACTTTATCTGCACCAATCACACACTTTCATATATTATTTGTGAGTAAATACTGAACGTAGCAGATAGAAAGCAAAACACCTCTACCTGCTATGCATACCAATTTGGGTTGACTTAATCTTCCTTTTTGCTAAAGAAACCAGAAAGTGTACACAATATTTTCTCTCTCTCCACTCACTCACAGACACTACTACCTCTTGGCATTATTTTTATTTATTTATCTATGATCCTTACAACCCACCCCAAACTCAAAAGTCTCAGGGTGGGTACAACATCACACATAAAGAACCCCCCCCCCCGAATAATAAATAATTGGATCCAATCCAATTATCAAAACCAGAAACAAACAACAGACAAGATGACAACTCGTGGAAGAATCAGGAGATAATATTATGATTATTTAATGGGACCTCAGATCCTCCTGCCTTAATCCCGTGTTTATTTTTTGCTGCATTTTATCAAGGGAAAAGGGAAAAGCTTTTAAGAATGACATAAAATAGCCCCGTGTCTTCACACGCATGCAGCTTTTCATGACCAGATTCAAGATAAAACTTGTATTACAGTTAGGGAAAGTTAAAACAATCGTTCAGTGAAGTTTATATATTTTTATTTTGTCAAATTGACGTGCCTCCCATCTCACTCCTGGACAATGTACAGTTGATGTATGGGCAATCTGGAAACATATCAGGGTGTTGTGAGTGTTGGCAACGTTTTGTCATTACTGCCTTGTGAAATTCTTTAAACTTTCCATTTTACTCCTGCCTACAGCTTTAAGTATTCCTTAATATCCCCTACTCCAATCCTACTCAGCTTTCCAAAAGCAGCCAAGAGCAGCAAGATGCTGCTATCTAGCTAGGCATATCATATTAGGTACAAATTAAAGATGGCAAAACAAAAATGGCACTTGCAATGTGGCACAATTTGCTGGCTGAGAGAGATAAGGTTTAACAACCCTTCACCTGCACAAAGCTGAGCTGAAGCCCAAGGAGCCAAAATGGTCAGAAATCCTAAAATGAAATTTCCAAAAGCTAAACACCTGTTTTCAGCTACTTTTAACTATGACATTTAAAAAAAATTATTCAGGAAGATCCACATCTCCACACAATGCTTAGCTGAAATTTGGGAAGTGTGTGCATTGTCCCATAATGTGGTTATCTGCAGTCTGTGCTTTACCCATCGGCTTCTTCGCATATATAAAGCCTTAGTAAGACCACACCTAGAGTACTGCATCCAGTTTTCATCTCTGCACCATAAAAAAAGATGTTGAGACTCTAGAAAACAGCAACCAGGATGATGAGGGGACTGGAGGCTAAAATGTATGATGAATGGTTGCAGGAACTGGGCATGGCTGGTCTAATGAGGAGAAGGACCAGGGGAGACAGGAGAGCATCTTCCAATATTTGAGGGGCTGCCATAGTGAGGAGGAGGGAGTCAAGCTAATTTCTAAAGCACCCAAAGGCCAGACAAGGAATAATGGATGGAAACTGATCAAGGAGAGATTCAACCTGGAAATAAGGAGGAATTTTCCAACAGTGAGAACAATCAACCGATGGAACAGAAGTTGCCTTCAGAAGATGTGGGAGCTTCATCACTGGAGACTTTCAAGAAGAGGTTGGATTGGATTTGTCAGAAATGGTGTAGGGTCTCCTGCTTGGGCAGGGGGTTGGACTAGATGACCTACAGGGTCCCTTCCAACTCTGTTAATCTGTTAAGGATGTGTTAGACATGCAATTGAGGGTAATTCTAAATGAAGTTTTAGCTCTGAAAGCCAGCTGGGTGATTTCGAGCCAATCACCAGGAGATGGTAAGTTCTAGTCCCAGCTTTGGCATGAAAGGTAACTGGGTGCCAATCACTGTCTCTCAGCCCAACCCACCTCATAGGATTGTTGTTGTGGGGAGAATAGGAGGAGGAAGGTATTTTGGATATGTTTGCCACCTTGAGTAATTTATAAAAATAATAAAAGTGGGATAAAATTTATTTATTGGTATCCCATTTTTATTATTTTTATAAAGTACTCAAGGTGGCTACTATCTTGATGCCTCTGTTAACTTATGTTAACTTAGCAAGTTATAATGGACATCTCCTTATGACCCAGTTCCAAAGTTCTGATTGCCAGACCCACCTACCCCCACCATGGCCATTTGGGGTGCATTTGCCTCTGTTAGCAGGGTTGTTCGGTCCCATGACTACATTTGATGGCATTTTTACCCCAAACCAACACTTAGTTCCAGTCCATTAAACAGATCCATAGTAAACAATTGATTCACTTAATGGCCATGGTTTTTGCATAACAACTATGAAAGTTGCTTTATGACTACTGCCACAAAAATGTTGAAAAATTGGGTCAGTCATGTGGTTGTCTTGTTTTACAACCATCGTGACTTATGACTTATAAAATGGGCAAATCCCATTATGGTTGTAAGTCAAGGACTACCTGGACAGTATCTGATCAAATATTTAAGAAACTGGTCACATCTCTGCTTTCTAGCAAGTGTCCAAACTCTGCTGGGTCTGAAAGCCCCCTGAATTTTCTTCCTCTTTCCCGATGCACAGACACTTTTTCCCTCTGGGTTTTTAATACAGCCCAGTTGATTTTCAGGTTTCTTTGTCTAAATGGTCTTGCATGAGTAGTTCAAGCCAACATCCATGGGATCTGACATTGATTCATAGCGGGCCTGGAAGTGGAACCGTGAAAGCAAGGCACCATTCATCTGGTCCTCAAATAAAGAAAAGAAGGAAGGAAGGAAGGAAGGAAGGGAGATGAAGGAAGGAAAAAAGAAAGAAAGGAAATAAAAAGAAAGAAAGGAAGAGGAAAGGAAGGAAGAGAAAAAGAAAGAAAGGAAAGAAAGAAAAAAGGAAGGGAGGGAGGAAGAAGAGAGGAAGGGAGGAACAGAGAAAGCAGGGAGGGAGGGAGAAAGGAAGACGGGATGGAGGGAGAAAGAAAAAAGGAAGGGAAAGAAGGAAGGAAGGAAGGAAAAAGAAAGAGGAAAGAGGAAAGAAAGGAAGGAAGGGGAAAAGAAAGGTAAGAAAGAGAAAAGAAAGAAAGAGAAAAGAAAGAAAGAAAGAAAGAAAGAAAGAAAGAAAGAAAGAAAGAAAGAAAGAAAGAAAGAAAGAAAGAAAGAAACCTCGGCTAGGAAGAGCAACAGGCAATCCACTTGTGCTCTGCCCCACCTTTGTGCAACAGGTGGCTTGCTAGACCCAGAGGGCGGTGTGTGTGTGGGGGTATTTGCAAGCAGTGAGGGGCTGCTCAGCAAGGGAAATTGTATTCAGGGTTCATGAACAGGAGCCTTTCTGGCGTCCTCCAAGCCCAGCTCTCAGGAACTGGAGGAGAATTTCGCTCCACCCAGAAGCATGCAGTGCAAAAATGGGTGTGGGAGCTGGGACTTCCCTCCTTTCCCACCTTCACATTAATAATCCTGTCTGGAGTGGCAGAGTTAACCAGCATTAACCAGGAAACCAGCCATTGTGAATCACAAGGGGGGGTTGGGTGCAGCAGGTGACCAGGCCAGCCATAAGACCCTCTGCATTGTCTCTGATCAGCAGCCCCTGTTCTCTCTCTCTCTCCTCCTCCTCCTTTCATTCTTTCTTTCTTTCTTTCTTTCTCCTTCTTTCTTTCTTTTGCTCTCTTTTGTTCTCTTTCTCTCTTTCTTTCTTCTTTCCTCCCTCCCTCCCTCCCTCTTTCTTTCTTTCTTTTCTTTCTTTCATTCTCTTCCTCCCACCCTCACTCCCTCCTTCTCTCTCTCCCTCTCCCTCTCTCTCTTTCTTTTTCTCAGCCAAGAATTGTTGACAGCCCTACACAACAGAAAACAACCACTGGATATTGGGGAAAAAAAAAAAACAACAACAACAGCCAGCCCGAACGGAAATCTGACTGATAATTTCCACCGGATTGCCAGAATGAGGCAGAGAAGGGGGGTGGGGCGGGTTGGCTTTGGCACATGGCTTTGTCCTGCATGGCTGAGATGCACACAGAGACCCCATTTCCCCATTAAAGGCATAAGGCAGAGGCCTGCACGTGGTACCAAAAGCTCCGCAGCTTTCTTGTGCAGAGAGAGCCATGCAAAGCCATTGAAGCTGGCCCAGCCCCCTTCGCCTAACTAATCTTTTAAACATTCATATGCCTGATATGGGATTCCTCTCTCTGCCTCCCTCTCCCTGTCCTCTATTCTCTCTCTCTCTCTCTTCCCCTTTCTCTGCCCCCTCTGCTTCTCTTTGTTTCTCCTGCCCATCTCTCTCCCCCCATTTCTCATCCCCTCATTCTCTCTCTCTCTCTCTCTCTCTCTCTCTCTCTCTCTCTCTCTCTCTCTC
>BLBF01000045.1:18380883-18402225 GCA_015471245.1 Laticauda colubrina | reverse complement strand
TCCTTCCTTCCTTCCTTCCTTCCTTCCTTCCTTCCTTCCTTCCTTCCATCCAGTTCAGTATTGCAGACTGACTCTGCCCACTACCAACAATTCAATCCTGATCAACTCAGCCTTTCATCCTTCCAAGGTCAATAAAATGATGACCCGGTTTGTTGGGGACAATAGGCTGACTCTGTAAACTGTTTAGAGGAGGCTGTAAAGCACTGTGAAGTGGTATATAAGTCTAAGTGCAATTGCTAGTAACAAATCAGTTTATTTCAGCAGGTAGAAAGTCAGCATTTACTTATCAATAATACTTTTGGACTTAATTCTGTACAAGAACAGATAGAAGTGCATTATATTAATCTAACAGTATCTTGCAGGGCAGGCATGCAGGGTAGCGTCTTTCCCGGCAAAGCCAGAAACAAGGAATAGTTGACAATGTCTGAGAGCACAGCAGGATCCCTTGAAAGCTTTCTGGAAGCAAAGACAAGCAATTACCCTTTAATCATTTTTGGGGGGAGGGGGGTTGATAGGATGCTACAGAAAACTAAGATGGCACAGAAGGGTATTGTGGTTTAGCACCGTGCTGTTGCCAAACAGTTAAACTCTGCTGCCCCTCATCTTTCTCCAGTTTGCTGCTCTCCAGAAAATGAGAAAGTTCAGACAAGGTGGAGGCTGGTTCACTAGGCACAGTGGATGCTGTTGGGATCAGTAAGAGGAATCAACACAGCTTTGAGTGTCCTTCCAGGTGTTTTGGCTGTCCAGAAGCAGTGGGCAGGGCTTTGCAGAATAACAGATTTGGAGGTCTTCTGTCTAGTCCAACCACCTACCCTGGCTCAAAAAAGAGACCCTATACCTTTTCAGATAAATGGCTGTCCAGTCACTTTTTAAAAGCTTCCAGTGATGGAGCTCCCACATCTTTTGAAGGCCATTTTTGCCACTGATTAATTGTTCTCACTCATGCAGGAAATTTCTCCCTATTTCTAGGTTGCTTCTCTCCTTGATTAGTTTCCATCCATTGCTTCTTGGTCTGCCTTCAAGTACTTCGGAGCAGTGGTGGCTAACCAGTGGGCTGGGGACCACTGGTGGTCCACAAGAAAATGTTGGTGGTCTGCAGAGAAATGTCAACCCCAAAGCAATTAATCCAGGCTGCAAGGGGAACACAAGGCTGCCCTGCCCACATGACCCGCGGGAACACAAGGCCTGTGTCGCTTGCATTGTGAACAACACGAAGTAGTGAGGGGCGGGGGGAAAGGGTGAAGGGGGGAACTTGCCCCACTTGCCCCACGCACCTGGCCTGGCCACCGGGCTGCTTCTTTCCATTTCTTTCTTCTTCTGCTTTTGGATGCACACAAGGAAAGCAGCAAAAGTCTTTCTTTCTCTCCCCCAAACTCTGCCAGAAATGAATCTTTGGGACCCTGCAAGGCCTCCAAGAGGCTGCACCAGCATGACAAGTCTCACAAAGACTCATTTCTGGTGGAGTTTGAGTCTGCTGCTTCTGCTGCTTTCCTTGCATGAGGCCAAAAGTCTCTCTCTCTCTCTCTCTCTCTCTCTCTCTCCCCCCCCCCTGAGAATGGAGCGGAAGACGGTATCCTGTGATCCCACATAAAGAATGTCAATTGGTAGGAAAACGGGGTGGGGAATTTTCCTGCAGACTTTTTGGGGGATTTTCCCAGGATCTCTGGTCTGTGGAATTTAAAATTATGAGTTTGGTGGTTCCTGAGGTCCAAAAGATTGGCGACTCCTGCTTTGGAGAATAAGCTGACCTCCTTGTTTTTGTGGCAGCCCCTTAAATATTGAAACATTGCTATGATGTCATCCTGAGTTCTTCCTTTTCTTAAACTAGACACGCCCAATTCCTGCAACCGTTCTTCACAGGGTTCAGCTTCGGAGGGATCTGTGATTTACAGCCCATAATATTATCCTGCCCTTGGAAAAGGGTCTTGAGAACAATTTGGCCATCCAGCCAGATGTTCCCATTTCTTTACAAGAGTTTCTACTTTTAAAATGGTAGAATATTAAAACATTGGGAACGCTCTTCAGCCCTGCCCCACGAATGCACCTTAGATCATTCCAATTGGGAATTCTGGGAAATTATACTTCCAACCATCTGGAAGTATGCACCATCCTAGAGAAAAATTGGTGTAAAATGAGCACTTACTTTTAAAGAAGAGCATCCTGTTATTTAAGTTATTTAAAACCCTGAAATGCAACCTTACTGCTCTAAATTGTGTTCAAGACATTTAACACTGGTTTGTTAGATACAAACATGAGCACATCTGGGACACAAAAGAGAAACTCCATTTAATATTCTCTGTTGATAATCAAAGAAATATGTCACATCCTCCAACTGAAACCTATTTCAAGACCCGGTTCAAATTAAACACTAAATGCTCATTTAAATAAAACATATTTGCCTTTCACAGATGGTCAGTCAACATGGAATTAGTCTCGCCCTGGCAGAAAGATCCAGAATTTGGAAGTTGCCATGGAGAACACACTTTCTTGGATTGCTATCAAAAATGTCCCATCAGGTGGGAACATCAAACTGAGTTCTTGCAACACTGCACTGTGTTATAGTGGTCTTTTTATACTTGGCCTGGGAAACAAAATGAAACTGCCTTCCCCATTATATTTTTCTGGAATACAAATTTACAGCCTTTTATAGGAATGTGAATATTCTGGAAATATCTACAACAAAAAGGATGGTTGTTTTGAAGGACTAGGGGTGACATGACAGCAATGTTACAATATCTGAGGGGCTGCCATGAAGAAGAGCGGGGGGTCAAGCTATTCCAAAACACTTGAAGGCAGGACAAGAAGCAATGGGTGAAAACTTACAAAGGAAAAATCAAACCTAAAACTAGGAAGGAACTTCCTGACAGTTAGAACAATTTATCAGTGGAATGACTTACTTCCAGAATTGTGGATGCTATATCACTGGAAGCTTTTAAGAAGAGATTGGACAACCATTTGTATAGATTCTCTATAGGTTCTCCTGCTTGAGCAGGAGGCTGGACTAGAAGACCTCCAAAGTCCATTCCAAACCTGTCTATTCTATTCTATTCTATTCTATTCTATTCTATTCTATTCTATTCTATTCTATTCTATTCCAATCCCAATCCCAATCCCAATCCCAATCCCAATCCCAATCCCAATCCCAATCCCAATCCCAATCCCAATCCCAATCCTACTCTACTCTACTCTACTCTACTCTACTCTATTTTGATATAGAAAAGAAGTTGAGCTTCTGGAAACAGTGCAGAGAAGAGCAACGAAGATTATTAGGTTAAATAGGCTAAAACATATCAAGAACAGTTGCAGGAATTGGGCATGTCTAGCCTAGTGAAAAGAAGGGCCAGGGTGACATGATAACAGTGTTCCAATACTTGAGGGTCTGCTACAAAGAAGAGGGGGTGTCAACTTATTTACCAAAGCACCAGAGGTCAGGAAAAGAAGCAATCAGTGGAAACTAATCAAGGAGAGACTCAACCTGGAATCAAGGAGACACTTCCTAACAGTGAGGACAATTAACCAGTGGAACAGCTTGCCACCAGAAGCTGTGGGTGCTCCAACATTGGTGGCTTTTTAGAAGAAACTGGACAGCCATTTGTCCAGAATTGTATAGGGTCTTCTGCTTGTGTAGGAGTTGGACTAGAAGAACTCCAAGGTCCCTTCGAATTCTGTTATTCTGATCTGGGGTAGAAAGGAACACAGTATTAGTTTTAAAGAACCATGCCAGCATAATATGGTCCCTCCAGATATTCTATGCATCACTTCTCCTGTTTTTTGGGCTATGAATCTACATTTGTGGAATTAGAGCTGAAATTCTCACATCTCTGAAGCTGCAGAGAAGTCATCTGAGATGCCCCACAAAACATTCCTAAGTATGTATCTCCCTCTCTCTTCCTTTTTCATCCCTTTTCTATTTTTTTTTCTCCATCTTGGTCATGAAATTTTGAGGCAAGGATTTTGCTGTCAGGTCTAACAGTAGGGCCTTTTGCCAAGCCAAAATTCAAGCTTTTATATGATAGGCAGGCATAGGAATTTGCCAAACTGTTCACCACTGCTGGAGAATATGGTTTTGCTAAAATGAATTGCACCATTTCATAAATGTTAGGGTGCTAGTTGAGGATTTTATTTCTGGAAATTTGGTTGCTATTTGTAGACTGGTCTATTTAAGAATAGAACAAGGAACACTTGTGAGCATGAACATGAATAGAACTTCTAGTTATATTCAAACTTTCTCCTTTGAAACCTACACCTAGCCAAAGTTTTCACACAAGTTTAGCATTAGCCCCCAAACTTGAATGGATATTGCCTGAGTTTGAAAGTCTGATATTCTTTTATGGGAGCAGACAGAAAGAGTGTTTCTATGTTTTGATCCCAGCAGACATAAAGATGATTGCAGGCTGGTATCAAACACTTTTGAAAACAATAAATAACAGAATAACAGAGTTGGAAGGGACCTTGAAGGTCTTCTAATCCAACCCCCTGTTTTGGAAAAAGACCTTATACCATTCCAGAAAATGATTGTCCAGTCTCTTCTTAAAAGCCTCCAGTGATGGAGCATTCACAACTTCTGAAGGCAAGCTGTTCCACTAGTTGATTGTTAATTTCTCCTTAGTTTGAGTTTGCTTCTCTCCTGTTCCAGTAACCATCCATTGTTTCTTGCCTTGCCCGCTGGTGCTTTGGAAAATAGGTCAACCTTCTCTTCTTTGTGGCAGCCCCTCAAATATTGGAATATTTGAGAATCATGTCCTACTATTCACTAGATAGGACATACCCAATCCCTGCAACCATTCTTTATATGTATTAGCCTCCAGCCCCGTAATCTCCTTTGTTTCTCTTTTCTGCACACCAGGCTGCGCAGGAACACAAGGCTTGTGTCGCTTGCACTGTGAACAACACAAAGTAGTGAGGGGAGGGGGGAAAGGGCGGAGGGGGCAACTTGTCCCACTCGCCCCACAAGCCTCCCCTGGCCACCGGACTGCTTCTTTCCATTTCTTTCTTCTTCTGCTTTTGTCTGCATTGGGAAGTAGACTTGGTAGGTTAAGTGGATGGGCTCTGGAAAATCTCTTTAAAGACTTCAGAGCCCTCTACTGATCTTGGCATCAGGAAGTGAGCCAGATTAAAGGGGCATATAAAGTTGCTTCCACCCCCTGCCTCATCCACAGTACTATAAAGTAAAGGTTCCCCTCGCACAGGGCAGTGCTCATCTCTGCTACAAAGCCGAAGAGCCAGCCAGATGTCCCAAGACATCTCCGTGGTCATGTGGCTGACATGACTAAACATGAAAGGTACATGGAACACTGTTACCTTCCCACCAAAGAGGTCCCTATTTTTCTACTTGCATTTTTACATGCTTTCGAGCTGCTAGATTGGCTGAAGCTGCTGGGACAAGCTCACTCCATTATGTGGCGCAAGGGATTCGAACCACTGAATTGCCGACATTTCTGATCGACAAGCTCAATGTCTTAGCCACTGAGACACCACGTCCCTTGAGCCACCACATCCCTCCAGAGTACTATAGAGAGAGCTAAGACATCATCTTCCCTCATCCACCCTCCTAATTCTGATCACAGTTTGATCAAGGTATTAGTTGTTGATGGACAGCTTTAAAAAATACCCATTTCTCATTTTTATTATGATCAACTTTTAAGCTGAAGAAATGTTCCATTGTCTATTATGCATTCAGGGTAGTCTCTCTTCCTTCCTGCTTTGGATCTGTCTCTTTGGGATGGTTTTGGCCTCATTTGCTTGCAAGGAGACGAGGCTACGATCCTTTCAAAGACACCGACCAAAAGGGCCGAAGAGAAGAAGGCTCCCTGCTGCATTTCCTTCAGTAACCATTTCAATTTGTTGAACTGTAATTTGCTTTTGAGTTTTTCAAAAGAGAAGAGAATTTCGCAGAAAGCGTGATCCTTGCATTATTTAAGTAATGAGATCATTATGCCATCTTCTTGGTGACATTCCACAGCTTCTCTGGATTTCTAGGTTTCTGTTCGATCCCAAGGGAAATGATTAAAAGGAAATGCTTCTTTTGCAAAAAATAAAAATAAAAGAGAAACCATTTGCCCAGAAATTGGGTAGATGATCCTGAAAGGACACTGAGACCCTAGAAAGAGTGCAGAGAAGAAAAAACTAAGGATCTGGATGCTAAGTCATATGATGAGTGGTTGAGGAAGTTAGGTACATCAAGCCTGTCAGAAAGAAGGATTGGGGGAGGGGGACTATTGTCCAATATTTCAAGGGCTATCCCAGAGAAGAGGAAATTGACATTCTCTAGAGCAGAGGTCCCCAACCCCTGTCAGGAAGGGTCTATGGCAGTGGTGGGATTAAATTTTTTTTTACTATTGGTTCTGTGGGTGTGGTTTGGTGGGCGTGGCTTGGTGGGCATGGCAGGGTACGGATACTGTAAAATCCCCATTCCCTCCCCACTCCTGGGGGAAGATTACTGCAAAATTCAATTTCCTTCCCACTTCACTATCCTGCTTTCCAGCTCCATTCTCCTGCTCAGGGCAACCAAAGAAGACCCAACCAATCAGGTGGGACTCGGGAGGCAGAGGATAGATGGAGGCGGGGCCAGTCAAAGGTGGGATTTTCCGGTTCTCTGAACTACTCAAAATTTCCACTACCGTTTCTCCAGAACTGGTCAGAACTGGCTGAATATCAGCTCTGGTCTATGGCAATTCAGCGTGGCCATCTCAGCATGGCCAACCCACTGCAGGACAACTCCAACTCAGCACAGGACAATTCATTGTGCGACAAAGGTTACACTAATATCAAAGAAATGGTGGAATACTGTAGAATTATTAAAGAAAGGGTGCAAAGGAGGGACAGAATGAAAAAATAAAATATTCTTTTATTTATTTTAAATAATTAGATAGAATTGTTAAATTTTCCCCCAGTTAGTGTGTTGTCTCATTCTCTGTTAGGAATTGGACCCCACAGCTGTAAGTGAGCACTGGCCAAGCAAAACTGCAAGTGAACTTAGTTGTGCACTTCTCCCACCCCCTGCCCAGCTTGTGGAAAAATTGTCTTCCATGAAACTGGTCCCTGGTTCCAAAAAAGTTGGGGATCACTGCTTTAGGGCACCAGAGGGCAGGACATAGGACAATGAATGGAAGCTTGTGAAAGAAAGAACCAACCTAGAAGTAAGGAGAAATTTCATGACAGTGACAACAGTTAATCAGTGGAATGGTTTGCCTCCCAAAATCGTGGGTGCCCCATCACAAAAATAGACTGGACAACCTTCTGACTGAGATAGTATCAGGATTTTTATTTTTTTGCCTTGACCAGAGGGTTGGACTAGAAGACCTCTGAGATCTCTTCCAACCCTCTGATGCTATGTTCTCTGAATTATTGGTCAACGTTTGCAAGGAGTTTCACAGGAAGAAATAATTGCAATCTTCCATTTCCAACCCTGTTCTTTTTATTTTCTAGGCCTGTCTTTTAAAGTTTTATTTTGTTAGTTTAGCCTGGGTGTAATTAACTGCCTTTCCCCCACCCTAAAAGCTCTATTATTGCTGTGCAGAAGGACCAGCAGCTGTAATGTTTCATGTGTAGCTCACGGGCTTATCAGTGGGAGAACAATGCTCTTCTAGAGTTGGTTTTCATCATTGTCAATAGCAGCCATTGGCATTTTGCTTGCAATCGATGCAATGAAGAGAGAATAACATCATGCAGAGCATCCCGGGGGAAGGGTCCAAATGGCAACCCTCTTTATACATGCTACAATGCCTACTCTGGCATCACCTGTGCAAATAATCCAGTTGATTTAGTGAACCAACACATCATAGAACTCGGGTTTACTTCTGTGCTCAGCTGCTGGCAGGGAGATGTGAGCCCTGTCAATCTTTTTGGAGATCAGCATCCAAATTAAGCACCGAAGAGCCTTAAGTGAAGCAGACTTTTTTTTTTTTTTTGGGAGTACTTTCCAGCTGATTGATTTTATCACTTTGGATGAGACATCCTTGTTGTGAAGGAGCTCCAGATTTCTGCACGCATTCCAAACAACACGGACTGTTTTCTTTATCTTCCCTGTGGTTTTCCTTCTGGGTCCTGTGTTTGTAAATGGCGCCGTGGTTAGAATGCAATATTGCAGATAAATGCCATCAGTTTGATTGTCACCACGCAAGATTGACTCAGCCTGACATCCTTCCAAGTTCAGTAAGATTTTTGGGAGCAATAGGCTGACTCTGTGAACCACTTAGAAAGGGCTATAAGGCACTATGAAACGATGATATAAATATAAATAAAGCTTCGCCTCTGGTAACATTGAACTGCAAACCAGGGCATACAAAACCTTCACCAGACCAATTCTTGAATGCAGCTCACCTGCCTGGAATCCACACTGTATAACAGACATTAACACAATTGAGCGAGTTTAGAGGTATTTCACGAGAAGAGTACTACACTCCTCTGCTCGCGACAGAATACCTTATGCCACCAGGCTTGAAATTTTGGAGCTAGACAACTTAGAACTATGCTGCCTATGGTCTGACCGAAGCTTAGTACACAAAATTGTCTGCTACAATGTCCTACCTGTCAATGACTACTTCAGATTCAACCACAATAACATATGGGCAAACAATAGATACAAACTCAAAGTAAACCACTCCAAACTCAATTGCAGAAAATACGACTTCAGCAACAGAGTGGTCAAGGCCTGGAATGCACTACCTGACTCTATTGTTACATCCTCAAACAAATCCTCCCCCCCCCCCAATTTTAACCTTAAACTGTCTACCATGGACCGCACTTCTTTCCTAAGAGGTGTCATGCCCCTGTCAGAATCTGATTCAGAGGGGGGGGAGGCTGAGCAACTGACAAAGAATGGGAGTGTGGTTCTATTGGCTATGGAAGAAACTGTGGAAGGGCACAGTCTGGCTGGGCAGAGCAGGGAAGAGGTAGAGCAAGGGAGAGGGAATTCAGAGGAAGACCCAAATCCACCCCCTCTTCATCCTAGGCACATAGGGTGGAACGGAGAAGGAAGCAACGTGAGTTGCATGGCTTACTGGGGAGGAAAGGGCCTTGATTCCCTTCATTAGCTGCAGCTGGGAACACAGTGTTTAAAAAGGGAAGCTGCACACAGAAAGTTGTTGCGAGCAAATCGTGAATTTATCTCGTATTGTTGTGGCTTATCTGTGTTCCTGGTGTCTTCCCAACTGTGTATATTTTGTTGTGCTTTCAAGTGTGAAAGTCCTTCTCCTGCCCTGTCGAGTTAATTACTGCAGCTTAGTTTGTTTGGATTTTTAGTTACAGTCTGTATGTACCTTGTTTTGGACTGAATTTCCTCCAGTTAAAGGCTGTTCCTGGAAGCAACTTTATATGCCCCTTTAACATGGACATTGGGGCCAAAGTTGGAGCTAATAAAGGGACTCTTCTTGCTTATTTGATTGTGTTGCTTTTGTGCCATGCTCTGGGTCATCACAAGAGGTCTGTAAGGGGGTGTGCATAAGCGCACCAGCATGTCTACTCTCTCTCTCCTACTGTTCCCATTTATTCATACTCATTTATTATGTATATACTTATAGCTGTTTATACTTATATGTTCATATGTTATGTTCATACTTATACTTGTTTTCTCATACATGCTTGACAAACTAATTATATATATATATATATAGACAAACATACAGACACAATACAGAAGCCTGATGATGGCAGATGAGATTCTGCTGAAACGTTGCTACAACTTTAAAAGCACAACTACAATGACGTGGGAAAGTAACCGAACAAAGCATAAATGAAAGAGCAGAAGGAAAAGAGAAAAAGGGTAGAGAGAAAGAAACAGAAAAAATTTGAAAACATTCTCATTTTCAACAGTTTGTAGGATCTTTTCTTCCCTTAATTTTGCCATATCGGCACACCTTATCCTTACAAAAATTTGTACATCACTCATATAAATTTATCTTAACTTTATCTTTTAAAGCTAGAGTTAATCTGTCCATTTCTGCGCAGTTTGAAATTTTTTGGATGGTCATCTTCTCTGTAGGTATATGGGAGTGCTTCCAACATTGAGCAAAAGCTAATCTGGCCGCTGTTAGTATGTGTATTGTTATGTATTTCGCTTTTTTTGATATTTGTTTATCAAAAATCCCTAACAGAAAGGACTCTGGTTTGTACTCAATCTGTTCTTTTGTTATATCTTCCAGCCAATTTCGAATTTTCTTCCAGTATTTTTGGGCTTCTATACATGACCACCGCATGTGAAAAAAAAGTTCCCTCTTTTTTTTTCATTTCCAACATTTTGGACTCATTTTAGGGCACATTTTTGCCAATCTTGAAGGGAGAAGGTGCCATCTATAAAACATTTTATATGTGTTTTCTTTGTATGCTGCCGATTTTGTAATCTTATTATTTCTTCCCCAGACTTTTTCCCATTCTATCAGAGTGATGTTACGTCCTACATTCCTAACTCCAGGCTATCATATTCCCCTTTACTGTTTCTTCTTCTAGTTCTACTTCTAATAAACAATTATAAAATTTAGTTATATTTTTTTTACCTGGTCGTAATAAAATTTTGTCTAATTGCTGGAGTTTATTGTTAATTCCAAATTCCTTCCTATCTTGTTTATATCTGCTATGAATTTGTAGGTATACCCACTGATCTATTTTAAATCCCCGCTCTTGGAGTTCTTGTCGTGATTTCAAATTTCCTTGTATGTCCAATAAATCTTTGTATTTAATCTTTTTAGAAATATCCAAATTGTTTGGGTGGATCATCGCCTCCATTGTTGATAACCAGATCGGTACTTTTAAACAGTGTTTTTTTGCATATTTTTTTCCAATTAATTAATAATGAGTCTCTAATTAAATGTCTATGGAAATATTTCTGATTTAACTTTCCCTACATCCCATAAGGCGTGCCACCCCCTTTGTAAATCATGGCCTTCTAAAAATAAGATTCTCTTATTATTTAAGTTCACCCAATCTTTTAACCATACTAAAGTGGCAGCAATATAATACAATTCCCAATTTGGAAGTGCCAACCCTCCCCTTCTCCTCACATTGCTTTTAAATTTATTCTAGGTTTTTTTCCCTTGCCAAATAAATTTAGTAGTTATTTTGTTAAGTTCTTCAAAAAAAAATTTGTGTAAATTAATTGGAATCATCTGAAATAAATATAAGAATTTTGGGAGAATATTCATTTTAATGGTAGCAATCCTGCCCAATAGTGAGAGTTGCAGTCTGCCCCCTAATTCTAAATCCTTCTTTATCTGTAGCAACAACTTATCATAATTATTTTCTTTAAGTACCTTACAATGTGTTGTCAACCATATTCCTAAATATTTAACTTTCTTTGTCACTTGTATTCCCATAACTTCTTCTAAATCTTTTTTCTGTTTTTCTGTTAATTTTTTAGTCATTAATTTTGTTTTCTTCCTATTAATTTTGAGTCCTGCTACTGCTCCAAATTGTTCTAATTCATTAATCAATTTTTTTCCTCTTTCTATTGGTTCCTCGATAAAGAAAACCATATCGTCAGTGAACGCTTGCAACTTGTATTCTTCTGTTTTAACCTTTAATCCTTTTATCTCTGAGTTCTGTCTCATTCGTATTAATAGTGTTTCTAATGAGAACATGAAGAGCAGGGGTGAGAGCGGGCAACCTTGTCTGACTCCTTTTTCTATTTTTATTGGGCGGGTATATTTCCCATTTACAATAATAATGGCCTGTTGTGTATCATAAATAGTTGTTATAATATTTTCAAATTTAGTGCCTAATTTCATATTGTATATTTTTTGAATTAAAAATTGCCAATTTAAATTGTCAAAGGCCTTTTCAGCATCTAAGAATATAAGTGCAATTTGGTTCTCCGGGTAGGCTTCATAAAATTCTAAAACATCTAGTACTGTTCTTGAATTATTGCTAATCTGTCTGGTCGGGAGAAATCCATTTTGATCTTCATGTATATATAGATTTAAAATTATTTTTAATCTGTTAGCTATAATGGAGGTAAATATTTTATAGTCTGTGTTTAATAATGAAATTGGTCTGTAATTATTGATATATCTAGATTCAGATTCCTCCTTCGGGATCAAGGAAATCAGTGCTCCCCTCCATGAGTCCGGCATCCTGGATGCCAATAATACAGCATTGAAAATTTCCATCATAAAAGGTCCAATTTGTTCTGCAATTACTTTATATAGCTCTCCTGGAATCCCATCTGGGCCCGGGGCTTTATTATTTTTTTGGTTCTCTATTGCCGATTTCAGTTCAGACCAAGATATATCTTTGTTAAGTAATTCTATCATTTCTTCCCCAGTTTCTTTATCTTTAATTTCATCAAAGTAATTTCTTATTCTGTCCTCATTTATTTCTTCCTTTTTATATAACTCTTCAAAGTATTTATGTACAATTTCTTTTTTTTGTTCTATCTCTTGTTGTATGTCGCCACTCCCATCTATTAATTGGTATATCAGTCTCTTTTCTTTCTTTTTTTTTAGTTTGTAAATTAACCATCTTCCTGGCTTATTAGCATTCTCAAAATAGGTTTGTCTCATCATATTCAAATTTATAATCATTTTCTCTTGTTCAATTCAGTTCAATTTGTGTTTAGCTATTATTATCTGATTTTGCAACGTTGAGTTCTTTGGGGTCTTCTGTAATTGCGTTTCTAATTCCTTAATTTGTTGTTGCAGTTTGTTTTGCTGGGCATTTTTTTCTTTATTATACTTATATGTTTATATGTTATGTTCATACTTATACTTGTTTTCTCATACATGCTTGACAAACTAATTATATATATAGACGAACACAATACAGAAGCCTGATGAAGGCAGAGGAGATTCTGCAAGAGACCTGGATCAAGGCTGGTTGGCCAGGAGTCTTTCTTTGCTCGACGACTGAGAGGGACAGTTGACAATGTTGACAATCATCGTGAAGGTGGTTATATACAAATGGTTTTTTGTATTGCAACTGTATATTGTATTGTAGGGAAGCAGAAAAAAGTCTGCTTTTTTTTTCCTATGCCCTCTTACCTTGCACCCTTCTGCCCTTCTTTTCCATTCCCTAGTCTCTTATCAGGTGTGAAAGACTAGGTCCACATGTGAAGGTTCAACTTAACTGATTCGTTGCTGAAAGTCTATGCACATGTTGCTGGGAGTTTCTGAATGATCTGCTCTTTATGTGAATGCTTTTGCCATTTGGTTCAATGAAATAGGTCATTTTGCTTTAAAAGGTGCATTTCTGGCTTGATTGTATATTCTTATAATTATGAGTCATTGTTGCACTTGCTGCTATGCAAATACTGTGATTAATATTTCTTTATTGGCTTAACAGATAAATAACAAGGATGGGCAAAGAGGAGACAAAATGGATTTTATCTCTGAGTGAAAGGACCCAGTTGTCTTTGCTCTGGTGTCATGAATCTAACTCAAATCACGTTAAGCTTCCAAGTTGTCCTGGCGTCTCCGTGTTGAACAGCAATTTGCTCTTAAGAGTTCCCACTTCAGAAGCCAATGCCCAGCGGGTTATTCTGCCAGGATAAATATATTCCCTCCATGAGGAGTGCCACCTTCTCAACAGCTTCTGCAGTTGTGTCCAGAGAGGCAAGGTGTTATCTGCAGCTGATCTCCATGCTGTGCTGTGATCAGATTTTACTTCCCAGCAAGAGAGGCTGAAAATGATAGTGATTGAAAAACTCAGGAAACAGATTTTGTTTTTCCAGCAGAATGCAATGGTGATATTTTAGGGGAGAAAACAACAGCCGAGGGGAGAACAGAAGTTGGTGTGAAAAAACACCCCGTGAATTAGGCAAAAGCTAGGAGTATGACCAATCGGCTGAAACTGATCTCAAAGAGATTTGGATGAAAACAATAAAGAATATTTGTAGTTCAGGGTTGAAATGAGGGGTCCTTCATGCTCTCTGAACTTGGTTATTTTCTTGCAGACATTTCATGACCTGACCAGGTAACATCATCAGTGCTAGTAAGGAGTATGGTTGCTGTCAGTTTATAGTCTTGGTGGCTTACCCTGTCAGTGGGGTTGATATTAAGAGATCCTTTGCTTGAGCTGTTTGCTATTGGCTTCTTTGGCAATTTCTTGACTGGGGACTTGTTTATTCGATTGTTGGTTGGATGTTAACCTTGGAGTTAATCTATGCTGACCTGGGTGCTGATTGCTGGTGGAAAGATACTTGGGTGTTTTTGTTCTCTTTGTTTGGTGGATTGCTGTTTTTGCATAGTCTATAGATGTAGTTAATGTCTATGTGTCACTAGACACGTAGTGATTTGGACAAGCCAAAACCAGAACCTCTTGATTGTCCAGGTTTCAGCTAAGACCAATTTTAGGTGGGTCTTCTGGAGGAACAGGACTGTCCTTTGTCCAACCCACTCTGCCTTTCCCTTTTGCATTGCCATATACCCACTCACCAATCAAGTCAGCAATTCCCATTCTCTGGTGAACTGGAATTCCAGTGTGACAAAATCCAGGCAATCCTCTCTCTTCTCCCAATCATCTCAGTGCTTGTCTCTGCAGCCTGTGTGAGTCACCACCACATTTGTCTTTTCCCTACTGTCTCCAATCACATGTGAGGGCCTACAACATGTAGTGTTGGATCCATGTATGTTCTGGCTCTGACTCTGGGCAGAAAACTTTGCCCTAGTTTTCTGCTTCTACGGTTGCTTGGTGCGACCTGTTCCACCCATGGAACAGCTCATACATGCAATTATTTCCCCATTCTTCATTCAGGGGAATATAGAGATTAACTTTGAAGAAAGAATGCAAGAGTGGTTAAATTAACATAGTCCTGAGAAAGAGGAGGGGATGAGAAAGAAACTCAGTTTTGCTTTTCCTTGATTCTCTTCATTATAAGAGGGAAGAGAAAGAAACTTTCAAGGATCTGTTATAATAATAGAATTCCAGTACATCTTTGCATGTCTGTTCTTGACCTAGTCTATCTTGAATAAAAGAAAGTATACTTTTTTAAACTGAGATCTTTCCTGAAATGCAGTGGCCATCCATGATTGTGTAGTTGGAATTTCATATAATTGACTGTTTATTTACTTGGCATGGTCCTTTCTTCAGCTGAGGATTTCAGAGGGCAGCAACTTCAGGGTGCCACTCCAATGGGAACAGCCAATTTTGTTTTGTTTTGTACATGTAGTCCTCCACTTACAACAGTTCATTTACTGATTGTTCAAAGTTACAACAGCACTGAAGAAAGTGACTTATGACAGACATTTTTGGGCTCAATTGTGGTTGTAAGTCAAGGACTACCCATATCATGTTGTTTGCTGGGAGAAATTTCTAACTTAAACCACCCTGTTCTTTCAGATAAGTTAAGCCTATCCGAGGGTTAAAAAGCTGAATTGTTTAGTTCATCACTGAAAGCCGAGTAGTGCCAAAAATCAGTTCTGGATTTATGGTTTAAAGCAGTGGTCGCCAACCAGTGGTCTGGGGACAACTGTGGTCCACGAGAAAATGTTGGTGGTCCACAGAGAAATGTCACCCCAAAACACCCCCCAAAGCAATTAATTCAGGCTGTGTGGGAACACAATGCTGCACCACCCACAAGGCCCACAGGAACACAAGGCTTGCGTTGCTTGCATTGTGAACAACATAAGGTAGTGAGGAGAGGATGGAAAGGGCAGAGGGGGGAACTTGCCCCACATGCCCCACGTGTCTTGTCTGGCCACCAGGCTGCTTCGTTTCGCTTCTTTCTTCTTCTCCTTTTGGCTGCACACAAGGAAAGCAGCAAAAGTATTTCTTTCTCTCCCCCAAACTCCACCAGAAATGAGTCTTTGGGATATTGCAAGGCTTCCTGCTCCAAGAGGCTGCACCAACACAAGTCTCACAAAGACTCATTTCTGGAGGAGTTTGGGGGAGAGAAAGAAAGATTTTTGCTGCTTCTGCTGCTTTCCTTGCACGAAGCCAAAAGTCTCTCTCTCTCTCTCTCTCTCTCCCCCTGAGAATGGAGCTGGAGATGGTATCCTGCGATTCCAAATAAAGAATGATCAATCAGTAGGAAAACAGGGTGGGGAATTTTCCTGCAGACTTTTTTGTTTATTTTCCCAGGATCTCTGATCTGCAGGACTTAAAATTATGAGTTTGGTGGTCCCTGAGGTCGAAAATGTTGGCGACCCCTGGTTTAAAGAGTTTGTGGTAATGTGTTTCTCCTCAGAACAATCCTGTCAGAAAAGTTGGGTGAAAGATGTTGTGGCTATTGGGACTTGGTCATCTTATGAACTCCAGGAAGGAGAAGAAATTTAGATATTTTTTCATTGCTAATCTAACCCTCAAAACACCCAGAGAAAGAAGTAATTCTTCCAAGATAGAAACAAATAATGGCAAAATTCTCCTGGGAGTGCTATGATTTCCTGGAATTTCGTGAATGATGAGGAAGACAAAGTGGATGTCATATGTGAATATCTTGTGTTTCATCGTTTCCTGGAATGCGCTGGGATGGGAAAACTTTTGAGAAAAGATTACAGAATCTTGATGTTGCAGGATGGAAAAGCAAGAACATCGACTCAGAAATCAAATGTAGATTAGTTTGCTCTATCGTGTTCCCCGTAGCTGTGAAAGTTGGACTTTAGAAAAGTAAAACAGGAAGAAAATTGACTCATTTGAGCTTTGGTGTTGGAGAAGTCTCCTTCGTGTTCTTTGGACAGTAAAGGTGAATAACCAGCAAGGACTGAAGCGCATAATACTAGACATGCCACTGTAAGGCAAAATTGTGAAATTGTGTCTCACTTACTTTGGCCATGTCATGTGGTGGAATTCATGGAGAAAGCAATTATGCTTGGACGAGTAAGTGGTAAAAGAAAACCAGGCCACCCAAAAACTTGGTGGCTGGACACCATCAAAGGTGATACCAACCAGAGCATAGAACAACTCGAAGTAGTAGTGCAAGATTGGAAGATATGGGGAGACCTGGCCCATAGCACCGCCAAAAGTCAGACATGACTGAATGGATAACATCATCATCATCCTTGATGTAGTGGGAAGTGTGATAAAGAAGCTCAAAAGAATCCTACTTTGCTTTCAATACTAAACAATCCATTCCCCTTTGGGTCATTGTTTCAGAGGTATTTTCTTCCCAGATTCCTCAAGGCCTTCAACAATGATAGAGCATGTAACATACTATCTTCCATGGAAAAAGTTGAGATACAATTCAGAGATGTACCTGCCTTGGAAATAGTCCATGTTGAACTGTATACTGCAGCCAAACAAACAGCATAGGAGATCTTTAGTCCAGGGGGCTGGACTAGAAGACCTCCAAGGTCCCTTCCAGCTCTATTCTGACATCTGGAAGAACTTTGCTCTCTCCCTTTGTATGTGGGTCCATTTGAGTAAGGCACACCACCTTGAATACCTAGCCTTTCCTATAGGCGAGGTATAGATTTACCCATGAAAAGTAGATCTGTCCTCCATTTGAAATATTCTCAGCTACTTGCCATTTCAGCAGTAAGGTTGGAATTCCATCCAAGAACAGCATATGCTGATGGAATGTCTTCAAATGAGGAGGAAAGAAAGACCTCTGAGAAAAATATATTTGGAGTTAAACACTGCTTGTCAACCACTTTGTTGAAACGGAGTCATTTTAGGAAGATGAAAGCGATTTGGTCAACGGGCTTTAAAATAACATTGGGTATTTGTTCCAAAATTGCTTCCTTGTCCCACAGATGGTAGGTTCACTCTCTGAAGTTGTATTTTTAGATCACCCACACAGTCCACAAAGATACTGACATTAAGAGAAAGACATCGATAGTGAACAGTGAGAAGGCGAGAATGATAAATACTTTCCAGACATTTAATTGCCAAAAAATGTAGTGAGGATAATAGGCGATTCCCAGACTTGACACAAAGATTATTTTGGGAAGGGAAGGAATAGATGCAGTTGTCCCGAGTTCTGTGCATGGAGAAGACCTTTTTCAAAGTGCTCAGCATTTGTTAAATGTCAGCCTTGGAAGCCATGTTTTACTTGGAAGCTTCGAGGCTGCCACATTCAGTGCCGGGGAATTTGGGAGGGGGGATTTCATAGTGGAGTAGAAGATTAGACACAACTACATTCTTTCTCAGAGAGTCAAGGACAGGTTGCCCTGTACCTGAAACGAGTGTTAGAGGAAGGTCTCCAATTGGGATGATGTTTTGATTGAGCCATGTGATGGATTGATGGGTGCAGAGGATGGATCTTGGATTTCTCTTTTGGGAAGGGAAAACCTGGAACTCTCATTTTCGGGTTTTCACAGATGTGCCAACGTGACAACTCTAATGGTAAAGCTCCATTCAAAATCCAAGAAAGAAGACTCCATCGTGGTAGAGAAAAGGACTTTTAATGAAAATTTACGTGGTAGCATCAAAAGAATACAATATCTGAGGCAATAGGCGCGAAAATCACATATAGAAAGTTACCCCAGGTTCCCACCCCCAATAGTTCAAACTGGCCATCCAATCTTAGATGTGTATAATGTCATGTGGTGCATCTTCAGGTGGCGTTTCACATATCTGGTATGCCAAGACGGTTGGCCTTGGCCTAGAGATAAGAGGCTACATCTACGCAGTAATCAACTTCCCAACTTTTACATTTCACCAACCTAAATCTCCAGAACCATTCCCCTCCATGAAGCCCAATTATTCTTCCCTCCCCCCATTTCTATGACAGCCAGAAAGACAAGCAGAAGAAGGATTCTTGGCAGCTGACAGGAACTTTGAGGAATTGGTTGTCTCGGAGTTGATTGGTTTGGAGTTGGTTAGTTAGAACGCTGACATTAATCCGAATCTGAAAGTTCTGGGTTTTCCCTTCCCAAAAGAGAAATCAAAGATCCATCCCTTGCACCCATCAGTCCATCACATGACCCAACCAAATCTTCCTCCCAACTGGAGACGAAGCAATGATAGAAAAGGATTTTTGGCTGCCTCTATGTTTATAAATTAAAACCCTTCATGAATAGACTTGGTTACCTGAGAGACATCACTTTTCCCCTAGTATATATGGGAGGTTTGGGAACTGGAGAACATCAAAAAATATGACTTCTAAATACAGATAGCCCTCAACTTATGACCACAATTGAGCCCAATATTTCTGTTATTAAATAAAACATTTGTCAAGTGAATTTTGCCCCTCTTTTTGACCTTTCTTGCCGCAGCTATAAGTGAATCACTGCATGATACCATTAGTATCATGGTTTTTCAGTGGGTCTGGCTCGCCCATTGACTTTGGTTGTAAGAAGGTTGCAAAAGGGAATCATATGACTCCAGGACATTGAAAAAGGTCATAAATATGAGTCAGTTGCCAAATTTCCAAATTTTGATCATATGACCATGTGGATGCTGCAATGGTTGTAACTGTGAAAAATGGTCATAAGTCACTTTTTTCAGCACCATTGTAAGTTTGGACAGTCACTAAATGAACTGTTGTAAGTTAAGAACTGCCTGTAGAAGAGGAACAATTGTGGCAAAAGAAAGCAAAGATGGTTCCAATACTCGTAAAGTCTCTGGATACAATCCCAAAACAACTGGAGCATCATTTGAACATCGTCAGAATTGACAAACTCCCCATCAGTCAATTGCAGAAGGCAGCTTTACTTGGAACAGCTCACATCCTGTGGTGATACTTTTAACACCATCAAGCAGTAACAACTGTCTATCCCAGGTCCCTGGGAAGGGCTTGAAATGCCAAATCCAATCTAAACATCTGGGAGACTGTGCAACTAACCATAACAATAGCAGCTATTATCAGTTGTTGGATTTGCAGTGGCTCGCATGTGTCACTCAACATGTGAAATAAATGGCCTTTAGTCTAATCCATCCTCAAGATTCTTAAGCTTTGTATGAAAGGATCTGATGGGTTAGTTCTTTTCTTTCAAAGAAGAAATCCACTGAAATATAGTACCAAGAATTGTTTCAATAATTTGGACATTTTTAACTATCTTTTTCTTGGGTCTTTTGCTGCAATGGATCCAAAATATGAAGAAATAAAATTATATATATATATATATATATATATATATATATATATATATGTATATGTATATGTATATGTATATGTATATGTATATGTATATGTATATGTATATGTATATATATATATATATTTCAAGAAAAAGGAAAACTTAATGACCAATCCCTAGACCTCTTCAAATCTTAAAAACATCTAGTGTTTGAATACAGTCTACAGCAGCAATCTGAAAGAATGGCATGGGGTCTCCTAAGGTGGTGAGATTCAAAAAAAAAATTACTATCGCTTCTGTGACTGTGGCTTGGTGGGCATGGCTTGGTGGGCATAGCAGGAGAAGGATACTGTAAAATCTCCATTCCCACCCCCCTCCAAGGGAAAGATATTGCAAAATCTCCATTCTCTTCCCACCCCCCTAACCTGCTTTCCAGCTCCCTTCTCCTGTGCAGGGCAACCAAAGAAGACCCAGCTGATCAGCTGGGACTCAATGGGAGGCAGAGAAGAGATGGGGGCGGGCCAGTCAGAAGTGGTATTCCAAACTACACAAAATTTCCGCTACCAGTTCTCCGAACTACTCAAAATTTCCGCTACCGGTTCTTCAGAACTGGTCAGAACCTGCTGAATACCACCTCTGGTTCTCCTAGTTGTGCAGCGGGTTGGACTAGAAGACATTGAAGGTCCCTTCCAATTAATGCTTGTGGGACTTCTCATAATCATTGCAAAAATAGGAATGAGTTGGAAAACATCTCACCACAATTTCAGCTTGGTTGCGCCGAATTACAGCCCCTAGTAGCAATCATAGAAGCAATTCCATTTAATTCATAAAACAATCTTTTATCTCTAACAATACAACACTGACTCTTTCATCCTAAAATTATGAAAACCTGATACAAACCAGGAATAAACAGATAAAAATAGACAAAGGGATCTCTGAACAAAGGACAATTTCCGCATTGTTTAACAATGACTTGCTATGTTTCCTGTACGCAGCTTGGACAGAAATGACAATGTTTTGAGGCAGTCTTAAGCCCCATAGTATCAGTTTGCTGATTAAGGCATCAGGCCTTAATGAATTAAGGTGACTTTGGGCCAGTCACTTTCTCTCAGCTCTAGGAGGGAGGCAATGGCCAACCACGTCTGAAAAAACTTTGCCAAAAAACCTTCAGAAGTTGATTCAGCCAGTCCCCAATAATCAGAGAGAATGGAATAGGTGGAAAAAAATCCTTTTATTATAAACTGCACAAATGATAGCCATTTAAAGTTACACAAGTGATACCTAGATAAATAAATGAGAGAGAAAGATGAATGGGTGAGTGAATAGATGGATAGATAGATGAGCAAGAGACAGATGAGTGGATTGAGAGAGAGAGATGGATAAGTGGGTGAATCGATGCATGGATAGATAGATAGATAGATAGATAGATAGATAGATAGATAGATAGATAGATAGA
>BLBF01000045.1:18353914-18380873 GCA_015471245.1 Laticauda colubrina | reverse complement strand
AGATAGATAGATAGATAGATAGATAGATAGATAGATAGATAGATAGACGGACGGATAGATGATAGATAGATAGATGAGAGGGGGGGGCTCACTACAAGGAGTCTGACTGAGCCATTAAAGCACTGTTTTCACCAACATTTTGCTGTTATTACTCATAATATTTATTTACTACATCATGTAACGCATTCCTGGGTGCCATAGAAAACTGAAAATACATTAAATGAGCTACAAATACAGCCATACGAAAACACCACTGTACAATTTGCGCTGCTGGTAGGGGAGAACCAAGCCAAAGCCTCCTCTGCTTATGACTTCTTCTCTTTCACAGATTTTGATCTCCCCTGGCAGCCTATTTTTCTCGCACCTTGCAAGCTTCAGGCTGGTCTGTTGATGCCAGAACCCAGGAGGGACAATCAAGATGAAGAGCCTCCTCGCGTTTGACCCTTGCTGACTGTATTGTCACCTCCCTGAAGTTTTTTTTGGCCACTCTGGGGGGAAGAAATTGGCCCTTACCAACTCTATTTCACAGTTCTCGATTCAAGTTAGAATCTCCCAGAAGTTTGGGAATGAATGCAAAAATAAAATAAAAATTCAAGCATGCTCTTCATGTTAAAAGACGAGCTCTGAAACAAGAAATCCTTCAGCACAAGGTTAAATCCTCTTACCTCTCTGGGGGTTTTGTTCTACACGTCTTAGGAGAGGTTAAGAGGTGGGGGAAGGGTATCCCTCTATGCCCCCTTTTTTCAAAGGCCCTTAGCTTCAATTCCATGTAGGTCAAAGAGGGCTTTTTATTTTTTGAAACAGATATTGAATTTATTGGTTAGCCATGAGCAGGAAAATACATTGGTAAAGAAAAAGACAACCCTGTATATAAATATAATACTAGCTAATTAAAATTTGACCAAGAAGAAAGTTCCACTGAAAACAACAGTAAAGGCCCTTGTTTAGCATCAGCCCATATTCAATTTCCCATCATGAAGAACTGCTTATGGACAAATGCAACATTCTTTAGCTTAGTGCAGATGATGTGCTAGTTTTTTGTTTTCGTTACACATATGGTAAACAAGAGTTAATCCAGTGCATTACATGTTATACAGAAGTACTGTGAGTAGAGACCATCTAAAATTTAGACACTATTTAAACATACCAAGATACTTACATTTTAAAGCAGCTTACACAACTGAAAAGTGTTATCAGGAGTTAGCATATATGAAAATACTGTATCAGGCTGGATGGGAAAATAAAACAAACTCACCACTAAAGCAGTAAATTTGACTTGGAAATTTGCAGTGATGAACTCTACTGAAAAATGGTAGTGCAATTATTTTGTCTTTGAGTTCTTTGTCCTCTGGATGAAGTAAGAACTTCAAAAAGCAGCTTTTGAATGCTTAGGGATAACTCGGTTCCAGTGACAATAAAAATGGAGAATGTTCAGAACAGCAGGTGGGCACAAATGAACAAATGTATATTTTAACACATGCGTTGGGGGAGGAAAGAAGGAAGGACTTGGGAAAACTTCCCAATGTGCACTGTTGCAGAGTAATGAATCGTGATTAATAATTAATCATGATTAATTAGAGCAAGACACCTGCATGGTTCTTCTTATCTTTACCATACGCAGGCCCTTGCTAGAAATATATCAAGGAGTGAAACATGCTCGTTTAAGGCATGCAATCTGCCTTCTGCTTGATTAATTAAATATATTAGCTTAGATCTGTGATAACAGAGAAAAGGTAAAACATTACCGGAGTTTGGATGATTAATTTGCTAATTGTCCTTTCAAGAGGCCAAACGTACCAAACATCTTTCAATATGATAGATACCTGGATTAACAGTTTTATGCAAGCTCCTTCCAGTTTGAAAAAGGCCGGATAGAATTTTGTATCGGGTTTTTGTAAATTTCAGACTGGATCGTTCATGCATAATTGTCATTTGATCCCTTGCTTGTGAGAACAAGCCATGACAAATAAAATCACACACTCTAGATAATATTACCCCCGGTATTCCTTCAGAAGACATAATTGTCAAAAAAAATCCTACACTGAACTGCCAAGAACCAACACTAAGCAAATCATGTGATGGTTTTCTGGAGAATGAATTAATTAATTTCTTACATCATGTCTCCACGACCGCTCTATCTACTTTGCACTAAAATCATGATCCTCGTTACACTTCTGGAACTTACTTTTTCAATTTCCCATAAGATTCTCCTGGATGATTTGGGAATTGCGGACATCCTAGATGGAAGATTCCTCCAAAGATCCAGATTTAAAATCTCAGCCAAGCTTCCGCATTCCGTGGATGGTGAGGTGGAGATAAAATTGATCCATCCAAGAGATAAGAACCACAGTCTCTGTAGATTATCCGAGCCATTTGAGGATTCAGGATCTGTTGTTAGGTAAATAAGGAAATCTCAGCCATGAAAAGTAAAGGTTCCCCTCACACAATATATGCTAGTTGTTTCCATCTCTAGGGGGAGGTGTTCATCTCCATTACAAAGCCAAAGAGCCAGCACTGTCCAAAGACATCTCCGTGGTCATGTGGCCAGCATGACTAAACACCTTCGAAGGCACATGGAATGGTGTTCCCTTCCCACCAAAGTGGTTCCTGTTTTTCTACTTGCATTTTTACATGTTTTTGAACTGCTAGGTTGGCAGAAGCTGGGACAACGAATGGGAGCTCACTCCTTTACGTGGCACTAGGGATTCGAACCATCGAACTGCTGACCTTTCTGATTGACAAGCTCAGTGTCCTTAGCCACTGAGCCCTTCCTCAGCCATCAGGAACCTCTTAGTTCTGACAAGTGATTTGCAAATTCTTTGATGCTACACATTGACATGGTGACCCTTTGAAGACTTTGCGATGGGGACTTTTTGCCTGCAGTCTTTAACAAATCTCACTTATGGACCTGCCAAGACTTATTGGTTTTAGTGCAGTGGACATTGGGTGCCCCAATATCGCTTTTCGTGCCCTTGAGTGCAACTAAGGAGCTTTTCTCGCTGTTCACCATTAATCTGGGAATGAACTAGGATTCTTTCTCTAATCCTGGGTGATGGCTGTGATGAGACAGCACCTTCTGCAGTGGCCAATTATTTGTACTCAAGTAAAATACAGATGCTTGTCAAGCAAATCAAACATAGTCCAGGGTCTGTTTTCCAGGGATGTCCCTAAGGGGTGTTAAAAAAAAATGTGCCAGTGCCACTGAAAATCTAGCAGGAATGTGAGGGGGGATTTGTGTGTGTGTTGCTTGCACAATGCATGCAAACACACACACACACACAGAGGGGGGGAGGGAGAGAGAGAGAGAGCAGGTAGAACTTCAATTGCACCATAGTTGTCACTATCTTCATTTTGCTTGACTACATCTTGGAGACAATCCTGATCTTCTATCAGACTGGGATGTGAATGGGTTCCACTCTGAATTTGGCTTGCTTGACTAAGGAGTTTTTAACCTGTCCATGCTTATTGCTTTGAATTGCTTTCCTATTGCCTTTCATATATGGTTTTATGCTTGTTTTATGCTTTATAATGCCTGGAGTAAACTGCAAGGACAATGGCCATCTAAATTTGCACAATAGGTGCCTAGATAAATAGATATGAGGGGGGGAGAGAGAGAGAGGGAGAGAGAGAAAGAAAGAGAAAGAGAGAGAGAAATGATAGGGTGGATAAATGGATGGATAAATAGATGAGAGAGATAGAGATGGCTGGGCGGATGGGTAAATGGAGAGAGATGGATGAGTGGGTAGAGAGAGATGGATAAATGATTGGATAGATGATAGACAGACAGACAGACAGACAGACAGACAGACAGACAGACAGACAGCCAAGTGGGTGGATAGATGCATGGATAGATGGATGAGAATGAGATGGATGAGTGGGTAGAGCAAGAGATGGATAAGTGACTGGATAGATGGATACATAAATAGATGAGAGAGACAGAGGGAGGAAGAGGGAAAAGGAGATGGGTAAATGGGTGGATAGATGCATGTATAGATAAATGAGAGAGATAAATAGAGTAGATAGGTAGATAGGTAGGTGATAAAATAAAGTGAACAAAGGCCATACTTTGGATCATAGGATATGAGATTACTACAGAAAGATCTTCCTTTCTCTCTTTCTTCCCCTATGCTTCCTCTGCAACCCATTTCCAACTCACTTCTTATTTCTCCATTTTGAAGAAATCTAGCAGCAAGCTTCCCTCTCCCTCCAAAACCAGAGGGGATGCCTGTATTTTACAGAATGGCTCTGGTCAATGACAATTGTGATGATTAACTGGATTTATATTGCCCAACTGCCAAGCACAGTTTACAAATGATTTAAAACATGAAAAGGTGGTATTATCATGAAACAAACACACAAAAAGGATAGAGGTGGCAGAATAACAAATTGGGTAGACTCTCTGACAACCATTTGTCCTATGAATGTTTTTGGATCTATCTCCCAGGCAAGCATGATTTTCTATTTTAGCAATATTTTTCCCACTAGGACCAAGTAATTGCAGAAGTACAGGTAGCCCTCAATCCTATTTCAGTCAGCCTCAAATTTCTTGCCCACTTTTGGAGTGCCTTTGATTCAATCTTGATTTCTGGTGAGCATGTCCCTGCAGTGTTCTCAGCAAGGATTTCAAAAGAAGCCTGCTTCTTGGGGCTGAGAAAGAGAGACTGGCCCAAGGTTACTTGCTTGGCTTCATGTCTAAAGCAAGACTAGAATTCACAGTCGCCTGGTGTCTTAACCATTGCACCAAAGTGGCTCTCCCCTCCAAAACAGGCAACAGCAAAACTGAATAGCAAATATCTGGTGCTGAATTTTGAAAGTTCTTTTTAAACAAAATAATACAGTCGTTTGATGATTGAACTATACCCTCATTCTAAGAAGAGACACAAACATACACCCACAACACAAACTCCCACAACACAAGATGTTTATGGAGATTCTCAGTCCTCCAGGTCATGGTTGTCCCAAAGGTGCTTTTTTCCAAGAGGCAACTGGACTTTCTGATTTTTCATTGAAGACATTTCGCTTCTCATCCAAGAAGCTTTCTCTGCTTCTTCTGAAGAAGCTTCTTGGATGAGAAGTGAAACGCCTTCAAAGAAAAACCAGAAAGTCCAATTGCCTCTTGGAAAAAGCACCTTTGGGACACAGCACAAGAGTTTTAGCTCTGCTCTCTTTGATAATTCAACCCTTCCATCACGGAAACCTGCCATATGTCTACAGCTTAACATTTAGGAATTAACACAAAGACACAACAAAGTTTTTCTGCTTTGACTGAGAAATTCCAGGCTGACCTTAAGTTGCTGTGCTCAATAGTGTACTGGAAGTTAATCTTAAAAACTCAAAGTCCTAATAGGACTGATGTTCTTAAATGTTCTAATCATCTTAAACTTTTGTAAGTCCTATGTGAAATGTTTCAAATGTTTTCCACTGAAATGATTTTACCTTTTTTTCGTTTTCTTCTTTCTTTGTCTTTGTTAAGAAAAAAAAAGAAATTGCTTTGGTCAAAAATCAGTGGAAATAGAAAAGGCTTTAGTAGTGATCAAGGAGATATAATACCTCTTTTGGGACTGCTGCGGTCAACAGGAAGAAAATGCAACATGTAATTGTTATAAATAAAATAAATAGGGTGGAACATCGTACTGTTCAGTCAAGTTTGAC
Source organism: Laticauda colubrina (assembly GCA_015471245.1). Taxonomy (NCBI): domain Eukaryota; kingdom Metazoa; phylum Chordata; class Lepidosauria; order Squamata; family Elapidae; genus Laticauda; species Laticauda colubrina. The sequence continues at coordinate 18,375,221 of BLBF01000045.1, read as the reverse complement.
CTGAAGAGAATTAGATATGAACTCTTATCAAATGTTTGTTGTCCATTATAAATCATTTCCTTGGAGTGATTCTGGTTATGTTCAGGAAATTGTTGGTTCTAAGTGGCCTTTAACAAAAAAGTTCATGAAGCCCATCAGAAGATATAAAAATATCTCACCATGAGACCTATCCAGTTTAATGAAAAGAAGGACTAGGGGTGACATGATAGCAGCGTTCCAATATCTCAGGGACTGCCCCAAAGAAGAGGGAGTCAGAGCAACAGAGGGCAGGACAAGAAACCATGGATGAAAACGAATCAAGGAGAGAAGCAACCTCGAACTCAGGAGAGATTTCCTGACAGTGAGAACAATTAATCAGCAGAACAACTTGCCTCCAGAAGTAGTGAATGCTCCAACACTGGGAGTTTTTAAGAAGAGATTGGACAACCTTTATCTGAAATAATAGGGTTTCTTCCAAGGTCCAACTGTTCTGTTCTCTCCTATTCTCTCCTATTCTCTCTCCTCTCCTCTCCTCTCCTCTCCTCTCCTCCCCTCCCCTCCCCTCCCCTCTCCTATCTTATCCTATTCTATTCTATTCCATTCTATTCTAATCTACTCTAATCTACTCTCTGCATTAATTGCTTTCACTGTCAGGAAATTTCTCCTTAGTTCCAGGTTGGGTTTTCCTCTTACAAGCTTACAACATCAATTCAGGACTGAGAAAAAGCTCTGAACTTTGTTACTGATGTACAATGTGACTGCAGAACCATTTTCTGCAGTCACACTGTACATTCAATCAGTGTTTCTCATCCTTGGCAACTTTAAGATCTCTGGGCTTCAATTCCCAGAATTTCTCAGCCAGCATGGCTGGCTCGGGAATTCTGGAAATTGACATCCACATGTCTTAAAGTTGCCTCGATTGAGAAACACTGCATTAAACCATAGAGAGTAGGTTTGCTAACTCACATAAAACCCATTCATAGTTGAAACTTAATGAAATTTAGCAAGTTGTTCAACTGCAGGTGCTTGATCTTTCATGGCCATGCTTGAATATGTTGTGTGAACATAGCCCCTGAGAGGGTTGAAATCCAACCAGTTATGCACAAGAAAGAAAGAGGACAAATAACTTTTGTAGCACCATCCCAAGGATTATTTTCCTACCAGATACCTGTTGTGGCCCACCAGCAGCCAGTGGAACTGGCAGTAGGCTCAGAAAGTGAGGAGGTTGGGGAGGAACATGGCCCAGTCCTGAAGTCTGTCCCAGGCTCTGATAAGGGCTCTGCATTGGAGGCAGAGATGGGGCCAAGGCTGTCTGACAGTTATCAGCTGCCTTTGGAGTCAGAGACCAGTGGGGCAGAAGAACAGCTGAAGCCTGATCCCAATGTGCATATGCACATAGCTGCCAGGAGAAGGGAACAATTAAGGAACAAGGGTTGACTCAGGAGTAAAGGCACAGGTGGATGGTGAATAAAGAGGAGCAAAAGGGGAGTGATGTTTGCAGGAGACAATTAGTTTGTTTAATTAGCGTGAAGATTTGTTTGTGATTCCCAGAGACTCCTTGCCAAGTGTTGTGCAGTCTTGTGCAGTCTTGTGCAGTGTTGTGCTTGGAAGCTATCAGCTTGGCATCTCTCCAAGCCTGATAAGGTCTGTGGTTGTAATTCACCCTTGAAAGACTGTTTGCAGGGACTTTGCTGGATGTGAATGATAGGAATTCACATTAGCCTAACAAAAAGGGGTTTTGTTGGGACAAAGAATTTGCTTCGTGATTTTGTGAAGCCTAGGTCAGAACAATACCTTCCAATGGTATGGAAAACTAGAACACCCAGAAATCTGTTGGTCACATTAGTAATAAATTTTTGGACTCATCATTCCCAACACATCTCAAGCAACTAAATCAAGAAAGTTTCCTGAAAAGCTGAACCAAGATGCCAATACAACATGTGAGCACATGAATGTAGAAATAAATCATTTCTTTTTTTTACATTTGGGGAGGGGGGAGTATAAAAATCCTTGCTGGCATTCTTCTGCTTGTTTCCCCAGCAGGAGCTATTTAATAAGGTTGTCTTGACGACATATCATCCTCCTCTGATCCCCATGACAATCTTTCTTGCTGGAGCATCATTGGAAATACTACACAGCAGCTCCCACTTCTTCTGCCAGGGGGAAGAAACTGGGAAAACTTAAAATTCAAGGGATGTTAACATCCTTTTACCTGATCAGTTCTTTTTCTTTTAACAAATTGGACTGCCAAAGATGTCCATATTCAGAGCAATGTTACTAGAAGAACTGTGATTAAGAGATAAAGGTAAAGGTTCCCCTCGTACATACATGCTCGTCGTCTCCAGCTCTATGGGGCGCTGCTCATCTCCATTACAAAACTGAAGAGCCAGCGCTGTCCGAAGACGTCTCCGTGGTCATGTGGCCAGCATGACTAAATGCTGAAGGCGCACAGAATGCTATTACCTTCCCACCAAAGTGGTGCCTATTTTTCTACTTGCATTTTTAAGAACTGCTATGTTGGCAGAAGCTGGAACAAGCAACGGGAGCTCACTCCATTATGCGGCGCTAGGAATGCGAACTGCCAAACTTTCAAATCCATAGCGCCGCATAATGGAATGAGCTCCCTTTGCTTGTTCCAGCTTCTGCCTTTCTGATCGACAAGCTTAGCCACTGAGCCACCATGTCCCTTGATTAAAAGATAATAACCACACAAATTATACATTTTGATGTCTCAATTAAAATGAGGGACGTATTTTATGTTACAAAGCTACATGGAACAGTTTGAGGTGGGCTTTGAAGTGAGCAGCTTTTCATGTAATCAGTGAAGAGACAGTTTGGTCTAGTGGTTAAGACACCAGCTAGAAAGCAAGAGACTATGAGTTCAAGTTCCAACTCAGCCAGGAAATCCAGTTGCTTGATTAAGTTCTGGTCCCACCTGAAAGCCAGCTGGGTGACTTTGGGCCAGTCACTTTCTCTCTGCCCAACCCACCTCACAGAGTTGTTGTGGCAAAAATAGGAGATGTGTTAGACATGTTTTCCACTCTGAGTTATTTGTAAAAATAGTACAAGTGGGATGCAAATTAAATGAATAAATAGAGAGAGATTGAAGAATACCTGCTTCCCAATACCTCCAATCATAAAATTGGGAGAGGGCAGGAAGTGCGGGGAAAAATCTAGATATATGATAACAATTAAATAAACTATAGAGAAGATGGCATGGCAAAACAATGATTGCTTAGTTGGCATTATTCTACCTTCTTTGTTTTTTTTAAAAAAAATATTTAACAGTTTGAAATTTTGAGATTGCAGTGGTTTAACATTGTTTTGCAGTTGTCTTTTTTATTTTCATACATTTTGAAAAGTTTGAAACTCAGCTATTGCAGTAAGCTTAATATTATTCCAAAGTTTCCTTCCTTCCTTCCATCCTCTCTCCCTCCCTCCCTCCTTTCAAGTCTCATGTTTAAAAATTGGATTTCATAGATTGCAGTGACTTAATATTATTTCAAACTTTCCTTCCTTCCTTTTCTCATACTTAAAAATTGGAAATTCAGAGATTGCAGTGGTTTATTATTATTTCAAAATCTTCCATCTTCCATGTCTCCTTCAGGCTGTATTTTGACCTTGGTTATATTTTTTTGAAATACGTTATTTTGTTATGTTCATCGTCACTTGATTTCTGCTTAGAGCGATTCTAACAAAGAACTCTTTGCTTATCTCAAAGCTCACGAAGGAGTGGCAAGTTGGAAATCTTAAGAACACTGCAATAAATGCATACAAAAATAAAATAAATAAATAAACTAAGAAGATATATGGCTGTCCAAAAGAAGTTTGACAGGGATGATCTAGGAAGCTGTCTCACTCTGAAGAGATAAATTAAAATTAACCCTCAACTTTTGCACAATACGGGTGACTTTGAACCTGAAAAAATTGTCTGCCCTGCAGTCAGATTTCTCCATTTTGTTCACTGATCAACAATCAAGGGATAGAGTCAAGACCATGTGAAGTGTTAATACCACTCTATAATGCCTTGGTAAGACCACACTTGGAATAATGCATCCAGTTTTGGTTGCCATTATACAAAAAAGATGTTGAGACTCTAGAAAGAGTGCAGAAGAGAGCAACAAAGATTATTAGGGGACTGGAAGCTAAAACTTATGAGGAACGGTTGCATGAAGTGAATATGTCTAATTTGTCGAAAAGAAGAACTAGGGGTGACATGAGAACAGTGTTCCAATATCTCAGGGGCTTCCCCAAAGAAGAGGGAGTCAAGCTCTTCTCCAAAGCACCTGAAGGCAGGACAAGTAGCAAAGGGTGGAAACTAAGGAAGGAGAGAAGCAACTTAGAACTAAGGAGAAACTTCCTGACAGCGAGAACAATTAATCACTACAACAAATTGCCTTCAGAAGTTGCAAATGCTCCAACACTGGAAGTTTTTAAGAAGAGGTTAAGAGGTTTGCCTGAAGTGGTATAGGGTTTCCTACCTAGGCAGGAGGTTGGACTAGAAGACCTTCAAGGTCCCTTCCAACTCTGTTATTCTGTTAACTGCAGCAATAGCCTCTCTTCCTATTTTTTTTCAGTCTGCATCCCTTTAAAGGCAAAATAAATAAACCATCTTCCCCATTAGCAATATACATTAAAATCCTTATTGTACCCATGGGCGCTTGCACGGGAGGAATGAAAAATAATGTTATTTCTCACTCAGTCAATATCCCTGTAAATATAAACAGTGATTGAAAGCCATCCAATTGCAGTGGAATTCTCCAAAGCAACCTTCAGCCTTTTCTTAAGGACAAACTGGCAGATGCAGTTTTAAGTTTAGACAAGGAGCTGCTATTTCCCTTGGGCCTTGCTTTATGGTCCCACATGAATTGCCGGGCAGTGAAAATTTGACACGAAGGAGAGCAAATGCATTTCAAAACTGCAGTGGGCAATGTGCCACACGAATGCCCTCAAAAGCCAGGAAACAAATTAGAAGGCATAAAAGACATTCATAAAACCTCCAGCTATTTGACAAGGTTGCAAAAAGCTCCCAACTGGGGTTTAGAAACCAAATTACAATGTGAGAAATCGCTGCTTTGAAGCCCGTGGCTGCAGTGAATTCATCAGCCTGGTTTGCGCATTACTGCCTGGTTCAGATGAGCCCAAAGCCAAAAAAAAAATTAAAAATAAAATCCCTGTTAATGAGTTGGTGCTGCCATTTGACATCCTGTTTTTTATGGATCTTTAATTCAGATTTGCGGCTTCGCATACATCCAGAACCAAAACAGCCATCAATCTTGGCTTCCAGAATCCAGTCCCATAACTACAAATTACAGCCCTTTAAGGCTTTGATATCGCAAGCCACAAATATTGCTCAAAAAACCACATGGGACAAAGTGGAATTACATGTACAACAAAGCTTTTTTTAACTTAGCAAGTTAAGCAAGCTGGCTAGAATCAAACTCACCATTTCTTTGTGGCCATTTTTAATTGATATTTACCTAAAAGCAACAGCAATAGCACTTATATACCACTTTATAGTGCTTTACAGCCTTCTCTAAGCAGTTTATAGAGTCAGCATATTTCCCCCAAGAATTTGGGTCCTCATTTTACCCACCTTGGAAGGATAGAAGGCTGAGTCAACCTTGAGCCTGGTGAGATTCAATCTGCCAAATTGCAAGCAGCTGGCTACAGCAGAAATAGCCTGCAGCCCTGCACTCTAATCACTGCACCACCAAAGCATGCAAGACCATGAAAATATCAAACCAGAAAGTGAACCAAGGGTATGTTGGTTTTTCAAACATGTTTCTCAAACATAGCAACTCTGTGGGGACTTCAGCTTCCAGAATTGTCCCACCTGGCTGGGGAATTCTGGGAGTTGAAGTCCACACACCTTTAAAGTGCCACGTTTCCAAAACACTGCATGATCCACTGTCCTAAACTAGAAAGTCTGTTAGTTGTTTGAAGTCAACAGTGCTAATGCTACATTCTTCTGGCAAAATGGCGCTGAACATGTAAATGCGTGGTGGGGAAAAAAATAGTTAAAATATTTAGCACAGATGTAGTGGAATTTAAATGTGCATGCTTGTTAATTGGACATCTTGTAAGGGATGAAAATTAATGGTGGCAAAGTGTGTTCTTTTACAAACCATGGGACAAATCATTTTTCACCTGTGGATTTTCTGGTAAGAAAGACCTCCCTTAAAGAGCGGGCATTAAATGCAGAGCTAGGAAAGAAGAAAGCTTTATTAGAGTTATTTTCACTTATGCCCAATTGATGAGCTGCCATTAATGCTTTTCACAGTTTCTTTCCTGCACCCTGAGGGCAGACTAATGTGCTATTAGAGAAAAGTAGAAAGCTTGAATTGGGAATGTACCAAGTTGGAACATTGTAATTAAAGAAGCTCAGAGCTTCATCTGCAAGAAGAAGAGAAGAAGAAAAATCATTGCATTGAGAAGCCGACGCTATATTAACAGGCGATATTATAACAATAGACTGTGAAATGAATACTTGTGCTCAAATTGAATTACATCTCCAAGCAATGTTTGCACTCTCTCACGCTGAGACGAACAACCACACACCCTGGGGATCGGCAGCTCCGAGAAGATGTGAGATGGCAACCGAGGCTAAGAGTTATGGACCATTAAATAACCAAGGTTTGAGGTTCTAGCTAGCAAAGCAGTGGGGAATTCAGTCTGCTTTGGAAAATTGGTTGTCCACTGCCCCAGAAGTGGTATTCAGCAGGTTCTGATAAATTCTGGAGTACCAGTAGCGGAAATTTTGAGCAGTTCGTTGAACCAGCAAATCCTGCCTCTGACTGGCCCTGCCCCCATCTATTCTCCGCCTCCCATTGAGTCCCAGCTGATTGGCTGGGTCTTCTTTTGTTGCTTTGCACAGGAGAATGGAGCTGGAAAGCAGGTTAGTGGGGTGGGGAGGGAAGGGAAGGGGGATTTGCAGTATCCTTCCCCTGCCACGTCCACCAAGCCACACCCACAGAACTGGGAGTAAAAAAAAAATGAATCCAACCACTGCCCACTCCTTCTTCTTTGTGACAGCCCTTGAGATACTGAAGACTGCTATCAGGTACCCCCTCATCCAGGGGTGGGATTTTCCTGGTTCGGACCGGTTCGGGAGAACACCTTGTTCCAACTATCAGCTGGCTGCAAACCAGTTCTCTCTGACAACCATGTGGGCTCGCCCGCCTGCTCCTGGTCTTTCCTGTGCTTTATGCCTTTTTGTTAGAGCACAGCTGATTCACGCGGCAGAATGATTGGCCATGCCTCAGCTGTTTTCTTCTGTTTTCTTCCCTGTTGAAGGAAAGTATTAGCTTTTTTAAACGCAGAGCACCCATGCTCACCAAACCGGTTGTTATACTGGTTGAATCACACCCCTACCCACGTCCTTCTCTTCACTAGATTAGACATACCCAATTCCAGCAATCGTTCTTCATAAGCTTTAGCCTCCAGGCCTCCAATCGCCTTTATTGCTCTTCTCTGCATTCTTTCTAGAGTCTCAACGTCTTTTTTATATTGTGGTGACGCAAACTGGATACAACATTCCAAGTGTGTGTCCTTACCAAGTCATCATAAAGTGGCACTAACACTTCACATGACCTTGATTCTATCCCTATGTGAATGCACTTCAGATACATTATGCGGAGACCCAGCTCTCTGGAGAAATCTCTGGTTATTGGGAAAGGTGGAAGGAAGGAGAAGAAGAGGAAACCAGAAGCAAGGAGGATGAATAGTTGCAGTTGTGATGACACACAGCCAGAAGATCTGAAGGACAAGATTAGGGCAAATAATTATGGTGAAAAATCTATCTAGGTAGTCACTTAGAGTCAATAAATCAATGCAAAGACCCAGCTCCCTTGGAAAGTCTATAATCCAGGAAAAAAATGAAAAGAAAAAGAAAAGAAGGCAGCTAGCTTCAAAGTTACAATGGCAATGGGTGCACCATTGGGAGACATGAAAGTCCAAATTAAGACAGGACATTATAGAGAAAGTCTATCTGTGTGGTTGCTCAGAAGTAGCCTTGATCTGGTGGCACGTAAGCAATCAATCAACCAATCAAGTTCCTTGTAAGCATAAAATTCAACAAAAGGAGGGGGCTGATTTTTTTAAAGGGGGATTTTTTTTTAACCAACTATAATCAGTAGTGCTACCTTGTCTGCTAAATTTTTCTTGGTATTTCTTTGGTTCTTAAAAAAACCACTTGCAATAATGTTCATGTTTTAATTTCTACCTGCCTATAACTTTATTTAAAAAACCACCAAGATTTTGAGTTGCTGGTAAGGTGGGAGTTTTGCACCAGATTCCCCACCCCCTCCCCACACACACACCCAAGTTTTTCCTGGTCACATCTAATGATTGCAGCTGAAAATTAAAAATGGATTTACCCTCTCCCCATTTTTTTTAATGTAGTGGGTAAAATAACAGTTATAATGATTTCAAAAGAAGCCTATTCATGGAATAAAATGAAGGTGTGTGACTCTCAAACTCTTGAAGAAAAATAAGATTTATAAAGTAATAAATCAGTAGCACTTCTATCTAATTAGGAGATCTTAATAAAAAATACCCAAAATATATTCATTAAAGAGTAAACGTGGGTGGTTATTTGTGCTTGTGTCTATATCTGTGAGTGTGCTTGTGTGTCCGATTGCCATTTAATTCTGAAAGTTTTGGAATTTTTCTCTCCCACCACTAAAACCTGAAATAGCATTCTGGAAATAGGTATAATAAAAGAGAGATAAAAGCTGCACGATGTTGCATTTTAGCAGTTGCTCACGGAATAGCCCTTGGCAAGGCGGGAAAAAAATTCCTTTTCAATCCATAGTTGTTCGTTCCTTAAGCTGCTAATTTTGAGAAAAAGGCTTTAACAGGGGAAGGATGGGAAAGAGGCTGCAAGGATGGAAGCAGGAAGAGATAGAAAAACCTCTAGATGTTCTTGTTTGGTGCTCCACCCTATCAAAGCAGCCTAAAATGTGGTGTCTGAAATCCTTGTGTGGCAGCCACCCCAGAAAATTACCACTGACCTCTCATTTTTTAATATGATTGAAAAGGGAAATGATTCCACCCCTGGAAAGAAATTGTATGAGCTTGACTTAAATCAATAAAGGTTTTGTCCAGGTTTCAACCAAGATTTGGGAGTTGGGTGCTCCTGCATTGAAGCACCAGTAATTCTGACTTTTGTTGGGGGGCATCAGTAGAGGTTGGGGGAAAAGTCAAGATGGCAATTGTGTGATGGAATGGAGTAAGAAGGTAGACCCCCCAGGAGGGAAGGAAATGCCTTCCCAAGGAATAAGAGGCAATTCAGCCCAAATACCATGTGTTTGAGAAAGAGAGTGTCGGCAGTTCCTCTCTAATAGTTTCCAGAGTATATTGTAGATGCAGATGGTGGAGTCTGGCAAGATTCTGTCTAAAGGTGTGAAGCAATAAAGAACTCAGCTGAGAAGAATCACCACCTTAAACCATTCTTGGTTGGGGGCCTAACACATGATGACAGAGGAATCCGGGGTGTTGAAGTCGTCACATGGCAGCTGAAGAATTCTGGGAGTTGAAGTCTCCACATGATGTGATGGAAAGCAATAAGGAGGCAGATGCTCAGGAGAGAGGAGCTGCATTCCAGAGGAGTAAGAGGCAACTCAGCCAAGAAGGCAGGGAAGAGCAACCAAGATGATTAAGGGACTGGAGGCTAAAACATACAATGAATGGTTGCAGGAACTGGGCATGGTTAGTCTAGTGAAGAGAAGGACCAGGGGAGACAGGAGAGCAGTCTTCCAATATTTGAGGGGCTGCCACAGAGAGGAGGAAGGGGGTCAAGCTATTTTCCAAAGCACCTGAAGGCCAGAGAAGAAATAATGGATGAAAACCGAACAAAAAGAGATTCAACCTAGAAAGAAGGGTAAATTTTCTGACAATGAGAACAATCCACCAATGGAACAGAAGTTGCCTTCAGAAGTTGTGGGAGCTTCATCACTGGAGGCTTTCAAGAAGAGATTGGACTCCCATCTGTCAGAAATGGTGTAGGGTTTCCTGTTTGGGCGGGGGTTGAACTAGATGACCTACAAGGTCCCTTCCAACTCTGTTAATGTGTTAATCTAATACTATGTGTGAGAGAAAACCTCTCCCTAAGAGTCCCCAGAGTATGTTGTAGATGCAATAATAGAGTCCTCAAGATTTTATCGAGGGGTATGAAACAATAAAGAACTTAGCTTGGAAGAATCACCACGTGTCATTCTTGATTTTGGGCCTGGCTTGAGTGACTGAGGAATTCTGGGAGCTGCTGAAAGGATTAACAATCATTATTTGGTTTCTCATCAGAAATGGCATCACATTGAAATGAACCATAGGGCTGTTGCACACAAAAGAAGAGGCAATGAATGAAAATGAGAGAGTTTTGTCTTTTGGTTCATTTCATCAGTCAGCAAAGTTTAAGCCATAGAGATAGAACAAATAGGGAAATGACAGAAATAGAAAGGAGTAAGACAAGATCGCCTCTAAAAACGTATTTCCACATAAATTTGTGAAGTTCCCTTATCCCCAATGTAGAAGTTGTCCTAGCTAGTATGCAGTTGGGGGAACCACAAATAAATCTTATCTCAAAAGATAGTTTAAAGTTCTTCGGGAATTCTTGACCTGCAACTCAAATCTGGCTAGGTCTGAGGAGAATTAGAATCTAATAAACCCAAGGTTTCTTCCTTCCCCTAGCACATTCCAGATGTTCCTCAGGTCTGTGTCACTAACAACCAAATAAAAATAAATGGCCTCTATTAGTTTACTTTATCATATGCTTAATTCACCCCATAACTAGCCTGGGTGGCTCTATGAAAAGATAAACAAATGTACACAATAACTGAAAACAACAAAATGCACCAAGTTGTTTCAGAAGCAATGGAAAAACGGCATCAGTAACATAATGAAGCTAACCTCCTTCACCCCACTTCACTCCATTCCCACTGTTCAATGTGAACATGGATGGGACAGACTTCCGGTGGCAAGGCAAGAACGAACAGAGGTGCAGAAGCCTGTCTGTGGTTTTAGTTAATGTCTTTTTGCGGTTGGCGCGATCCTTTGAGGATGCCCGAGTCCCGGAGAGATTCGTGCCGGCATGGGGGAGACTCGGGTTGCAGTGTGGGGAAGGCAACCCCCCTGCAGCGAAGAGGAGCCGTCCAGAGCCTAACAAGCAAGAAACAGCCTCCTATTAATGGTGGCTCCAAAGTCCGGACTGCCACCGATGTAAAGAAGCGAGTGAGTGATAGTTTGTGAGATCATTGGGGAAAAGTGTGGCAGAGAAAATTAGCGGCGGAGAGGATTGGAATGCCATAGACTTTTATAAGGCTGTTACAGGTGTCTGTCCGGAGCCCTAAAAGAAAGCATCACAGAAAGGTCATAAAATGGACCAAAATTCACTGAATAGCTGTTTCACTGAGCAACAGAAATTTTGGGCTCTATTGTGACCACAAGTCGAAGACTACCTTATCTGAAGGCACATCAGCTGCCGAAGACGATTCTCGGTGTCCCCTTCTGCATACAGTCATTATTTCAACTTGATTTGTGTCTGCAGAATAGATTCAAATGTTGGCTGAACCAGGTATAATTGTATAAATCTGATTTCCCCCCCCCCCCCTTAATCTTGATGGATTGCAGTCAAGATCTAGTTTGCCATCTTTCCCATTATACTGATAGATGGTGACTACCATGTGGATGGTCTTCCTGGCTGGCCAGGCAGATTAATTCTTTTCTTTTTTCAAAATACATGTGTATTTACATTTTAACAGTTCTGTGTCAAGCATTACAATTTTATGAAAAATACATTTTATTTACAATTCTATTTCATATCAAATCTTATTCCTTTTTTCTAACCATATATATAACATTTCCCAGACTTCATAAAACTCTGATTCCTATTTTCCTTTTAGTTTTCTTGTAAGCCTATGCATCTCGGCACATTCAATTATTTTGTTAATTACCATGGTTTCAGGAGGTATGTCATCTACTTTCCAGTTTTGGGCATAAGCAATTCTCGCTGCAGTTATTACATGTACCCAAAGTATTGGCTGGGTTTCTCCAAATTTCCTTTAATCATCTCTAGTAAGACGTTTTCTGGCTTAAATTCAGTGTTGTACCCTGTAATTTCTCTTATCCATCTCCTCATTTTTCCCCAGTACTTTTTGGCTTTAAGGCATTGCCACCACATAGGGTAGTATGTCCCATCTAGTAGCTTATATTTCCAGCAGTGTGGGTTCATAATCAGATATCCTGGCCAATCTCGCTGGTGTCAAATGCCATATATAAAACATCTTGATAAGATTCTCTTTATATGCTGTTCATAACATTAATTTGCAGTTCCCATACCTGCTGGTAGATGGTGACTGCCATGTGGATGGACTTCCTTGCTGGCTAGGCAGATTCATTCTTATAAATTGGTAGTTTCATTCAATTATAGGGTGTTTGCAATGATATCAGGGAGCCTCATTTGGTTTAGATTTCTCATCTTAATATTTCTGATTCCCCCTCCTTTTTTTTTCTTTTTCCCAGGCTGATCTTCCGAGGCATGCCACTTTCTGAGCTAAAAGTAGAGAAAATAAAAAAGAAATAAGGAAAGCAAAGCAAAATGCTTCTTTCCCATCTCCCAGGGAAATGCCAATGGTGGGCTCAAATAAAAAGCTTTGGACTGAACAAATAGGAATTCAACCAAGTGCAGTTAAACCCACCGGCTCTTTATTTAGGTATTCCTGCAGCGTTGCAAAGCCATTTTCCACTGCTGTTCTTCAATAATATGTACTGGATGCTATCCCAGATCTGCAGTTTGGCTAATGGCAAGTGTGCCCTTGATAACCCATCCTGCCCCAAGGAGATGCATTAACAAAGGCCTCTTTCATGTTTTTTTCCCCTGGCCTGAGCTGTAGAAAAGGGGGCCAAGAGATAGTGGTGGTATTCAAAAAATGTTACTCCCGGTTCTTTGGGTATGGCTTGGTGGGCATGGCAGGGGAAGGATACTGTAAAATCATCCTATGTTTTAACCTCCAGCCCCCTAGTTATATTTGTTGCTGTTCTCTACACTCTTTCCAGAGTCCCAACATCTTCTTTTTGTATTGTGGTGACCAAAACTAGATGCAAAACTCCACGTTTGGTCTTACCAAAGGAGTATAAAGCAATACTGACACATCTTGAAACTATCCTCTGTTGCAGAGGTGGTATTCAGCAAGTTCTGACCAGTTCTGGAGAACCGGAAGCGGAAATTTTGAGTACTTTGGAGAACCAGCCAATCCCACCTCTGACTGGCCCCGTCCCCATCTCTTCTCTGCCTCCCATTGAGTCCCAGCTGATTGGCTGGCTTTTCTTTGGTTGCCCTGCTTAGGAGAACGGAGCTGGAAAGCAGGTTAGTGGGGTGGGGAGGGAAGGGGGATTTTGCAGTATATCCTTCCCCCAGCAGTGGGGTGGGAATGGAGATTTTGTAATATCCCTCCCCTGCCACGCCCACCAAGCCACACCCACTAAGCCACATTATGGCTACCAAACCATGTCCACAGAACCGGCAGTAAAATATTTTGAATCCCACCACTGATGCAAAGCATTCATAGTTTTCATCCAGTAGTCTGCAATACCACTTTTTCCTGGTCAAATTGGCCTTGGGCTGAGAACTGTGAAAGGAAAAGAGGGGGACAAACTAATTTGTACAGTGAAGATCCAGACCAAATTTCATTGCATTTTTTAAAATTCAGGTTCAGCAGAAGCACAGGTGGTCCTCAATGTACAACCATTCATTTAGTGACTGTTCAGAAGTTACCACCGCACTGGGAAAAAAAAAAGACTTATAACTGGTTTTACCACCTTTGCAGCATCCCGAGTCATGCAATCAAAATTCATATGCTTGGCAAATTAGTTGGTATTTGTGACAGTTGCGGTATCCCTGGGTCACGCGATCCCTTTTTGCAGCTGTCAGGATTCCAGCAACTGCCCGAATAAAATCATGAACCTCGAGCCAAACTTCAAAAACTATACAGAATTTATGAGGAGTGAACATGTCAGCACGACCTGAAGCTGATTCTGAGACACTTGACCCTGCCTTCCCCCACCCCCACTCCTTTGGGTGCATCATAATTCATATTTTCCAATGAAACACATTCATAGCCAAAAGTCATCAATCACATTCTCCAATTAAGAGATTTGCTGGGAGAAACTCTGGTCACTTAGTTACTATCTTTGTAAGATAAGAATGGAATGCACTTTCAGTTCCAAACTGCTGCAATACTCTTTCAAATTTCTCCCCCCCCTCCTCACTTCTGTTCGTGGCAACCCTAAAACAGTCATAGAAATGTTTTATGAGTTGACAGTGATCTTCTGACAAGCAAAATCCATGATTCACTAAACAATCCTGCTGTCAACTCATAAACATTTTTATACACGTTTTATAGTTGACAACAGAAAGAAGAGGAGTAGTTTCAAAGAGCAGGCAACAGTGTGGAATGGAAAGTAGATTCCATTCATATTTTCTTCAAAGACTGACTTGATGACTGAAGCTTCTGCCACGCAAAAATCTAATTGGAAAGCATGATTGACGACTCTTGGCTATGGACATTTTTCATTGGGTGGAAAAGCAGGATCAAGGGTGACAGTGAATTACGTATCTCAGAATCAGCTACACCCAGGTTAGTGCCGGACGTAGAATGTTAACTTCAAATAAGTCCTTTTTAATTTTGGGAGTGTGGCTCGAGGCTCATGATTTAATTGGAGTAACTGCCGGACCCCTGACACCTGCTGCTTGCTTAATAACTGCAGTGATTCACTGAACAACGGTGGCAAGAAAAGTTGTAAGATGGGGCAAATCTCACTTAACAACCGTCTGGCTTAGCAACAGAAATCTGGGGCTCAGTTGTGGATGAAAGTCAAGGACTACTTGAGGTTGATATGATAAACAAGAACTCTTCAAATCAATCTTGGTAAGGCAATGGAAAGGCTTCATTCCATTCTTTGTTGAGCAGGTTATGGCTGGCTAGTCAGAATCTTTTCCCAAAGAGTTTCACACCAATATGTCTCCAGATGGAACAGAAGGTGTGAAAAAGAAAATTGTGCAGCGATTCTGGGAATCAAAGGAGAAACTAATTTATTCTTTAGGGATACTAGGTATGGGAAGTTATTAAGGAATACTAGGTACGGTAGGAAGAAATTTCTCTTGACACAAACGCCAAGGACGATCTGTGTTCAGATAGAAGATGCAGTTCTTTTTTAAAGCAGAAAAAGAAATCGTTTTCTTCCATTGAGATTGAAATTTCTCAGGAAAGAAACTTCTGAATCCCTGAAAAACATTTTAACACACGTTTGAAAAGGAGAATTGGGGGGAGGGCTGTCTTCCAATACTTGAGGAGCTGTCACACAGAAGAGGGAAGGTGACTTATTCAACCAAAGCACCTGAGGGCACGACACGAAGCTTATCCAACAAAATGTTGCGAAAAGTTAAGGTTTTGCACTTAGGCAAGAAAAACCAAAAGCCCAGGTGTAGAATAGCAACAGCAATAGCACTTAGACTTATATACTGCTTTATAGTGCTTTACAGCCCTCTCAAAGCGGTTTACAGAGTCAGCTTTTTGCCCCCAACAATCTGGGTCCTCCTTTTACCCACCTCAAAAGGATGGAAGGCTGAGTTAACCTGGAGCCTGGTGAGATTCAATCTGCCAAATTGCAGCAGGAGTAGCTTGCAGGACTGCACTCCAACCACTGTGTCACTGAGGCTCCTTAATAGAATAGGTGGTACCTGGTTCAACAGCAGAGGCAGCTACGTGTTCTATCCAGTAGACCACCACTCAAGTATGAGCCAGCATTGTGCTGCAGCTATCAAAAAGGCCAATGCAATCCTAGGCTGCGTCAAAAGAGCAGTGATGGGATTTAAATTTTTTTTACTACTGGTTCTATGGGTGTGGCTTCGTGGGCATGGCAGGGGAAGGATATTGTAAAATTTTGATTCCCTCCTCACTCCTGGGGTGAAGGTTACTGTAAAATCCCCATTCCCTCCCCACCCCACTAACCTGCTTTCCAGCTCCGTTTTCCTGTGCAGGGAAACAAAAGGAGACCCAGCCAATCAGCTGGGACTTGATGGGAGGCAGGGAAGAGATGGGGATGGGGCCAGTCAGAGGTGGGATTGGCCGGTTCTCTGAACTACACAAAATTTCCGCTACCATTTCTCCAGAACTGGTCAGAATCTGCTGAATGCCACCTCTGCAACAGAGGGATAGTTTTAAGATGCTTCAGGATTGCTTTATACTCCTTTGGTAGGACCAAACTTGGAGTTTTGGATCCAGTTTTGGCCACGACAATACAAAAAGAAGGTGTTGGGACTCTGGAAAGAGTGTAGAGAACAGCAACACATATAGCCAGGGGGCTGGAGGTTAAAACATAGGATGAACAGTTGCAGGAACTGAATATGTCTTGTCTAACAAAGAGAAGGACTGGAAGGGAATGATAGCAATCTTCCAATATTTGACGGGCTGTCGCAAAGATGAGGGGGTCAACCTATTCTCCAAAGAAGCAATGGCTAGAAACGTATCAAAGAGAAGCCCAACCTAGAACTAAGGAGAAATTTCCTCACAGTAAGAACAATTAACCAGGAGAACAGCTTGCTCCAGAAGTTGTGGGTGCTCTGTCACTGGAGATTTTTAAGAAGAGAATGAACAACCATTTGTCCAAAGTGGCAGAGAGTCTCCAATTGAACTGAGGGTTGGACTAGAAGACCTCCAAGACCCCTTCCAGCCATTTGATTCTACTGGGGGTGGGGTGTCTGCCTTCATTTTATCCCCCAGACGACCAATCATTGTAGCCATCTGGCTAGAGAGAAAGGCTGACCTAAAAACATTCAGTGAAGTCTTATTGGCTTTGAAAACCTGAGGATGTCCAGACCTACCGAAGTTAAATTCAATTCCTAAATAACTTGATATTTCATAAAATGCACATTTTGTAGTGATTTTTTTTCCTGATAACCATAGAGTATAGCCTATTGCTAGGTTCCAAGCAATGTTGAAAAAACTGTGGTTCAGGGGGTGTAGTTTTTTTTTAAAAAACCACAGAAACTTAGGGCTGGAAGGGACATTGGAGATCTTCTAGTCTGTTCCACTAACTAAGGCAGGAGTCCTGGTATCATGCCAGACAAATGGTTGCCAGTGATGCAACACCTGCAACTTGTGGAGGTAAGCTTCTCATTGCTTAATGTCAGGAAATTCTTATTTCCAGGTTGGATCTCCCTCTGATGAGCTTCCATCCATTGTGTCTTGTCTTGCTTTTGGGTGCTACAGACAATAAATCAATGCCCATCTTTCTTATGACAGCCCTTCAAGTAGTGGAAGATGCTATCATGTCTCCCCTCAGTCTTTTCTTCCTGAAGCTGAACATAACAGGTTCTCTTAGTCATTCATTGCACAGTTTAGCCTCCATATCCTTGATCAAAGGTCTTCAAACTTGGCAGCTTTAAGACTTGTGGACTCCAACTCCCAGAATTCCTGAGCTAGCATGACTGGAGGAGGAATTCTGGGAGTTGCAGTCCACAAGTCTTAAAGCTTTCCATGGTCTCAGCATCTTTTTTGTATCATGGTGATCAGAACTGGAGGCAGTACAGATAGTCCTCAACTTACAACTGAGCCCCAAATTAAGCAAGGCAATTATTGAGGGGGTTTGCCCCATTTTACAACATTTTTGCCACAGTTGTTAAGTGAATCACCGCGGTTGATAAATTAACAAGCAGGTGGTGATGTGAACCCAGCTTCTCCGCTGACTTTGCTTTCAAAAGATTGCAAAAGGGGAATCACATGACTTCGAGACAGTGGAACCAGTGGTGGGATTCAAATTTTTTTACTACTGGTTCTGTGGGCGTGACTTGGCTTGGTGGGTGTGGCAGGGGAAGGATATACTGCAAAATCCCCATTCCCCCATCCCACCCCACTAACCTGCTTTCCAGTTCCCTTCTCCTGTGCAGGGCAACAAAAGGAGACCCAGCCGATCAGCTGGGACTCAATGGGAGGCAGAGAAGAGATGGGGGTAGAGCCAGTCAGAGGTGGGATTTGCTGGTTCTGTGAACTACTTAAAATCTCCGCTACCGGTTCTCCAGAACCGGTCAGAACCTGCTGAATACCAGCTCTGAGTGGAACCATCAAAAAGATGAATCGGTTGCCAAGCCTCCTAATTTTGTTCACGTGACCCCAGGGATACTACAACAGTTGTGGGATATTTTTTCCCAGTACCATTGTAACTTTGAACAGTCAGTAAACAAATTGTTACAAATCAAGGACTATCTGTATTCCAAACATTGGCCTCACTATTGCACATGGTATCTCAGTTCATTTTATAGCAGTGCCTCCCTCCCATTCTGTACCCTCCAGATGTGCTAGAAGCTAACATAACAGCTTAACAGAGTTGGAAGGGACCTTGTCGGTCATCTAGTCCAACCCTCTACCCAAGTGGGAGACCCTACACCATTTCTGACAGATGGCAGTCTAGTCTCTTCTTGAAAGCCTCCAGATGAAGCTCCCACAACTTCCAAAGGCAACTTCTGTTCCAGGGGTTAATTGTTCTCACTGTCAGAAAATTCTTCCTTATTTCTAGGTTGAATCTCTCCTTGATTGGTTTCCATCTATTATTCCTTGCCTGGCCTTCGGGGGCTTTGGAGAATAGCTTGACCTCTTCCTCCTCTCTGCGGCAGCCCCTCGGATATTGGAAGACTACTATCATGCCTCCCCTGGTCCAGAGGTGGTATTCAGCCGGTTCTGACCAGTTCTGGAGAGCTGGTAGTAGAAATTTTGAATAGTTTGGAGAACTGACCAATGTCCCCCTCTGATTGATCCCACCCCCATCTATTCTCTGCCTCCCATTGAGTCCCAGCTGATTGGCTGGGTCATCTTTGGTTGCCCTGCACAGGAGAACAGAGCTGTAAAGCAGGTTAGTGGGTTGGGGAGGGAATGGGATTTTGCAATAACCTTCCCCCAGGAGTGGGGAGGAAATGGAGATCTTAGAGTATCCTTCCCCTGCCACACCCACCAAGCCAGGCCCACAGAACCAGTAGTCAAAAAAATTGAATCCCACCACTGTCCTGGTCCTTCTCTTCACTAGACTATATATATCTGGAAGGCATCGGGGATCCATCCTTCAGAAAGTATGTGAAGTGGGAACATTTCCATTTAAATAGAACTCTCTTGAGTTTTAGTTAAGCTAAAGCACAACCCCTGGTGATCTGTCCCTCGTGTTTTCTTAGCAACTGTTGAGAAGTAGCTGGCAATCGCTGGGGTGTCTCTGGAACATCTTTTGGAAATCAAATCCAAAGGATTTGCACAGACCTACTAAGCTTATCCAGCTCCTTCCATCTCTCTTCCGACGACATAATCCCTAGCCTCTGATCAACCCTGGCGTTGCTCTTCTCTGAACCAGTTCCAACTTCTCAAAATTCCTTCTGAAAGAAGTAGATCTCTGGATGATTGGACGTCAAGTGGCCAGCTTTTAACAACAGTAACATTACAGGCTGCTGAAATTAAGAAAACCTAGAGCAACCAGTGGGCAGAGTTTTACTGAGAATAAAATAAAATAGGTTTCATTCTGCTTCTCAATGCAAACTTCTTGGTTCAAGCTTCACTCTGTACTTTCATTCTCTGTAGATAAGCTGTGCAAGGAATCAAATTTCAGATGAAATGCAATTCAAATGAAATATTGTAGCCCAGTAAGGTGGGTAAACCTGGACTAGGTGATCCATTTATGATTGATTTATTTACAGATTCAAAGAACTGGAAGGGACCTTGTAGGTCACCTAGTCCAACCCCTCACCCAAGCAGAACCTATACCATTTCTGACAGATGGCATTTCAGTCTCTTCTTGAACGCTTCCAGGGATGAAGCTCAATTCTCTATTCTAGGATAGGATTCCTACAACCAAATCTGCTCTATTGAGATAACCTTAATGGGATTGATTATGAATCTAATGCTGCAGAACATTATAGGCTTGATTAGTATTAAGCTGAGTTAGATTTGTGGTTTAGCATGATGTGTGAAACCTTGGCTCTTGGGTAAACTTATGGCTTAATGATATTTGCCCAGGAAAAAGAATGATTAGTTCAGTAAGCATATTAGGAAAGTTATATGACTTTGCAAATATAGAAACAGAAAAATGACTTAATTTGACAAACCATGATTGAGCTCACCACAGGAAAGAAGTGAGGCTAAACTAGCTCTGGATTTTTATTTTGTTTTTTGTAGCTCATTATGATCTGGAGGTGCTATCTAAAAGAGAGGGAGGGAGGGAGGGAGAGAGAAAGAGAAGGTGGTGCATAAGAATTTGACAACTTTCCTTATGCTGTGACATTCTTTAGTTTCATGAAACAGGCAAAATATTTTGCCTTTTAAAAAAAGCCAGAGATAAAGACCTCAGCATGAACCTTAATGCAGCAAAACAATCAGAAGCGACTCTGCTCCAAAAAGGTACAACCTTAAAGCCATTTTGTTTTCTTTTGTTTTGTTCCACAAAAGTTGGTGTGTTCAAAAGAGATCTTTCAGAAGTCACCAATGTCCTGTGGGCCAAAGGAATTTATCAAACAACCTCAAGTTCCAAATTGCCTGCCTCTAACAAACCTATAATTAAGCACCATTTTATCTTTAAATAGACTACAGGGCCTTTTCATGCCGGTGATAGTGGTTGACACGACTTCAAGTTCAAGTTCTTTGAAGAAACAAGGCAGCTTCTTGCAGAAGTATATATTAGCAGTTTTAAAATACACTCTGGCACATTCGTGGTTAACCAGGAAACCGAGGATCATTCTAGCCCTTGAAAGTTATAGAGCAAATGCAGAAAAATGCCATCTTCTTCGGACGTGGCAGAACATCCGAATTTATTTTATTTACTTATTTTTGCTCTGTGCACATGTATGATTTAAAGCTCCTGACATGGATGTAGGTTTGTGCATGCAGTTTTTTTCTCTCTTGTCAGCAAATTCCGCCAGTGTTTCTTTTTTTGTTTTTTTCTGAAAAAGAAAAAAACAACACAGCATTCCAAATGGTACAATAGTGATTTGTCATTTATTTATTATATTTATCCTGTCTTTCCTGAGAGGAGCTCAGGGGAGACTCATGAGCAGTTTCTACTGATGCAGGGCTGCCATAATAGTCCCAATGCCCAGAGAAAGAGAGCCTGGCTCAAGTTCACGCAGAGAGCTTCATGGTTTAGAGGGGACATTTTAAAAAATGGAATGGAATGGAATTAGAATAGGATAGGAGTGGAATAGAATAGGAGTAGAATAAGAATAGAGTAGAGTAGAGTAGAGTAGAGTAGAGTAGAGTAGAGTAGAGTAGAGTAGAGTAGAGTAGAGTAGAGTAGAGTAGAG